>OX578152.1:48156069-48756069 GCA_951213105.1 Amaurobius ferox
CGTCTTTTATAACTTTTGTGCACAGCATTTTTGTTATCGTTGAATATGAATATTTTAATGATTCCCATAAATCGTTAAAGTATTTATGGATTTATGGGACCAGATTACAAATTTTATTACTGAAAACCATTAAAGGGACGACTTAGGACCATAAAATCTACTTTCTTTTGAAATGACTCGATTCTTAATATACTGAAAAAAAAAATATTGAAAATCAAAAATAATTCGATAATAATAAATAATTCTTCTAATTTATATGTTATACCAAATAAGTGAGAGAAGGAAAAAGAGAGCGAATCTTTTTTTTTATATGCAAAATTTGATTTTATTCTAGCTATTTAAAATCAAGAAAGATGAATCATGCATGAAGCATTGATTATGAAACACTTTCCAACTGAAATACAATTTTATTTAAACATCTCTAAAAGGATATTATTCATTTTCATTTCCATATGTCTCACGAACCGTCTCAATAACATGCTAAAATTTCATTTTCATAAAGTAATTTTTATGGCAGTTATCGTGCGAACAGGCTATGTTAGAAAAACTATGTTAGAAAGTGTTAAAAACAAGTGTTTTAAAATGATACTCCTCCCGTATTGTTTACAGGGTTAAGGTTTTTTTTTTCAAATGTTGATCAAACATAATAAACTATAATTATGGATTTTTATAATACTTTTTAAAAAAGAATTTAAAATAATGAAAAACTAAAGGAGAAGTAAAAAAAGTAGCTAAAATGCGTGTTTGGTATTATTTTTAAAATTAGGTTTCTGTTTAATTCAAAAATCGATACTTACAACCATAGAACATATTCGTGATCTCTAGAGAAAAACTCTGATGTGGGCAACATATGACTTTCCTTATATAATGCAATGAATTTACTATTTCTACAATAAATAAATAGGTTTTTCTTATAGTAGCTGCTTATATTCATTCTTTCCAAGAAATTGAATTTTCGTCAATTAGTCGTCATTTTCACTGATTTAGTGTCATTTTTATCCATTTGGCGAGATATTCGTTAATTTGGCAACATTTAAAAAGTCGCCAAGTTGGCGACATTCCGCCAAATTCGGCGCCAAAATCTCGTCAAGCGTTATGGATGGAGAAATAAATTATTCTTATAACAGATAAATAACTATTGGCGTTCAAATGCAAAGTAATACTCAAAGTATCTTTTCTCATGAATGGAACGAGCTAAATCCACTAGAATGATGTCACCAAATTTATCGCATGATATTACATATGAAAAGTGAACATGTTTCTCAACAGTTAATATATTTTTTTTAATTTATCGGATTTTTTGATAAATTTATTTTTAAAATGTGCAATATCTCGGGAACGGTTCATGCTAGCGTTCTAAAGTTTATGTCAATCGTTTTCTAAGGAAAAATTACAGTAGAAATATCTATTTGCGTAATTTTATTAAAGGTTTTGATTTTTTGATGATTTTTTCAAAATTTCACTGGACAATTTAGAGGGGTTCTGAACATTCAATTACGTTTAAAAACAATAGGCTTCCAGTATTCACGGATTGTAATTTTTGTACCAAATTTCATTCGAATCGTTGTATTCGTTCGTGAAATATCGTCTCCACAGACTCACTGACACACACACAAACACACACACACACACACACACACACACATACACACACACACAGACATCACCTCAAAAATGTTTGATTCGTGATCAGGGATGCTTGAAACGTGCTCTCCCGTCGAAAACTCGAATTCGAATTTTCGACCCCGTCACAATACTTTCCTTATACATTATGTATATAAGGAAAGTAAAAACTACTCAAAACAATTGTAAAAGTGGTAAACCGTAAATACGTAACAGCAGTGTTAAAGTTACAGTATAGTGACATATTCTTTTGAGTTGAAAATGAATTACAAATTAGAAATAGACAAGTAAGCATTTTAGCAGACATTATCAGCAACGGTATGTACATTGTATGTTGTTGTAAATCAAGACAATTTTATCATTTGAGAAAATTACTTATGTACAGATTTGAAACTTTGTCAGGACATATTTGTGTATATAAAGTACGTGTTGGTAGTGAAAAAAAAAATCATGCTTATTTTCGATTTTGGCTGAAAATGGCATGATATAAGTACGTTTAAATGTAACTTAAAACCTTTCAACATGATATGTTAAATTTATATCATCAAAAAATTTATTTAAGACAGCCATACAAGCCTTATGCATTTCACAGTGTCTTGAAGGCTTGCTAAGTGTAATGACATTACTTAGAGATGCTTTATAACACTTTCCAACATAGTGTTAAAGACTTTGTTCATTCTGTCTCTCTTATCTGTCCGTTTTCACGATAACTGCCGTAAAAATAAATGACTTTACCAAAATGAATTTTAGTATGTTGTTCAGACTCTCTGTGGGACATATGGGAGTGTAAATGAATAATATCACCCAATTTGTTACTTTCCTTATATACATAATGTATAAGGAAAGTATTGTGACGGGGTCGAAAATTCGAATTCGAGTTTTCGACGGGAGAGCACGTTTCAAGCATCCCTGATCACGAATCAAACATTTTTGGAGTGATGTCTGTGTGTGTGTGTGTGTGTGTGTGTGTGTGTGTGTGTGTGTGTCAGTGAGACTGTGGAGACGATAACTGACGAACGAATGGACCGATTTAAACCAAATTTGGTACAAAAATCACAATCCGTAAACACTGGAAGCCTATTGTTTTCATACGCAATCGAATGTTCGGAACCCCCCTAAATTTTCGAATGAAATTTTGAAAAAATCGTTAAAATATCAAAACCACGAATAAAGTTACGCAAATAGACATTTCTTATGTAATTTTTCATTAGAAAACGATTGACATAAATTTTAGAACGCTAACATGAACCGTTCTCGAGATATTGCACATTTTTCATAAAAATTATCAAAAAGTCATATGAAATTAAAAAAAAAATATTTCCTATTGAGAAACATGTTCACTTTTCATATGTAATACCATGCGATAAATTGGATGACATCATTCTCGTGGATCTAGCTCGTTCCATTCATGAAAAAGATACTTTGAGTAATACTTTTGTATTTGAACGCCAATAGTCATTTATCTGCAGTAAGACTAACTTATTTCTTTGTCCATAACGCTTGACGAGATTTTGGCGACGAATTTGGCAGAATGTCGCCAACTTTGCGACTTTTTGAAATGTTGCCAAATTAACGAAAATCTCGCCAAATTGATAAAAATGACGCTAAATCAATAAAAATGACGACTAATTGTCGAAGAATATTAGGTAAAAATATTAGTATCAACTAAAAATATTAATATCGACTATATAAAAAAATTATTAGTATAAATATTAGTATCGACTATAAAAACCTATTTTTTTTTACTGTAAAAGTAGTAAATTCCTTACATTATATAAGGAAAGTCATGTGGTGCCCACATCAGATTTTTTAGGATTGAATCCGGGTTGAAAAAGTGAAATACATTAAACACTATGGTGCCTAATTTTCAAACATTTTTTAAAGAAGTTAAAATTCACAAATTGATTTGAAAATTTTAAGAAATATTCATATTATCCCATAAAATATATAAAAAAATTAAGTAAGCATATGTTCGGTAGTTTTTAACACTTTACAACATAGTTGAAAGTGTTTATGACTTTGTTCATTCTGTCTGTCTGTCTGTCCATTAGCACGATAACTACCGTAAAAATGGCTTTATCAAAATGAAATTTTAGTATGTTTTTCAGACGGTCTGTGGGACCTATGGGAATATAAATGAATAATATCACCCAATTATTTTTTTAATGAACCCTGATTGAAAAACTGAAATACATTGAATTCTATGGGACCTAATGATTCAAACATTTTTTAAGCGCATTTAAAATTCACAAATTGCTTCGAAAATTTTAGAAAATATTCAGATTATCCCATAAAATATATAAAAGAAATTTCAGTAAAATATGTTATAAAATATGTTTTTTAAATAAAAATTATTTAATATAGGGAGAAAAACAAATTCAATTAAATTCTGGCTCTCGTTATATCATTCAGAAAGAAAAAAGAGATGTTTTATATAAATATCTTTCCAAGAGCTTAATTGTTAACACTCACAGATTAACATATACAGATATTTCACTCGACCTCAGCGCCCTTAACCGCCAACCAAAATATCAAGGTTGGCAGGCTTGGCGATGGTTTGTGACGGTTTTCGCCAAGACGTTCTGCTAATATTACCCTATTTGGCACTGAACGAAACACTTGGAACTTAGAACTTTGTTGCTTTGTTCTATCATCGCATGCACATCGCATGTTATTTTCGCTGCTATTTTATGGATTACTAAAAGAAAAGGAATTACGTTTAAAAGGTATGTAATTTATTTTTATTTAAATAAAAAATTATGTATTATCTATCCCATATTTCATCCTACGCACGTGTTCATCATAAGAAATTGGTGCAGTATATATATATATTATCACTGCCGCCTAGATTATAAATTCTAAGAAGCAATGGCATTATTAGTTAAAAAACCTTTTCCGCATTTATATAAAATGTATAAAAATTGATATTTGGATAGCTTTTTCTAGAGAAAGTTGAATATAATATTGGATGTGTATATATTTTACATGCTTTTTACTAATTGACGTAATGTGGAAAATAATCCCCCCCCCCCTTCTAATTGACGATTGAGTTCGACACCTTTGATAATGCATTTATGTAAATTTGTTATTTAGTATAAGAATATAGTTTAGTATAGTGTATTTAAAAATATATATATATATAATAACAGCATCCCAGAATAAATTAAGAACTAAGCAATTTAACTATCTACACGCTAGTATACTTTTTAGGCTGAAAATATTATATAATATTTTAGTCTTTTGGGCATGTTAGCTTGTAATTTTTGGTGTATAATGATTTACAGTGATGCAATGCGTCATTTTTTTTATTTAGTTTATGATTGCATGAATTAAATATATATCTGTGTTTATTTATTTAAAGTTAAACATATTACAGATAAAAGTATTTTTAAATACTGATCATGTTTATAGTTTAAAAAATTATAGAAGTACAGTATTTTATTTTTTTTTTTTTTTTTAGCCGCATTAACATAAAATCTCCAATTGAGCGATAGTCGCCAAATCTAGCAGTCGAGGATGGTTGGTTCATCGAACGCTAGTGTCTACGCGAAATCCTATGTTAACGATGTTGAAATAGGTTCCTATGGGAGTGAACCTTCTGAATATAGTTTTCTGTGTTAACACTTTACAACAAAGTTGAAAAGTGTTTTTGACTTTGTTCATTCTGTCTGTCTGTCTGTCTGTCCATTAGCACGATAACTGCCGTAAAAATGACTTAAGCAAAATGAAATGTTAGTATGTTGTTCAGACGGTCTGTAGGACCTATGGGAATATAAATGAATAATATCACCCAATTAGTTTTGGATTGAACCCGGGTTGAAAAAATGAAATACATTGAGCCCAATGGTACCTAATTTTTCAAACATTTTTTAAGCGGATTTAAAATTAACAAATTGCTTCGAAAATTTTAGGTAATATTCAAATTGTTCCATAAAATATATAACAAAACATTCAGCGAAATATATTTAGTAGTTTTTAAAATAAAAATTAAAATAATAATAACACCTCTTATATGAACGGATCACGTGAGCATGATATGAAAAGATCACTTGACCCACTTCAAAATGATATATGGGCATTCATCTTGTCTCAAAATCGTGATTTTTAAAGTTCTTTTTAATTCATATTGAGTGTTGCATCCTTCCTAAAGCCACTTTATTCTTGCTTAAATTCTGTGCATCTACATACTGAAACAACGCAATTACAATATATTTGAGTTTAAATGCTCATCCAAATTTGATTATTTCTACAACGAAGCTTATTTTTCACCTACGTAAAATGTAAACAGCAAAATATGTAGAATGAGTTGTATTAGAATTGCTGTATTTCCTTAACACAAAATCATTTAGTTCATGGAGTCTGCATAGCTGATATGAATGAAATATTCATTGATTTTACAAAGAGAAGGACGATTTTATTCGATGAAGTTTTACACATAGAGTTTAATTACTTGTAACTCCATGGTCTCAATTTTTAAATAAAAGAAATTATTATAGTATTGTGATGAATGACATGAATGGGAAATTATTTATTAATGAAATGCTGTTTTTATAGAGAGAGTCAGGCGTGTTATTTTTTCCATGACGTCATTTGAATGAATTTCAGTTGTTTTCGATGAAGTTTTCAAATATAATAAATTATCGTAGTATTATGATAATTCTAAAATTATTACCGAGGAATGTATCACATTTTAGAGATATTTAAACCAGGCAATTTATATTTCAATGCCGTAATTTGAATGAAGTTCATTTTTTTCGATGAAGGTTTTCAAATATAATAAATTAATGCAGTATTCTGATAAGTTTTAAAATATTACCGAGGAATTTATTGCATTTTAGACATGTTTAAATAAAATTGCATTGAAGTTAGAAAGTGTTTCATAATCAATGCTTTAAGCATGATTGATCTTTCTTGTTTTATATATGAGAAAGGTTTCACATCTTAAAATAAATATGGTAGATAACAATTTTTCAAATTTTTAAATAAAATAAATTATTATAGTATTGTGATGAATTAAACGATTGGAAAAATGATTATGAATGAAATGTTGCTTTTATATAGAGGCGGTTTATATTTCGATGACGTCATTTGAATCAAGTTCATTTGTTTTCGAGATGAAGTTTTCAAATATAATAAATTATTGTAGTGTTATGATAATTTTAAAAATATTTCCGAGGGATGTATCGCATTTTAAAGATGTTTAAACCAGGCAATTTATATTTCAATGCCATCATTTGAATGAAGTTCATTTTCTTCGATGAAGTTTTCAAATATAATAAATTAGTGTAGTATTGTGATAATTTTAAAAATATTACCGAGGAATGTATGGCATTTGAAGGATGTTTGTATAAAATTGCATTGAAGTTGGAAAGTGTTTCATAATCAATGCTTTATGCATGATATATATTTCTTGTTTAAATAAAAATTAAAGTAATAATTACACCCATATTATATGAAAAGTTCACGTGACCGACTTCAAAATAAAATATGGCATCCATCTTTTTTTACCAATGTAAAAATCGTGATTTTAAAAGTTCTTTTAAATTTATATTTAGTGTTGCATCAGTCCTAAAATCTTCTTTTTGGCGTAGTTTTTGTGCATATACATTCTGCGCCAACGCAATTACAATATTTTTTATTTAAATTATCACCAAACTGCATTATTTCTACAGCGAAGCCTAATTTTAACGTATGCAGAATGTAAACAAATCAAGCTGTAAGGTGAGTTGCATAAGAATTGCTAGATATTTTAAAGCAAAATTATTTAGCTCTGAAGTCTGAAATATAAATGATATGAATGAAATATTCATTGATTTTACATAGAGAAGAAGACGATTTTATAGCATTCCCTTTTTCGATGAAGTTTTAAGCATGGAGTTAGAAAATACTTTTACCTCCATGATTTTTAGTATCCAAGTAAAATAAATTATTGTAGTACTGTGATAATTTATAAAATATCACCGCTGAATATATCGCATTTTAGAGATCTTTAAATAAATTGCAATGCAGTTAGAAAATGTTTCATAGTCAATGCTTTCTTGTTTTCGTATTAATCTCATTTACGTGAATGCTGTAGAGACCTTGGCTATATTTTTAATATTTGAATTAATCTCTAACATTTTAAGAAATTGACGTTTTTTACTATTTTTGATCATGACGATTTTTTTCAATCATCCCAAATCTATCCGTCGTGGTGGGAGGTGTAAAAGAAGTAAAAAATATCACTATTAAAGAAAAGCTTTTCTCTATGTTTGTACGTAACATTTGGCGAAATATCTCCAACTTGAGTTACTTTTTGAAATACCACTAAATAAGAAAAAAATCGCCAAATTGATAAAAAATAACACTAAATTGACGAAAATGACTCAAAAGTAATAAACATACTACATTGTGGAAAATTAAGTTCAGTTTTTTCATAATCCCAGTTTGTTGTTGTTTTTGTTGTTGTCGTGTCCCTAACATTACAATTAAGGAAGAATGAGTGCACTGCTTCTGTTTAGTCTAATGACTCGGGGCACCCGAAGGTAGAAGTCTGACTTCTGCCCCAAATAAGACATTACAACATCCATGCCCGCAGGCGGGACTCGAACCCGCAATCTGGCAGCCAAGCCATCACGAAATCCCAGTTTGTGAAATACTAATTTAATACATTTGATTCAAAATATCGTGAGTTTTACTGTTTATGAAAAAGGTACCTTTTATTAGGGTCTAGGAGGTCGTAAATTAATTATTGTTTTTTGTTGAGAGATTGTATAGCAATTATGCTTCGATACGGTATGTATGTATGTCTGTCTGTTTAACTTGGCGAAAAATTTGACAACTTTTAGAAAATGTGGCCAAAATGAAAAATTGCTGTCAAATCGACGAAATCGACAAAACTGTCCTCAATTTAACCCAAATGATGCTCAATTGGTGAATATTTAATGTCGTGAAAAAAGTTCAATTTCTTTGATAATCACCATTGCTTTAGTGGAATTAATATTAAATATAGGGAATATTATTAATATTAAATGTAGTGAAATCCACTATGTATGGGACAGGTATGCTTTCTTAGAAGGTCTAGAGTTTTGTAGATTTATTGCGCAAATGCTGCAGCCCTTCGGATGTTTGCTAATCTTCTGCAACTTTATGCACCCCGTCAAATAACGGACTTAGCTTCGAGATTGTTAGAAACAACAAGAAAGATCAATCAGGCATAAAGCATTGATTATGAAACATTTTCCAACTTCAATGCAATTTATTTAAACATCTCTAAAATGCGATACATTCCTCGGTAATATTTTTTTAAATTATCACAATACATTATTTTATTATACAATTTGAAAACTTAAAACTTCATTGAAAAAAATGAACTTCATTCAAATGACGACATTGAAATATAAACAACCTGGTTTAAACATCTCTAAAATGCGATGCATTCCTCGGGATTATTTTTTTAAATTATCATAATACTACAATAATTTATTATATTTGAAAACTTCATCGAAAACAAATGAACGTTATTTAAATGACGTCATCGAAATATAAATCGCCTGGCTCTCTATATAAAAGCAGCATTTCATTCATAAACTTTTTTCCATTCCTCTCATTCACCACAATATTATAATAATTTATTTTATTTAAAAACTTAAAACCATGGAGGTACAAGTAATTTAACTCTATGCTTAAAACTTCATCGAAAAAATCATCTACTTCTCTATGTAAAATCAATGAATGTTTCATTCATATTAGCTATATTTCAAACTCCATGAGCTAAATAATTTTGCCTTAAAGAAATGCAGAAATTCTTATACAACTCATTCTACATCTTTTGGTGTTTACATTCTCCATAAGTGAAAATTTGGCTTCGTTGTAGAAATAATCAAAGTTTGATGATCATTTAAACTCAAACATATTGTAATTGCGTTGTTTCAGTATGTTGATGAGCAGTATTTAAGCAAAGATAAAGCGGTTTTAGGACGGATACAACACTCAATATGAATTAAAAAGAACTTTAAAAATCACGATTTTGACACAAGATGCATGCCATATTTAACTTTGAAGGGGGTCACGTGATCTCTTCATATAATGGTCCCGTGATCTCTTTATATAAAAGGTGTAATTATTATTATTTTTTTTAAACTACTGAATATATTATTGCTGATTTTTTTTTATGTATTTTACGGGATAATTTCAATATTTCCTAAAACTTTCGAAGCAAGTTGTGAATTTTAATTTCGCTTAAAAAATGTTTGAAAAATTAGGTCCCATTGGGTTCAATGTATTTCATTTTTTCAACCCGGGTTCAATCCAAAACTAATCGGGTGATATTATTCATTTATATACTCATGAGTCCCACAGACCGTCTGAATAACATACTGAAATTTCATTCTGATAAAGTCATTTTTACTGCAGTTATCGTTCTAACGGACAGACAGACAGACAGACAGAACATAGACAGACAGAGCAAGTCATAAACACTTTTCAGCTGTGTTGTAAAGTGTTAAAAATCGATATTAGGGCAACATTATTCATTATTTATTTGAATATTTTTCTTTTATTACAGTGTGCACTCAGTCTTGCTTATCTTTCCACTACTAAAGTCTACGACCTCATCAACTACGTAATGTTTTCAGATGGCTTGTTTGTAACCCTTTCTGTAGCAGGGATGATTTGGCAACGTTACAGACAACCCGACTTGGAAAGACCTATCAAGGTAATTTCCCCTTTCATCAGATCTTTGAATGCAACAGTGAAACCCAAAAACTTTCTTCAAAATAGCCCAAAATTTAAAATTAACCAAAATAATGAATTATTATTCATTATCATGCCTGCTTTCAAGTCTGAAAGGGGCATTTTATACATTAAAAACTGATTTCAAAACTGTACGTTTTTACTTTCCTTATATACATAATGTATAAGGAAAGTATTGTGACGGGGTCGAAAATTCGAATTCGAGTTTTCGACGGGAGAGCACGTTTCAAGCATCCCTGGTCACGAATCAAACATTTTTGAAGTGATGTCTGTGTGTGTGTGTGTGTGTGTGTGTGTGTGTGTGTCAGTGAGCCTGTGGAGATGATAACTGACGAACGAATGGACCGATTCGAACCAAATTTGGTACAAAAATCGCAATCCGTAAACACTGGAAGTCTATTGTTTTTATACGTAATCGAATGTTCAGAACCCCCTTAATTTTTGAATGAAATTTTGAAAAAATCGTCAAAAAATCAAAACCGCTAATAAAGTTACGCAAATAGACATTTCTTATGTAATTTTTCATTAGAAAACGATTGACATAAATTTTAGAACGCTAACATGAACCGTTCTCAAGATATTTTTCAAATTACAAACAAGATACATTTTTCAAAAAAATTATGAAAAAGTCACATAAAAAAAAAAAAAATTCCTATTGAGAAACATGTTCACTTTTCATATGTAATACCATGCGATAAATTGAGTGACATCATTCTCGTGGATCTAGCTCGTTCCATTCATGAAAAAAGATACTTTGAATAATACTTTTGTATTTGAACGCCAATAGTCATTTATCTGCTTAAGAATAACTTATTTCTTAGTGCATAACGCTTGGCGAGATTTTGGCGACGAATTTGGCGGAATGTCGCCAACTTTTTGACTTTTTTGAAATGTTGCCAAATTAACGAAAATCTCGCCAAATGGATAAAAATGACCCTAAATCAATGAAAATGACGACTAATTGTAGAAAATTCAATATCTTGGAAAGAATATCAGTATCTAGTATAAGAAAAACCTATTTTTTTTACTGTAAAAGTACTAAATTCATTACATTATATAAGGAAAGTCATGTGTTGCCCACATCAGATTTTTTTGAAGTAATTTCTGCATGTATGTGTGCCTGTATGTGTGAGGGTGTGCGAGTATGTGTCTGTATGTGTATGTGAGGGTGTGTTTACGTGTGCGTGTGTGTCTGAGGGTGTGTGTATGTGTGCGTGTGTGTGTGTTCGGGTGTGTCAGTGCGTGTCTGTATGTGTGTGTGTGAGGGTGTATGTGTATATGTATGATGGTGTGTGTGTGTGTTTCCATATGTGTGTGCGCGCCGCACGTAGCGGGAAATCTAAGCTACCAACAGCTGATAAATTTGGTAATGGAATGGCTGAACTCCCTGGGACACGCACTTCAGCAAGATTTTTAAAAAAATGTGAATTACTTATTTGGTTATTTTATGAAGTGCAATTCTAAGCGATTTTCCCCAAAATCGGTTATTTAGCAATCGAAAACACTGTCACACAGTCGTCATCTTGACACATTTGGAAATATCGAAGAGCAAACACACTTTGCAACGAGCCACAGAATAATCCCGTCATATTTATTTATTTAGTTTTAAATACATGGAAATTTGCATAATTTAGTTAATTCCATTTTAACTTTCCTTATGTACATAATGTATAAGGAAAGTATTGTGTCGAGGTCGAAAATTCGAATTCGAGATTTCGGCAGAAGAACATGTTTCAAGCATCCCTCATCACGAATCAAACATTTTTGAAGTGATGTATGCGTGTGTGTGTGTGTGTGTGAAAGTGTGTGTGTGTGTGTGTGTGTGTGCGCGCGCGCGTCAGTGAGCCTGTGGAGACGATAACTGACGAACGAATGGACCGATTCGAACGAAATTTGGTACAAAAATCACAATCCGTAAACACTGGAAGCTTATTGTTTTTATACGCAATCGAATGTTCAGAACCCCCCTAAATTTTCGAGTGAAATTTTGAAAAAAATCGTCAAAAATTCAAAACCGCTAATAAAGTTACGCAAATAGATATTTCTTATGTAATATTTCATTAGAAAACGATTGACATAAATTTTAGAACGCTAACATGAACCGTTCTCGAGATACTGCTCATTTTTTAAAAAAAATTATCAAAAAGTCATATAAAATAAAAAGAAATATATTTTCTATTGAGAAACATGTTCACTTTTCATATGTACTACCATGCGATAGATTTGGTGACATCATTCTCGTGGATCTAGCTCGTTTTATTCATTAAAAAAGATACTTTGACTAATACTTTTGTATTTGAACGCCAATAGTCATTTATCTGCTGTAAGAATAACTTATTTCTTCATCCATAACGCTAGGCGAGATTTTGGCGACGAATTTAGTGTAATGTCGCCAACTTGGAGACTTTTTAAATATTACTAAATTAACGTAAAACTCGCCAAATGGATGAAAATGACGCTAAATCAATGACGACTCATTGATGATGACTACACGGAAAATAACGACTCATAGACGAAAATTCAATATCTTGGAAAGAATATTTATAACTACTATAAAAATGATCTATTTTTTTTTTACTGTAAAAGTAGTGAATTCATTGCATTATATAAGGAAAGTCATGTGCTGCCCACATCAGATTTTCAATTTTTATTTCGCATCTGAGAACTGAAAATTTACAAGATTCTAATGTTTAGATTTAATATGGAATAATATCTTCGGGTTCTAATGATAAAATGACTTGCTGCAGTTCTAAATTTTCTATAAAATTTTAATTGTGTCTATAAAAGCGGAAGTTTCCAATTTTTACATTGAAAAACACTTATTTCGCAACTAGAGAGGATATACGTGACGTTTGCTATGCAACTCTGTGAGAATTTTGGTCAGGTTTCTTTTCGTACTTTTACCTGCAAGACAAATCATGTATTGCGGTTTTTACAAATTTAGACTTTTTACTAATTTGATCATATCTCATCTTCTAATTAAGCTAGAGTTTTGAATTAAGGAATATACGTTTCAGCTTCAGCTAATAGAGGCTATATATCTGGATAGCATTCGCCCTATAGGCATGTTTAAAGCCTTAGAAAGCAAAGTCGCTTGATTTCTATCTAATACGGCATTGCATTCCAAACTAAAACAGAGATTAGCAGAGATTGGAGGGACCACAGATTCAAAAAGGGAAATTTTTAAGTGGGCCACGAGTAAAACAGGTTGAGAAACTTTGGTTTATACGAAATCAAATATCAAATAGTCCCTCCACACACACACACACGAAAGGGGGGGACAGGGCCATAGCCAGGCAGAGCCCAGGGGGGCTAAGCCCCCCTAAGAGGTATACTCAGCCCCCTGAAAAAAAATTGCATTTTTAGTAGTGATATGAAACTTCATCTAACATGTCATCTAAATTTTACATAAAATTTGCTTAATGAGTTTTTATTTTATAAATTACTTTAAAAGATTTTTTTGTAATTTAGCTAAATTTATGGTTATAAAGATGATGAATTTACTTTCATATTTAATTTTTAAAATTCTGAAACTTTTAATAATTAAGATAATAGTATTTAGGATACTTTTGTATTACTGTGGCATTAACTGTTATACATTATAGAGTCAAAACCAGCTGATAAGTAGTTAAGAGTTAATATTAAGTGTTAACTTGTATTTACTATCAGAAATTTTCTTCAATTAACATCTTTGCTACTAGCTAATGTTTATATTAAAATCAATTGTAATTATTATGTATTAATATTGAAGTATAGTAACTATATGGATTTTACCTAATCAATTCTTAGCTTACAAAAATATGTAATTGGTAAATATGTAAGTGATAATTTATTAAACATTTGTGTGGATTGAAATATATAATAATAACTATTACGGTTTAGGAATGCAACAGTTTTCTGGTGAGCCCCCCGTTTAAGACTGTGGAGCCCTCCTTGAATTTCAAACCAGCCCCTCTTGAATTTCATTTTTGGCTACGGCTCTGGGGAGGGGTTCCAAAATTTTGAGCTGCAGTGAACAGGACCTACGGGATCGTATCCAGGTGGTTCCGACTTCAAAATTTGGAAAGGTACTGCTCCTGTAATTTCCAGCCATTTACAGTACTATACTATTGAAATATAGCATTGCCAGGCGTTAGTAAAAAAAAAAACCGGATGTGGACAGCGCATGACTTTCCTGATATAATGCAATGAATTTACAACTTTTACAGTTAAAATAATATTATTCCAATAGTAGATATTTATATTATTTCCAAGATATTGAATTTTCTTCAATTAATCGTCATTTCCATCGATGTAGCGTCATTTTTATCCATTTGGCGAGATTTTCGTTAATTTAGCAACATTTAAAAAGCCGCCAAGTTGGCGACATTCCACCAAATTCGTCGTCAAAATCTCGCCAAGCGTTATGGACGGAGAAATAAGTTATTCTTACAGCAATGAATGACTATTGGCGTTCAAATACAAAAGTACTACTCAAAGTATCTTTTCTCGTGAATAAAACGAGTTAGATCCACGAGAATGATATCACTAAATTTATCGCATGATATTACATATGAAAAGTGAACATGTTTCTGAAGAGTTAATATTTTATTTTATTTTACTTGATTTTTTGATAATTTTTTTTGAAAAATGTGCAATATCTCGAGAACAGTTATTGCTAGCGTCCTATAGTTTGTGTCAATCGTTTCCTAAGGAAAAATTACATACGAAATGTTTATTTGCGTAACTTTATTAAAGGTTTCGATTTTTTGATGATTTTTTCAAATTTTCACTCGAAAATTTAGGAGGGTTCTGAACATTCGATTGTGTTTAAAAACAATAAGCGTCCAGTATTCATTGATTGTGATTTTTGTGCCAAATTTCATTCGAATCGCTCCATTCGGTAGAGAGACATCGTCTCCAGAGTTTCACGGACACTCACACACACACAATGTTGGATTCGTGATCAGGGATGCTTGAAACGTGCTCTCCCGTCGAAAACTCGAATTCGATTTTTCGACCCCGTCACAATACTTTCCTTATACATTATGTATATAAGGAAAGTAATTATTTTGCAGACACCAGAAATTTCATTTTTATTAGATGGTACAATTTTAATAAAATGGTGTTCAAATTCATGAGATTTTACCGTATTAAAATGTGATCACGCCATTTTGTAAACAGTCAATGGAATACTAAATTGTGAAAGAAAGAGGGCGCCGGAAGGGCTCATATAATACTCGTTTAGAGGTTCGGAAACGTTTATTTCTTAAATTAAACCATTCACCTAGAGCTTAACAGTCATGGCTGAGACAATGATTGAATGGCAAAACCTAACGCTATCTGTTGAGTCATAACTAAGTAATATAAGTGAATAATATATATAAAGTTAACTTTGAAAAAATCAGATATTGGCAACACATGACTTTCCTTATATAATGCAATGAATTTACTACTTTTACAATAAAGAAATAGGTTTTTCTTGTAGTAGATACTTATATTCTTTCCAAGATATTGAATTTTTGTCAATTAGTCTTCATTTTCATTGATTTAGTGTCATATTTATCCATTTGGCGAGATTTTCGTTAATTTGGCAACGTTGAAAAAAGTCGCCAAGTTGGCGACATCTCGCCAAATTCGGCGCCAAAATGTCGCCAAGCGTTATGGACGGAGAAATAAGTTATTCTTACAGCACATAAATAACTACTGGCGTTCAATTGCAAAAGTATTACTCAAAGTATATTTTCTCATGAATGGAACGAGCTAAATCCACTAGAATGATGTCACCAAATTTATCGCATGATATTACATATGAAAAGTGAAAATGTTTCTCAACAGTTATTATATATTTCTTAATTTATGGGATTTTTTGATAAATTTATTTTTAAAATGTGCAATATCTCGAGAACGGTTCATGTTGGCGTTCTAAAGTTTATGTCAACCGTTTTCTAAGGAAAAATTACATAGGAAATCGCTATTTGCACAACTTTATTAAAGGTTTTGATTTTTTGATGATTTTTTCAAAATTTCACTTCAAATTTCATTTTAAAATTTCAAATTTTAGGGGAGTATACTGAACATTCGATTGTGTTTAAAAACAATAGGCTTTCAGTATTCACGGATTGCGATTTTTGTACCAAATTTCATTCGAACCGCTCCATTCGTTCGTGAGATATCGCCTCCACAGACTCACTGACACACACACACACACACATACTTTCACACACGCACACACACACACACACACATACTTTCACACACACACACACACACACACAGACAGACAGACACACACACACACACACACAGACATCACCTTAAAAAAGTTCAATTCGTGATCGGGGATGCTTGAAACGTGCTCTCCCGTTGAAAACTCGAATTCGAATTTTCGACCCGGTCACAATACTTTCCTTATACATTATGTATATAAGGAAAGTAAAAATGCTAGTGTCCCTTTCATCCCCTTTTCTCCTCTACTTAAAAGAAGGTATCAAAGAATCTTTCCGATCGGAGTGTTTTTCCAGTAGGTGCCCAAAACTTAAAATTTAATTAAATCTGCCACTTGAAATTCACTTCCAGGACACCAGGCTTTTTATTGGCTTTAATTTTCCTTACTAATCAGCTAACCAATAGGAGAAAAAAAGTTGCCATACGCAAAAAATCTGATGAGGACAGCATATGATAGTCCCTATACAATGCAATTAACTTACTTCTTTAACAGTGAAAAAAAATCTGCTGTGGGCAGCACATGACTTTCCTTATATAATGCATTGAATTTACTACTTTTACAGTAAAAAAATAGATTATTTTTATAGTAGATATTTATATTCTTTCCAAGATATTGAATTTTCGCCAATGAGTCAACATTTTCATTGATTTAACGTCATTTTAATCCATTTGGCGAGTTTTTCGTTAATTTAGCAACATTTAAAAAAGTCGCCAAGTTGGCGACATTCCACCAAAATCGTTGATAAAATCCCGCCAAGCGTTATGGACGGAGATATAAGTTATTCTTACAGCAGATAAATAACTATTGGCGTTCAAATACAAAAGTACTACTCAAAGTATCTTTTCTCGTGAATAGAACGAGTTAGATCCACAAGAATGATATCACTAAATTTATCGCATAATATTACATATGAAAAGTGAACATGTTTCTGAAGAGTTAATATTTTATTTTATTTTACTTGATTTTTTGATAATTTTTTTTTTAAATGTGCAATATCTCGAGAACAGTTATTGCTAGCGTCCTATAGTTTGTGTCAATCGTTTCCTAAGGGAAAATTACATACGAAATGTTTATTTGCGTAACTTTATTAAAGGTTTCGATTTTTTGATGATTTTTTCAAAATTTCACTTGAAAATTTAGGGGGTTCTGAACATTCGATTGCGTATAGAAACATAGGCTTCCAGTGTTTACGGATTGTAATTTTTGTACCAAATTTCGTTCGAATCGGTCTATTCGATCGTCAGTTATCGTCTCCACAGACGCACTCACACACACACACACACACACACACACACACACACACACACACACACACACACATATATCCCAAGTAGCACGATCTGGATTTAAAACGTTGCAAACTTGTTGCTATCGTTTTCTTTTCGTTTGGTTGCAAATATTGCGATTTAAAAATTATTTTAAAACGAATTATTTATTACGTTGCTAAATGGATTATATATTTCGTTTTTAAATCATTTTAATGTTGTTGCATTTATCTGAAAAGTTTTATCTTCATTATTCGCAACAAATTTTTCAACGAATAACTCCAAACAATCCATTTTTTTTAAAGAATAACTCCAATCAATCCATATTTTCAGAGAATTTCTCCCTATTTTCATCCGAAAACTTATCGGATGCTAAATTTTCTAATAAGTACAGCGTAAAACACATACTGTGTTGTTCGAGTTTAGTATGTTTAATGGGTTTTTTGTTTTCAAAATTTTCAATATTAAATTTGTATTTTATACATATTTTGTTATTTTTACTGGGTTTCAAATTATTAAAAATTTAAAGTATAATTTTCCAAACGATGATCAGTTTTAAAAATCAAATTAAACCATTGATATTCGTGGCTTTTAAAAGGTATATGGTTAAATATTCTTATTTCAGTTCTTTGTCATCAAAAATTTTATGACTTCTACTAAAAATGCACTTAAGGGGGGAGGGGGGGGGGTACGGATTAGGATTACCTCTTTTTTCTATTCTGACCAACACTCATAAGTATAATTACTATGAAATATATAAATGCGAAATTTTGGACTAATAAACACAATACCTAAACATAGGAGTAGCCGAAATGAGGGATGGGGGTCGACGGTCAAATTATTTCGATAGTAATAAATATTTTCAGATAATGATGAATAAACGACGTTATTAAGCCAGTGTGTGGGTGTGAAGAGGAGGAGATTATCACTCCTCTTACTTTTGTGCAGTATATGAAGAAAATGTTCAAAATAAATTTAATGAAGGAGAATTGTATCTGTATATCAACTTTATGTATAAATTCGATATTTCCTTTACAATTAGTTACGCTACTTTTCTCCTGCATTTTATCATGTTTATTTAATCTAAATTTGACAATCAATATCCATATTTTAGCATAGGCGTAGCCAGGATTTAAGAAAAGGGGGGGGGGCGACGATCAAATGTGTTGGATTTCATTTTTCAATATGTACGATTTCGGAGAATTAATATAGTGTATTCTGACGTTAACAGGGTAAATTACGCCCCCCCCCCCTCCCACTCATAGGCGTAACCAGGATTTCGAAAAGAGTAATGAAAGGGACTGTACACAATCCTTACAATTTTAATTTCATACTCTAACCACATCTTTAGCATATTTCATTAAACAAATTATCCCAATTAATATCAATGTATTGAAACAAATTTACGGTTCAATACGTTTTCATGTCGCTCCCCCCCCCCCCCCCCCCCCGTAAACATCTTTGAAATTATTTCATTTTAAAAATATTATTTAAGTTATACATTTAACAGATATTTGACATTACAAATGTTTTCATTTAAAAAAAAGCGATAATAAAAATTGACTGAGTAGATTTCTAGAAATGTGGTGGGAGTACAATCTTGCGAAATTTATTGACACAGTGACAGAATCTAGACTTCAAAAAATCAGATATTAATATTTATCTCACTATTTAGCGATAAGTCTCCCTTACTTTATGTATATATGGTAACCTTGTAGCAGCTTTTTGTATGTTTCTACTACCAAATACTATGTGACCACACAAATATTGGCGCCAAAAGTATTTGCCAACTTGGCGTGGAACAACTGTGTTCTGACGCGCATGCCCAGCTCTTTTGTGTACCGACTACCGTGTTTATCTTGGGTTTGGCGCCTATTATGGTATGTATTATTGGTTTTTCCTTCTAAAATTATTTAAAATATAATAAAATATTATTTTATATGTATTGTAGATACATAGTAGATCTACAATAGATCTACGATGTATCTACATCGTAGAAAATAGTATCAATTGTATACTTATGTAGTGTGAAATTACTAGGGCTAGTCTTATATCTTGTCCAGCATAATAATCTAAAGTTGAGAAAGTAGGTATGTACTTGTGCGTCAACATTAGAATATTTTATGATATCGGACCAGTTTGAAAAACAAAATACTGGTAATAAACTATTCAAGTAAAAAATTAATTTATTAAATTGAATTACTAAACAAAATCAATTTTAATTTGTTAAAATGGCTTTTGCTGTTAAAAGAATTACCTTTTCTCTTGAAAATAAAATTTTACACCGAATCGGACATTCAAAACAACATTCAATTTTCGTAACATTTATTTGAAACATAGTTAAGAGTTGTAAATAATAAAACGTGCACAAGTACTTTCCAAATTTGAGCAATTTTTGTGGATAAAACAATATGAATCTAGCCTTTTTATTGTATGCAGATATTTTTTCTGATAGTTATATTCTATCTTTGGAAGGTTATATTTGGAATTATTTATTATATTCTGGAAGGTTCTTGTGATTTTGATCTTAGCACTTGCAAATTGTGTAGCCTGAGCTAAATTGTGAATGAATTTTATATCAGCTACTTGGAAGGGTACAGATTGGATATAAAGAATTTGGATTTTTCAACTTTTTTCCGCGAGCCAATTGTGGCGCCAATTGGCCAAATGTGGCGCGCCTGCTTTGCGCATCATTTTGCTTTTTCTGGAAATTCTGGCAACCCCACCCCTTTTAGCTTTCTGATATAGTCGGCTGCGGCCATTTTATTTTTGTTTTGTTGTTGGTGTGTGTGTAAAAACATGTCTGAGTGTGTTAAAAACGTAAATATCATACAGGAATTAAAGATAGCACATGTTATTAGATAAAATAATGTAGAAGCAGAAAATTTACATAGAAATAATGAGAGTTTTTTTATGACCGCAATGTCGAAACAATTATTTGTGCAATTTGGATATTTACACGTGTTTTTCTTTGAAAAGTTTTGGATTTCATTAAACCAGGTACTGTGTTTTGATTTTGTTGTCCACGTAAAGTATTGTTTTCTCTTAAATTTAGTTAAAGTACAAACTTTTTTCTAAGTATTGTTTTTTCTTAAATTTAGTTAAAGTACAAACTTTTTTCTAAGTATCGTTTTTTCTTAAATTTTGTTAAAGTACAAACTTTTTTCTAAGTATTGTTTTTCTTAAATTTAGTTAAAGTACAAACTTTTTTCTAAGTATCGTTTTTTCTTAAATTTAGTTAAAGTACAAACTTTTTTCTAAGTATCGTTTTCTCTTAAATTTTGTTAAAGTACAAACTTTTTTCTAAGTATTGTTTTTTCTTAAATTTAGTTAAAGTACAAACTTTTTTCTAAGTATCGTTTTCTCTTAAATTTAGTTAAAGTACAAACTTTTTTCTAAGTATCGTTTTCTCTTAAATTTAGTTAAAGTACAAACTTTTTTCTAAGTATCGTTTTCTCTTAAATTTAGTTAAAGTACAAACTTTTTTCTAAGTATCGTTTTTCTTAAATTTAGTTAAAGTACAAACATTTTTTATAAGTATTGTTTCTCGTAAATTTAGTAATTTCGTATTTTTTCTAAGTATTGTTAATTATCGGCATTTGTATGCATTTTTTCTAAGTATTGTTTCTCGTAAATTTAGTAATTTCGTATTTTTTCTAAGTATTGTTAATTATTGACATTTTTATGCATTTTTAATTATATATGTTTATATTTCGTACGCGCAATGTTCAAGATGGCGTCCGTTAGGAATTTTCAAAACACCGTACGCGTTGGCGCCAGTCTTGGCGACAACAAAAAATGGCGGATTTAGCCAAATTCTTTATATCCAATCTGTTCCCTTGGAAGGACTGCAATTATCAGTACCCACTAAAATTGAGGCAGATAGCAAGTTTTCTTGCTGCATTGCAGTTAACGTTTATTCCCTGCTGATGAGCGCATAAGTGCGAAACCAATCCATGAATACTGTTATCTACAGTGGGAGTGACTTCCTTAGTTATCTCCTAATTTAATGCATTTATAGCTAAAATTTGCAACAAATTTTATTTGAACATTTATGTTCACAGATACTATTAATTTTTATTTTCTTCTGGGTAAATATTTGAACTTGAGCACAAAACTAATAATTTACATTTGTGCAGAATAATTCTGTCACTATTTGCTGTTTTACATTCCATTCGCAAAAAAGTTATATTTGAAATGTTGTTTGTAGAAATGGGTCAAAAACAATTCTAAGTATTTTAAATATAATATTTTCATTCAACATTTTTTATTAAAATACAATTTTATATTTATTTTAGCAATTTAAAATGTTTTTCAGTTGTTAAATTTTAACTTAACGGTTTTATTCAAACCACTGTTAAATACATAAAATACACAAACAAGTATTTTTCTTTTGAGCATGTAGTTGGGACGTGGAAACTGAAGAAACCTAATGAGAACCAAATGGAGGTTCCCGACATAATTTCACATTACATACTTCAATTTGGAGGGTGTCCATATATAGCCTTTTACACTTCTACTCTTTTGTTTATAATTTACAGTATTTACACCATTCTAAAATTTTATTATGCACATAAGATTGTATTGCATAAAATCCATGAGAAAATACGTAAATTATAGGTACGCTTTTAAAATATAAGTAAAACAGTAGCATAGACATTGAGTTGATTTAAAATGGGTGGGAGTAGATTACTTCATACAAATCATATGGATAGGAAAGAAAATCGGATGGACTAAAGTAAAGGGATAGAACATATAGAATAATTATGTGGAATATAAGATACAAGATCAGGGGCAAAAAATGTAACATAACAGAGCACTTAGCAAGCAAAATGTAAAAATGAAATATGAAGCTGTTTCAAGGATATGCTGGATTCCCTTCATCAGTGAAAAAAATTATCAACAAATCTGAAGTCGAAAAGATGAAATCGATACAAAGAGAAGAGCCAGAGAGCTATATATATGCATTTAAAATTAGAACACAGCAAAATTGAGAAGGATTCAGGATCTACTAAAGAAAGTCAATCTATAAGCATAGAATTAACACACAAGCTGCATTATTCCAAAACATTACAAAAATGTCCCAAGGACATTTGTCAAATGACAAGGCCCAACCTTGTGAAAACAATTCCAAATGTCACATAAGAGTTTCAAAAGGTTTTGATTTGTGTTTACTAATGTTTGTAAAATTATTAGGGACCGAACAAGACAGAAAAATAAAATACAGTACTGAACAAATCATTAACTAAAATACTTAACTTCTGAATATGAAAGGTATATAAAAGTCAAAATCATAAATTAACAAACAGTTTTGTATAATACTAGTGCAAGAAATCTGAAAATAATGGTCAGAATTTCAACACTGTTGAGCAAGCAATCGGATATATTTTCCTGTTTTGTGACATAGTTTTATATTCATTAATTCAAAATTTAAGTTCACATTTAGTTTTCATACTCCTTAATACAGATTTTGAGAGCATATTTAGTTTCATCAATATATCAAAGGCCATACTGGGAAAAAAATAAGATTGGAAAACTTGAGCTTACTGTAAGGAAGAAGATGCTTGCGATAACTTGTGTTTACTAATTGTAAGCAAAATATTACAATTAAATTTTCTATGGATTTTAGTAATTTACTGACTGACCTTTTGAAAAAATGGTATAATGATAGTATTAGAATCTTTTTCAGAAACAAGTTCACATAAAGATTTATAAAATTTTTGATTAACATTATAAGCAAATACTTGAAGAGCTAGCTGTTCAATAGTAACAGCATTTCGATACTTATTAATCTCAGGATTGAGTAGATCCATTGTAGAACACAATGTGAAAACATATTCAAAGAAATTATACAGAGGTGAATATATTAAAAAAAGGTTTATGAAAGACTGTAGTGGAAAATTGTCATTGTTGCCTATAAATCTAAAGATCTCGAGTAGAATATTTATATTTTCATCTGTATAGAACCATTGTCTATACACAATGTTTTCTTCATTATTCTAGGAAATCTACTTTAGCAACTGTGGGGTTTAAACCCCACTGCTGGTGTCAATTGACAATTTTCAGAATTCATCTCAAGTCTTATTGCAGTGTCGGCTATGAATGGTTTGCAGGTAAGTTAGTTTCACAAATGAATTGTTTGTTAAAAATACCCGTACATCAGTTAAAAATAGAGATATCGATTTTCTGGAAAATTTTGAACTTACTCTTAAATATTAAAGCATATAATAAAGCATTTTTTTTTATCCCAAAATCTAATCATTTGCATATCTCCTCAAACAATATCTACATGCCAAGTTTTGTGATTGTAGGTCAATTTCTTATGGGTTCATATATACATTTTTTTTGCAACAGTACCTATAGATGTTTAGGTAACAGTAAAGTAATGAGTATTCACTCTTACATAGTTAGTCCTAACTTATAACCCTTAATCTGTCGATGTTGTGATAGTGATATCATCACATCTATCCATCATTCAATGCTCCCAAGTAGTTGGATTTTTCTGGAGGATGGAGACCTGATGTTAGTGTTTCTTTCCCAATAAGCTTCTGAATCTATATTTCCTATCTCGACATGTTATTTTTTTATAGTGCATTTTCTGTTGTTTCTTTTTTTTTCATGCTCTTTTATATAAATTTTGAATTTCAATTTCCAAACAAGCATGTGAAGACTGAGCCAACGATTAAAATGTTGGATAGCGCTGCAAAACTAATCAAAATTGTGAGAAGTTAAATAGCTGAAAATTTTGAAACTGGTAATTTTGAAAGTAGAGATCAATTGAATAAAAATATTCTCTCTTACTTATTGCAGCACCATAGAACCATTATTTTGTGGCCGATATTTTTACAAGCAAATCGGAGGCAATCATACAGCAGGACAGCTTCTGGCACAAGCTACTGAACAACCTCACACAGCTTAAACATGAACAGAACATGTCGAAAGCCCAGACCATCCGTCTCGTCCGAGGACTTAGAGAAACCATTTGGATGGCCGGATGAACAGAACATGTGGCAGAGTTGGGCAGAATATATTGAAAATGTATTTTCGATACAAAATGCATATATTTAGGGCATGAAGTACAAAATACTTTTCAAATTTCAAAAATTCCAAATACAAAATACAATGAAATCTCTTTAATGCAGACAGTCAAGGACCACCAAATTTTGTCCGCACAAAGAGCAGGACACATATTTCAGTATTTTTGGAACTACATACAGTAATAACTAAAATAAATACTAATGTACGTATGTACTATGTATCATGAATGAATACTACTACATACTTAGAAAGCATTTACAATGAAACAAATAATACAGTACTTATATACATACGGTGGAAACTCATTTATTTTCATCTAAAGAACAAACTCATTTTTCTATTCCACATTCGTAATTTATTCCTGATTAAAGAAATGAGTAATCTTTTGTTGCTTCAGGTGGGAGAACGATCTTTTTTCTATATTATTCTCCAGGTTCGCAAGGCATTCAAAGGTTTGATCTGTAACATCTTTTGACTGACAATATTGACACAGAGTTGTGAGCATGTTCTGGACTTCATGTGTCATCGGCGATGGAATGTCTTCTACTTCTTCACTGTCACTGGAGATTTCTTGTCCCGTCTCATATGTTACTGCATTAATAATTTTCTTGTCTGAGAGTTTATCCAAAATAATCGCCTCATCGTCAAAAGTTTTAGGATCAATTCCTTATCACATCCAGCTGCAGTTGCTGCTTGCTGGGTATTCCCGAGCAGGGCTAAGTCTTGAGTGATCTCGTCTGATGTCATATCCCCACCTTTTTCAAACCGTGAATGGTGGAAGCAGTTGACGATAGTTGTAGCCGAAACCTTCTGCCAGGACCGCTGAAGCCATTTCATTGCTTGAAGAACATTCACATTAGAAGTGATGGAGTACTCGTTTACATTAATTGCATGTCCCAGAAAGATCCGCCGATACTGGACTTTCAAAGATTTTATAAAGCCTTAATCCTTCAGTTGAAGCTTTAAAGTACAGTTGGGTGATAAAAAAATCATCTTTGCTGTTTTCAGCCTAGGAATTTGTGAAGGGTGGGTCGGGCAGTTATTCATGAACAACGCCACCTTTCGTTTCTCTTTACAGAATCGTTTATCCAATTCGCGAACATACTTTAAAAAAAAAACCATTGTCATCCTGGCTTTTTGATTCCAAAGAAAATCCAAAAGCATTCGTTAGGTTTCTTTTGAAAAACAGGTGAGTGAACAAACACATCTCTCGAAATAATTTTTTTTCTCAAAATTTTTCTGAAGAAGGCATGTTTTGCAATAAATTCTTAAATTTTTGTCCCCATTATCTGATTAACGGTATGCATTAAACAATGCTTTTAACATTGAATGTCTATATACCAAGACGGTGAATGAGAGTTTGTCCGCACTAATGAGAAATCCGCATTAGCGGGTACTGCATTAACGAGATTTCACTGTACATGTATTTTCAAATTGAACATTGCTGTGTATTGGACTGAATTGAATTTTCAATGCAAAGCAACATTTGTCTATACATTTTATTGGAAATAGACAAACCTCATATTTGTTAAATATTAATATTAGCATTTTAAAAAGATTAGAATGTATTGCAGAAGTATGATTTAAGACTAAACTCTTTGAAATTTTGCAGAAGTATGATTTAAGACTAAACTCTTTGAAATTTTAAATCCCCAAATTACAAAGATATAATATAAAATCTGATGTGGCCAGCACATAACTTTCCCTACAGACATAAACTCATTTTCTCTTTATTTCTTTATTAATTAATTGCACAAAATAACACACATTTTTTTAAATTACACTGAATTTGCACTTTTATATCAATTTCCATTTGTGTAACAAACATGCAAAAAAACTAAAATATCTCGAACCGCTAATCCTAGAGTAATAGGGTTGGTCTTATTCTTATAAATCTAAACCCTGGGGCTTTCTCCACCGTATTTGGGGTTTTGTGTAAGTTTTTTTTAAAAATTAAATAGATGAGTAACATTTAAATGCATAATTTGGACCACAAACGACTTTTCTCATTTTGGGGTTCTGCCTTAAAATTATATTTCAAAAGCGTTCCGCTACTAGAAAAGTTTGAAAAACATTGCTATAGTGAAACCCATTATTATCTCTAGAATTCGCCTCTAAATCCGTATTCATTATCATCTAAGTTTTATCTATAGCCAATCTTAAGAAATATGTTTTCAATTTTTCTAAGAAATTTTTTTGAACCAGAAGTGAAAAGACTGGAGGTGGAAATTCTTAGTTATCCCCCAATCCACTTCGGAATTTTATGCTGTTTCCATATCAGTCATTATCTCTATGTACAGCAAATTCTAAAAAATAGCTAAGGAAAAATCTTAAATCAGAAGAACCCGTAAGTAAAAATTCTTAGTGAACAACCGTACTTCTTCTAGAATTCCATATCATCAGTTATCATCTAAGCTATACCGGGTGAGTCAGAACTCTTGGGCGAAAAGAAGGGCAATAAATCATATCTACAAGCAATTTTTGTCATACAAAGCAGGGTCATAAATCTAGAGATGAACCGCTAGACGTCACTGACATTGAACTCAATAACGACTACGTCAGAACTAGCCAGGGTTTAAGCTGAGTTTAAAATTTCTTTAGCAAAAAAGCTAAAACCTCTTGTTTCATTTTCACATTATGGATAGTCTGTTAGCATTTTGCGAAAAATGCGATCGTAGCAAGCGGAAATATTGGAACTAGCTAGCAAACCTCAACTTGCAGCACCACTGTTATTCTCTTGTAAAGTAATCGAAAATAATTATTTTGTTTGCAGACGATTTTTACGTACTTGTGGAAACAGCTTTTAATTGTTTATTCTAGTTGACAGAATTTTGGTTAAAAAACGGTAGAAAGAATAAAAGCTCGGAAGAAATAAACGCATAAAGCTGTGGTTTTTCCCACTAATCGTCATTTCCACCATGGATTGTAGAAGGAATGATTGGTTTCACAAATCAGGAAAAGGTGGACATGCATTTTATGCATGGTACTGCAGATGAAACTGCTCGTAAAGCCCAAAGACTATACCTGGGGTGTTTCTCGACAAGACGCTTGCCAAACTGAAAAATCTTTCAGCAATTGCATCAGTGTCTGTGTGAAACTGGCTCCTTTGTCAGCGGTATGCATAATACAGGACGTTCCATGAGTGTGAGGACGCCACAAGTTGAAGACAAAATTCTGCAGAGGGTTGAAGATTGTCCGGAAAGCAGCACGCTGGCACTTTCCCGTGCCTTAAATGTGTCTTAAAGAATGGTTTGCCGAGTATTACGGAATGAAGGATTACACCCCTACCATGCGCAGAAAGTACAAGCCTTGACACCTGCAGATTTACAGCCATGTGCCGATTTTGCACACTGGTTTCTGAAACAGATGGCAGCGCAGCTTGATATTAGTGCACATGTTTTATTTACGGACGAATGCACCTTTACTCATGAGGGCATTTTTAATATGCACAATTTTCATGTTTGGGCATCTAGAAATCCACATGTCCACATTCCTTCCAGCAGTGCTTCATAAATGTTTGGGCTGGAATTGTCCATGATCATTTGATTGGCCCATATCTTCTACCATGCCGACTGGATTGTAGAACATACTTCCTATTTTTACAGGAGGTATTGCCACAGTTATACAACATGTTCCTGGGGCCAACGGCCGTACCGTGCTGAAAACACCGGTTCTCGTTAGATCACCGAAGTGAAGCAGCATCGGGCGCGGTTAGTACTTGGTGGGTGACCACCTCGGAACGCCGCGTGCTGTTGGCCATCTCGGGTGCGGTATCCCCGTGGTTTGCGCACTAGATTTGCACGCTGCCACAAATGCCGCCGTGTTCATGCGGAGTACGATCACGTTAAACATGTGGGTCCGTAAGTCCTTCCGAGAGGTTGGTGGTAGGGGAAGGAGGGTACGGTCCCTGTGGATGCCTCCCCCACTGGGTTCCGGTCTAAATTGGGTGGCACTTCCCGGCCGTCCATACAGTTACCTTACACCTTTCTGGTAGGTCGGACGGTCTGGGTCTCAACAACAACAACATGTTCCTGTCAACATTAAAGCATGTATGCGGTTCCAACATGATGGAGCACTACCCCATTTCAGCGTGGATGTGCGACACACCTTAGATGATACATTCCCAGGGCAATGGATTGGTTGGGTTGGTCCTATAGCTTGGCCGGCACGACCGCCTGATCTCTCTTGTCTCGACTTCTTTTTATGGGGCCATATGAAAAGTCTCATCTACGCTAACCCCATCGACTCCAACGAGAACCTTGTTGCTAGGATTGCTGTTACTGCCAGTGTTGTGCAAGATATGCTGGGTGTTTTTGCTAACGTGCGCCGCTCGCTACATCGCAGGTGTGAAGCCTGCATTACTGCTGGTGGTCGTACTTTTGAACAGTTTCTGTAACTTTGTCCATGCATTCTGCAATTTCTGTCAGTAAAACGTACTATGTGCCTACTCTGTCATTTTTGTGTTTCCTCTTTTCATGAGAGAATCATCACTACCACTTAGCGGTTCACCTCTTGCGTTGCGACCCTGCTTTGTATGACAAAATTACTTGATGTGATTTATCACTCCTTAAAGTTTGGTTCAAGAGTTCTGACTCACCCTGTATATATAGCCAATTTTGAGATATAAAATTTGCAAGTGACAATTTTTGAACCGGAAATAAATAAGTAGAAATCCATATAGTGAACCTCTAACCTCTCAGAAATAGGATGCTAATTTCAAATCAGTCATCATCTGAGCTCTATCTATAGCAGATCCCTGGAAATAGATGTTTCAAGAAAACATTTTTCTGAAAGAATATAGTATGGCAAATTTTTACCAACAATAAAACTCATAATATCATGCAACCTCGATTAAACAAATGCCATATGCTTGTCAAATCGAGGTACTACTACATAAAACTAAAATCTTATCTTTATATGTGGTTTAAAAAAATCCCATTTATAATGACATATTTTTAAATTTTAATATCCTTAGTAAAGATGCCTAACATTTTTAATAGCCTTGTAATATTCCTTGTAAATATGCACACATTTATGCAATTTATAAATGTAATACTACATGAATCCCTACAATATCATCAAGATATAAAAAATAAATACATTTGGCCTACATAAATAGACTAAAAATATAAATAGAAAAAATTTCTATATGTCTTACTACAACTATGAGAGAAATTTTTTCTAAATTTTCGTATTCTACCAAATGAAATTTGAAGTTATTTTCAAAGACACTTAGTTTTACAGCTACAATGCTTCTTTCAAGATCTAAATATATATCTTGAGAAAAATCCTTGCTGTTTAAAGAAACAATACTCAAACCTATCTTTAATATGTATAATTAATTGTGTAATAATCTCTAACATGTGCATTTGCTTCATTTTTAGATATTTATGATTTTGTTAATTTTTTAGAAACATCATGAAAGTAACATGAAAAAGATGATGGTGGAGCCATGGAACTTGTTCGAATTATTATATGGAGCCTAGGGTACAGCAAAGTGAGCTGTCGATGGATCCTGTGAGCTGTTAGTAGTGATCAGAGAACCTACTCTATTGTATAGCCGTTTACAAAACTTTGTGTTTCAACATTGAGGACAACACATCTGTACAGTTTAGATCTATCTCCTTGTGATTTTCACTCTTCAATCCACTGGAAAAGACACTAAAAGGATTTTGGTTCTAGTTGGATGTTGACATGAAGCAGGCTGTACTAGATATTTGTATATAATAGATTTTTACCACAATGGCATCTTTAACATTGTTAGTCAATTTGATAATTATCTTAAAATATTCAGAAATTACTTTTAAATATCTTTTACCTATCTGAACTTACTGACTCCAAATGCAGATTCTTTTATCATGCCTATGAATAAATATATATGGTTGAAGTTTATTACTCCTTGAAGTTTATTTTTGAGTAAAAGTTGTAATTTCTCCTTTTCAGCCATGTTTTAGATGCTTTTCAATTCAAGTACAAGTTACGTGATATTTTTAAATAAATTATCTGTTTTAGAGGCTTGCGTAGAGGTCAATATTATTACTTTAAACCCTCAATCTCAGACATTAGTTACTATAATTTTCACGTGCACTATATGTATACATAAGTGAAGTCATTAATGCTGGAAGAATTACCTTAAAAAACATCTAAATTTTGTTTATTTCATGAAACATTTGTTTTTGCAGAAGCTGCTTCATATTGAGAATGGATTGCATAGATACTTTTTTAGGTTTTCAATAAATAAACAATATACAGGGGTTGGACAAAATAATATGAACACCTGTGTATTAACAATACTCGAGGGAACCTGTCTTATACTCCCACCCTCTAGCGTTGAAGCATGCTATCTAGCGGGCGAGAATGTACACACATCAGTCTCTCTGAGTATCAGTGATAGCAATTTGATGCAAAATATATTGAGGCGTTAAAACTTCACTATGGCTGACCTCTCATATTTCAAAAGAGAAATGGTTGTTAGGGCCCATCATGCCGGAGTCTCAGTAACGAAAATGGCCACCCTTGTTGGTGTCGGGAGAAAAACCGTGTCGACCGCAATGACAGCCTATATCAAACAGGGAAGGACATCATCTGCCAAGCACAACAGTGGCTCACGGTCAAAGCTGACTGATAGAGACAGAAAGGCTTTGAAGCGGATTGTGGCCAGAAAGTGGTGCAAGACAACAGCATCCCAGATAAAACCTGAGATGAACACGCATAGGGAGCTGTATCATCAAAAACTATTTGGCGTATCTGCATACTGCAAACATTCATGGTAGAACACAGTGATTCCAAAACCAATGGTTACACCATGCAATGCCTTGAAACAACGAAAATGGTGTCAGGGGCATAAAAATTGCTGAAATACAACTTAAAATGTTAAAATTATCTTATTTACAAAGTTAAAATGAAACTGGTATTTATTTTATTTAGTCCTTTACTGTTGGGATTATACAATGAATGTCTGACCACATGGCTAAATATAGATTTAACATTGAAGCACATTTTCAATGTTAAATCTATATAAATTGACTGAGGTCAGAGGTTTTAGCTATCTAGTTCAGAAGTAGATTTTAAAATGGAACTAGAGAAAGATGAAAATATTCATATGCGGGTGTAGTTTTGGAGGTCATGTCTTTACATCTGTGTTTATGACAGGCGTAGACAGCAAAGGGGGATGATTATTCAACTTCTAAAGTTTTCCTTATTACTTGAAGTGATTTTAGTTAGGTAAATGTAATTTAATAAGATTGAAAGGTCCTATACACTCCTAATACCTTAAATTAGGGGGGAAAATATATTGATTTTTCTTTATATGGAAAAGTCAATAGTGTTAACACTAGTATATTAATTAAATTGCATGTGAATAATGTTTTAATTTAAAACATAGAATAATATATACAAGGATGTAGAATAATATATTCCTACAAGGTAAGTCTTAAATCACCAGGAAGCAAATCAGAGAAACTGAAAAACAGTGTGCAAAATTCAGTAACAAATAGAATATGTAAAGATTTTCCAACGAAAAAACACAAGATGCATTCTGTAAATAACGTTTTAAATGTAATTTTTAGTGGAATTTTTTCTTCTAGAACTTGAAATATTATTTAACAGAGCATAAAAGTTATTCTTCTAAATGGTGTTTCTTGCTTTAAAATATTTGCTTATTCTTTACGTTACTCAGTTTACCATGTTACTCGTATATTAAGAGGATATTTTCCTTCCAACTGCTGGTTTCAGTTTTTCCATGCTAGCATATGGAAAATAGTACTAAATATTTAGTTTTCAGGATTTTCTCCTATGTTCTTTGCAAAGCATAAATGCTAAAAAAAGAAAATTTGTGCTTTTTTAAAACATCGATAAAATAATTAGAGCAGTGTTTCTAAAATTTTTGTAAATTGATGCAATGCTCAAAAATATTAGAAATGCATCTAGTTACTCTATCGAATTTCTCAACATCTATCCTTGCAAGTAACAAATCGAAAAATCCCCAAAACTGGCATAACGAGGTTTATCCCCCCCCCCCCCCCCCCATATGCTAGCCTGGACAAACTGAAATAAAAGACTGGAGGAAATATATCCTTTCAGTGTCTTAATTTTGGTTACATATTCGCTTTATTTGCGTTATCTTTCGTTACATACTCGTTTGTTTTGCGTAACCTTTCTCGATAGATTTTCGTTTGTTTTCCGTCCGTTCCGTTATATTTTCGTTTGTTTTGCGTCAGTTCCGTTACATTTTCGTTTGTTTTGCGTCCGCTCCGTTACATTTTCGTTTGTTTTGCGTCCGTTCCGTTACATTTTCGTTTGTTTTACGTCCGTTGCATTTCCATATTTCGTTACATATTCGCTTTATTTGCGTTAACTTTCGTTACATACTCGTTTCTTTTGCGTTATCTCCGTTACTTTTTCGTTTCTTTTGCGTACGCTCCGTTACTTTTTCGTTTCTTTTGCGATGCATATCGTTATCGTGTAAATCTCCATACAAAAGTTATGTGTGTAAAACGAAAAAATAACGTTTTAAAAATTGGTTGCAAAATAGTGGAAGTGCCGAGACATATTTTCGTTTTTATTTCGTTACGTATTCAACGAAATAAAAACGAAACTGGGTTCCGATTTTTCAACGAATTAAAAACGTAAGTGTGCTAGTTGGGATATCACTTCAAAGATGTTCGATTCGTGATCAGGGATGCTTGAAACGTGCTCTCCCGTCGAAAATTCGAATTCGAATTTTCGACCCCGTCACAATACTTTCCTTATACATTATTGTATATAAGAAGAGTAATAATACACATTTTTTTTAGTTTAATGTAATATTTTTGATAAATTTATAAAACGAACGTGCAATATCTTGAAAACGGTTCCTATAGTAGCCTTCTGAAGTGTATGTCATTAGTTTTCTAATGAAATATCAAATAAAAAATGATAATTTACATAACATTATTAAAGGTTCTGATTTTTTGATGAATATCTCAAAATTTTATTCGAAATTATGGAGGTCTTTCGAGCACCCGATTACGTTTAAAATGAATAGGCTTCAAGCATTCACCGATTGAAATTTTTGTACCAAATTTTTACCAGATTCATTTTGTAAGTGAATCTTGGGTTTGACAAATTCATTTCGACTTGTAAAAGTATAATAGTATAATAATTATATTCCGATAAAGAGTCATATAAGAATTAATATCATTGATTGGGAAAGATGCATAGCTCGCATTTATAAATTTTATCATTTTGCAATTTTTTCCTTAAACTGTTTTTCCAGTTTGACAGTTTTCATTATTGAAAAGCTTTATGTGGATATTCTAATGTAATAATTATCTGCCAACAGGTTCCTCTGTTTCTGCCTTTGATATACTTAGCAGTATGTCTGTATCTCCTTATATTGCCTTTCTTTGTGAGCCCTATTGAAGCAAGTATTGGAATAGCCATCATTCTCACTGGCATACCAGTTTACGCTGCCACCATATACTGGGAAAACAAACCCCAACTCTACAAGACAACTATTGGTGAGCTTTGCTTCAAGTATTTGAATACCTAGCTATAGCAGTGTCTTGGCCATCTATACAGGATGTCCCCAAAACATTGATCTCAGCTTTTATTCCTTAAATATTGATCTTAGATATATATAATAAATTACAAAGTTGCGTAAAAAAAGTACATGATTTTATGAAATCGATAAAAATTTTCAGGGGATTAAGTTTGAAGAAATACTAAAATTAAATTTTTATACGGCCCCCGTACAAAGACATTTCCAAAGAGTAAAATGTGCCCCATACACTAATAATAGGACGTACAAAATTTCAGCATTTTATCATAAAAAGTCCCAGAGATATGTTTAAACAAAGTTGGTGAGGGATTAATCACAAATTAAAATGTAAATGTTTACAGCAAGAGTGCTCAAACAACGCACGTTTTCCTTCAAACGTCATTTCCGTTTCCGACGAACGCGAACGACTACAGTTCGCTGACACGCATTGTCTTGAAAAACACCAGCTTCTTCCTTTTCACATCTCGCGTCATATGTGCTTCTACGCCACGATAAAATAGTTCCCCTCTCCTCCAATCAGGGTCGGAGATATCAGCACAGTCTCTGAACTTTTTGATCCAACCTATATACATTGCACACACACACATACACACACACACACATGCACACATGCACACACACACACACATGCACACACACACACACATGCACACACACACACACATGCACACACACACACACACATGCACACACACACACACATGCACACACACACACACATGCACACACACACACACATGCACACACACACACACATGCACACACACACACATGCACACACCACAGACATACATACACCACAGACATACATACACACACACACACATGCACACACACACACGCACACACACACACACACCTATCTTTACAATATACGAGTATAGGACACCACCAATGTATTCTCACAGAATTTCCATTTTAACACCTCCGGCGTAGCGATATTTTTTGTTAGCATTACATTTATATTTTTATTGTATTTATTTATTATTTTATTGAATTTATTTTTATTGGCATTACATACCGAGTACATTTTCGAGAATTTGCCGTGGGTTCCGATATGATCGCAATCAAAGGTTTGTATCTTAAATCCATAGCAGCGCCTGGTACATTTTCTATTACGTTTCGGCGTTACCCGATATTTAAGCTGAAAATCTTTGATAAAAACTACACTGACTGGAACTCACATTGAATTCGTGATTACCAAAGAAAGATTTAACAATACACTCGCTTATAACAAAATTAAAATAAAATAAATGTTGCGCTGGCACAACATCTCATCTTACAACCGAGTACATTTTCTGGGCTGAAATAAACATTTCCTTTTCCCAATATCCACAGAAATTTGCTTGTCAACACAAACTGGATTTTAATACGACAAAATATGTGGTAAACTTTTTTACAGCAAAAAGACATTTGTACAGCTACAAACCTAATGGCATGCTTAACATTTAGAAATGCATTTCAGTTAGAGACTGGGGGTGCTAATGTTAAAATTTTAAAAACGACCTACACCCCATTAATTAGGCCTATTTTAGAATATGGTTTATAAGTATATCAAACTGCTTCGCAGCTTAGAGAAAATAGATTGAGTGCAACTTGCATAATCACAAGTCTTCATGGCACCTGTCCAAAAGGAAATACTTATTAATGAGGCCGACATCCAGGCCCTGAACCTCAGAGTAATACCCAACCTTTCAAAATACTTCAGTGAACTGGTTCTCAACCCTAAACTTCAGAATATATCTTTAGTTAGAAAATAATCAAAGGTATATAAATTATCTACTAGGGAGTACCGAAAACCTTGGATTATTGAATCCAAATGTGTGGAATATTATTCATTAAAACATTACTTACTAAATCAGCTAAACAAGTGACAAATCTACCGAGAACCAGATCCAAAGATCACTTTATTAAACAATCATCCTACAGACGTACATCAAATACAGCCAAAGCGCTTTTGAGCATCCTCATGTTCATCTGCAATGGCGATATAATTAACAAGAAAGATCAATCATGCTTAAAGCATTGATTATGAAACACTTTCCAACTTCAATGCAATTTTATTTAAACATGTCTAAAATGCAATACATTCCTCGGTAATATTTTGAAACTTATAACAATACTGCATTAAATTATTATATTTGAAAACTTAAACTTTCATCGAAAAAAATGAACTTCATTCAAATGACGGCATTGAAATATAAATTGCCTGGTTTAAACATCTCTAAAATGTTATACATTCCTCGGTAATAGTTTTAGAATTATCATAATACTACGATAATTTATTATATTTGAAAATTTCATCGAAAACAACTGAAATTAATTCAAATGACGTCATAGAGAAAATAACACGCCTGGATCTCTCTGTAAAAACAGGATTTCATTCATAACTTTCTCCCATTCATTTCATTCATCACAATACTATAATAATTTATTTTATTTAAACATTTTGTTTAAGACCATGGAGCTACAAAAAATTAAACTCTATGCTTGAAACTTCATCGAAAAAAATCGTCCTTCTCTTTATGAAATCAATTAATATTTCATTCATATCAGCCATGCAGACTCCATGGACTAAATTATTTTGTGTTAAAAAAATACAGGAATTCTAATACAACTCATTCTATATATCTTGCTGTTTACATTTTACATAGGTGAAAAATAGGCTTAGTTGTAGAAACAATCAAATTTAGATGAGCATTTAAACTCAAATATATTGTCATTGCGTTGTTTCAGTATGTAGATGCACAGAATTTAAGCAAAAATAAAGTAGTTTTAGGACGGATACAACACTCAATATGAATTAGAAAGAACATAAAAAATCACGATTTTGAAACAATATGGATGGCATATATCATTTTGAAGTGGGTCATGTGATCATTTCATATCATGGTCACGTGATCGTTTCATACAAGAGGTGTAATTATTATTTTAATTTTTATTTAAAAACTACTGAATATATTTCGCTGAATTTTTTTTTATATATTTTATGGAACAATTTGAATATTACCTAAAATTTTCGAAGCAATTTGTGAATTTTAAATCCGCTTAAAAAATGTTTGAAAAATTAGGTCGCATAGGGCTCAATGTATTTCATTTTTTCGACCCGGGTTCAATCCAAAACTAATTGGGTAATATTATTCATTTATATTCCCATAGGTTCTACAGACCGTCTAAACAACATACTAAAATTTCATTTTGATTAAGTCATTTTTACGGCAGTTATCGTGCTAACGGACAGACCGACAGACAGGCAGACAGAATGAACAAAGTCATAAACACTTTTCAACTTTGTTGTAAAGTGCTAAAAACAGATGCCAACATGCTTAAATACAATCCATTGCCGTTAAGTGAAATTTGCATATCTTGAAAATTATCAGCCGTACAAATTGGTGAATTATAAACAGATATAAATTATAATATATACAAAGCTTAAAGATAAATATCTTAAAAAACTATTTAAAGGCATTAATTATTTAAGAACAATATTATAAATTAAGGTAACTATGTAAAGGTTTAACTTGCACGGAATCGAAAACGAGTCGCCAAGCATAACTTAAGACCTGAACAGGATCAAAATTACAAATAGAAGAACGATATAGATAAATGAAAAGAGATTCGTAAAGTAAGATAGAACGAGGGTTATTACAGCTAAACAAAAGAAAATAATTTTCAAAAAGGAGGTGAAAATTATCTTGATTCACTAATTGAGCAAGAGCAGTCGTTTGCTTACCATTTTTATTGACATTTATACAGTAAAAAATGTTTGATTTTTATCATGTTATCTGCCTGAATACTCGTCCATTGCTGGAGAGAATTTGTTTGCTCGTATCTTGGTTTTTCTGAGTTAGCTGATTTAGTGATTTGAAATTTTAACGTGTCGCCACTCTTGATATTTATACCGTAAAAAATGTTTGGTTTTCATCCCATTACTTGTTACTGGAATTTCTTCCCAGGGTATTTTTTACACAAAGCTCTTTACCTCAATAAAGATTCAGAACTTCCATTATACCTTAAACAATGATCTTGGAGCTTTTTCCCGACCGTCCTCTGTAACTGCTCCATACCCTTTGGATAAGCTGGACGGCCTGGGTAATAAATTGATCTTGGAGATTATTAATAGAATTTACTTGAATGATATAATAGTATACGCCGATGGTATCCGGAAGGAAAAGGGCAACACTATAAGTGGTAACTATAATAAGTGATAACACTATATACTCATGATTACCTTAAATCAAAAAGAAGAAACCCTGATTACTGCTCTATTTCAATCTGAATCAATAGCCATTTATAAAGCTTTAGATTAGCTTAACTTTTCTTCAAACTTAATGATATTTGGATCTTGATTGATAGTCGCAGTTTAATTCAACACTTGCCTTTATCTTTGAAATTTTATAATAATTCTTACGAAGCCGAAATAAGTTAATTCTCCCTTGCTGAGATATTATAAACAATCATACAATTTACAATTTTATTTATATACAGGGTGATCGTAAACTCTTTTAACAAGAAAGAGGGGTAATAGTTCACATCAAGACGAGTAACATTTGCAATGGAATCTAGGACCGCATTCCAGTCATAGTACCAGAAAAGGTTAGAATTGCATATCTACGTTGATTCTTCAACAGTGCAAAAAAAGAGACCGAGATAATTTTGGAGTTTCACATTTCCATTCGCATCAGAGAAAAACTCAAAATAGTTACTCAAATTGGCGTGTGAGGGCGTTGTTTCACAACCGGCACCGGCAAATAAAAGACTGATATCGCACCATCTTGCAGACTTCTGGTATGGTGTTAATCTTGTCCGCAGCAACAACGATTCTCACGACGAGATCTTCCATGGAGGCCACAGGTATCTCGTACACCAATGTTTCCGTGTACCCCCAGAAGAAGTCCAGTGGATCAGGTCCAGGGAGTGTGGAGGCCTTGCCACAGGTCCACCATGTTCAATCTAACTCCCGGGACATGTCGCATTTAGGAAGTATCTGACTTCGGTGGAAAAGTGTGCTGGTGCCCCCATCATGCATAAACCACATGCCCCTCTGTGTGTTGAGCAAAGCAACTTGCAACAGACCGGGAAGCTCTTGGGAATTCCTGCAAGATTTCGTTGAGAGAATCGTTGTTGCCACGGACAAGATCAACACCACACCAGGAGTCTGTGAGAGTGCGCGGCAGTCTTTCATTCGCTGGAGTCGGCTGTGCAATAACACCCTCGGATGTCATTTTGAGCAGCTACTTTGAGTCTTTCTCTGATGCGAATGGAAATGTGAAACTCCTAAATTAATTAAGTCTATTTCTTTTTTTACTGTTGATGGATCAACACGGATATGTGTAACTTTGCCTTTTCCTGGCACTATGAGAGAAATGCGACCCCAGGTTCCATTGCAAATGCTATTCTTCTTGATATGCATTATCACCCTTCTTTATTTTGTTGAAAGAGTTTACAATCACCCTGAAGGTAATAAGAATTTTACAATTCGGTTACAACTTCTCTGCAGACTACGTTTTGGACTTCTTATTAGGGGCGAATATAAAGAGAAATTTTTCTTCTATTGATATTGAGTAGGCAATATACTGTTGGCCATGCGAAAAGCAGTAGGTACTTAAGTCTATGCCAACAATACTGAATGTCTTTCCTCGTTTCTGATATCTGCCTTTGCTCATGAAACTTCCTTAATTTTAGAGTTACAGACACAAAGACCGGGTCACGTTATCGGATATCGAATTGCATTTATTGTAGAGACTCTCAAAAAAGCGATTTGTTCACAATAGTTTGAAGACTTAAATAGCTATTAAGAATATAAGTTACTTATCGTAAAACTCTTATCACCGTTTAAAAAATCATCTGCGAGAAAATAAAGCTTTCAAAACTTTCTCAAACCTTTTCAATCCTAACATCAGATATCTACTTTTACGCTGCAGCCAGCGATTTACATTAATTCTAAATACGCTTGCAGTATAAAATTAAAGAAGTAATGAAACATATTATGCCACATTTATATCATATTTTATTTTGCTCATTCGAATTTCCCTGCTTCTATGTTATTTTATAGAGTGCATAATATCTTCAAAGTATATTTAAAAGCTGCGATGTTAGATTTGATCTAAACGAATGTGACATGCATTATTTCCTTTCTACTTGCAGAAAACAGGATGTTTCCAAACTATATGAATTTACAATAAATGTAATTTCTGAAATATTATATTCACAATAAATTATACTTTCCAAAGGTTCTACATTATATGAATTTACAATAAATGTAATTTCTGAAATATTATATTCACAATAACTTATACTTTCCAAAGGTTCCAAACTATATGATTTTACAATAAATATAATTTCTGAAACATTATATTTAAAATAAATTATACTTTCCAAAGGTTCCAAACTATATAAATTTAAAATAAATATAATTTCTGAAATATTATATTCACAATAAATTATACTTTCCAAAGGTTCTACATTATATAAATTTATAATAAATGTAATTTCTGAAATATTATATTCACAATAAGTTATACTACTTTCCAAAAGTTTCAAACTATATGAATTTACAATAGATATAATTTCTAAAATATTATATTTAAAATAAATTATACTTTCCAAACGTTCCAAACTCTATGAATTTATAATAAATATAATTTCTGAAATGTTATACTTACTATAAATTATACTTCCAAAGGTTTCAATATTCACAATAAATTATACTTTCCAATGGTTCCAAACTATATGAATTTACAATAAATATAATTTCTAAAATAGTATACTTACAATAAATTATACTTTCCAAAGATTCCAAACTATATGAATTAAATAAATAAATATAATTTCTGAAATATATATGTTCACAATAAATTATACTTTCCAAAGGTTCCAAACTATGAATTTACAATAAGTTATATTTGAAAATAAAAAAGAAATTGATATTACATCCAGCGCTTTCGCTTCTCATAGGCTTTACCCCAAGTAGTATACATTGTGTTCCTTTGTAGTATTCCTTTATTAACAAACATTAAATTTCTATTTTTTCTATTTACAGGTAAAATGACGGACTTTGTACAAAAAGTGCTGCTCAGCCTTCCTGAAGAAAAAACAAATGAAAGGCCACCAGTAGAAAAATAAAAATTAGTACTTTAAATTTAGTATTAACCAAATAAAATCATTTATTTTTATACCAGTGTTACTTCCAAATCGAAACATTATTATTTCATTAATATCACTATCAATATTTCATTAATATTGGGAGAAATAAGAGAAATGTGGCGATTGAATTGACATTTAAACACAAAACTAATAATAGAACATAATTCTTAAACACTTTCCAATCACAAGAAAAACGGGTTTTCTTGTAATTGGAAAGTGTATAAGAATTATGTTAATAAACTTTTCACATAAATATTGCATGTAGAAATCCAATTTGTTTAATGATACTTAATACTGTTTAAATGTTATGTATTTTTTAATAAATTCATTCCAAAACTGCGCGTTTTAAACACGTTTATAAATTAATGCTACTTGTTTTTGATGCTAAACTATATGTGTAAAATGATATTTATTTAACAAAGTTTCCATAAATTTTATGACTTTTTCTTCTCAAAAATTCATTCAACATTTTGTGGACCCTTGTAAGTTTTTTAATTAATTTAAAAAATGCTAATAGAAGGGGGAGAGGTAAATATTGCCCTTTTGTTTTACCCCATTTATTTCTGTTGAAATTGTGACAGATTTCTATTAACAGTCGTGTAATGTGAAATACCCATAATGTGGACTATCATAGAACGTTTGATGCCGCAACAATGTGCGATTGTGATAAAAACGTCTTGCCCAAACCAGTCGTTCATTGTGAAAGCACAAAAAAAATCGTTCATTGTGAAAACACAGAGAAAATCGCTCTTTGTGTTTTTGACTAATCGTTCTCCTAACTCAATGATCCCAAACATATTTTGTTCGGAAGAACTGTCGAGATATTTCATAAAATATCAAAATATGATCAGAGAAGTCGGACACTCGGTGTTCGAATTTTTTTCCCGACTGCACAATTTAAAACCAAAAATATGATCAGAGAAATCAGTCGCTCGATATTAGAAATTTATTTTCTGACTGCACAATTTTAAAAAACTAACAAGAAAGATCAATCATGCTTAAAGCATTGATTATGAAACACTTTCCAACTTCAATGCAATTTTATTTAACCATGTCTAAAATGCAATACAGTCCTCGATAATATTTTAAAACTTATCACAATACTACATTAATTTATTATATTTGAAACCTTACACCTTCATCGAAAAAAATTAACTTCATTCAAATGACGGCATTAAAGTATAAATTGCCTGGTTTAAATATCTCTAAAATGTGATACATTCCTCGGTAATAATTTTAGAATTATCATAATACTACGATAATTTATTATATTTGAAAACTTCATCGAAAACAATTGAAATTCATTCAAATGACGTCATAAAAAAATAACACGCCTGGCTCTCTATATAAAAGCAACATTTCATTCATAAATAATTTCCCCATTCATGTCATTCATCACAATACTATAATAATTTATTTTATTTAAAAATCAAGACCATTGAGCTACAAGTAAGTAATCTCTATGCGTAAAACTTCATCGAAAAATATCGTCCTTCTCTTTCTAAAATCAATAAATATTTCATTCATATCAGCTAAGCAGACTCCATGGACTAAATTATTTTGTGTTAAAGAATTACAGCGATTCTAATACAACTCATTCTATATATTTTGCTGTTTACATTTTACATAGGTGAAAAATAGGCTTAATAGTAGAAATAATCATATTTGGATGAGCATTTAAACTGAAATATATTGTCATTGCGTTGTTTTAGTATGTAGATGCACAGAATTTAGGCAAAAATAAAGTAGTTTTAAGACGGATACAACACTCAATATGAATTAAAAAGAACTTTAAAAATCACGATTTTGACACAAGATGGATGCCATATATCATTTTGAAGTGGGTCATGTGATCGTTTCATATCATGGACACGTGATCGCTTCATATAAGAGGTGTTATTATTATTTTAATTTTTATTTAAAAAACTACTGAATATATTTCGCTGAATTTTTTTTTATATATTTTATGGAACAATTAGAATATTGCCTAAAATTTTCGAAGCAATTTGTGAATTTTAAATCCGCTTAAAAAATGCTTGAAAAATTAGGTCCCATAGGGCTCAATGTATTCCATTTTTTCAACCCGGGTTCAATCCAAAACTAATTGTGTGATATTATTCATTTATATTCCCATAGGTCCTATAGACCGTCTGAACAACATACTAAAATTTCATTTTGATTAAGTCATTTTTACGGCAGTTATCGTGCTAACGGACAGACAGACAGACAGACAGACAGAAAGACAGACAGACAGAATGAACAAAGTCATAAACACTTTTCAACTTTGTTGTAAAGTGTTAAAAATATGATCAGAGGAGTCGGTCGCTCGGTGTTCGAATTATTTTTCAGACTGAACAATTTAAAACCAAAAATATGATCAGAGAAATCGGTCGCTCGATGTTAGAAATTTATTTTCCGACTGCACAATTTAAAACTAAAAATATGATCAGAGAAGTCGGTCGCTCAGAATGCAAATTTTTTTTCCGACTGCACAATTTAAAACCAAAAATATGATCAGAGAAGTCGGTCGCTCAGAATTCGAATTTTTTTCTGACTGCACAATTTAAAACCGAAAATATGATCAGAGAAGTCGGTCGCTCAGAATTCGAATTTTTTTTCCGACTGCACAATTTAAAACCAAAAATATTATATGAGAAGTCGGTATCTCGGTGTTCGAATTTTTTTTTCGACTGCACAATTTAAAACCGAAAATATGATCAGTGAAATCAGTCACTCGATGTTAGAAATTTATTTTCTGACTGCGTAATTTTAAAAAACTAGAAATGTGGTCAGAGAAGTCGGTCGCTTGGTGTTTGAAATTTTTTTTTCGACTGCACAATTTAAAACCAAAAATATGATCAGAGAAATCGGTCGCTCGATATTGGAAATTTATTTTCTGACTGCACAATTTTAAAAAACTAAAAATATGATCAGAGGAGTCGGTCGCTCGGTGTTCGAATTATTTTTCCGACTGCATAATTTAAAACCAAAAATATGATCAGAGAAATCAGTCGCTCGATATTGGAAATTTATTTTCTGTCTGCACAATTTTAAAAAACTAAAAATATGATCAGAGGAGTCGTTCGCTCGGTATTCAAATTATTTTTCCGACTGCACAATTTAAAACTAAAAATATGATCAGAGAAGTCGGTCTCTCAGAATTCGAATTTTTTTTCCGACTGCACAATTTAAAACCAAAAATATGACCAGAGAAGTCGGTCGCTCAGAATTCGAATTTTTTTTCCGACTGCACAATTTAAAACCAAAAATATTATATGAGAAGTCGGTCTCTCGGTGTTCGAATTGTTTTTTCCGACTGCACAATTTAAAACCAAAAATATGATCAGTAAAATCAGTCACTCGATGTTGGAAATTTATTTTCTGACTGCGTAATTTTAAAAAACTAAAAATGTGATCCGAGAAGTCGGTCACTTGGTGTTTGAAATTTTTTTTAGACTGCACAATTTAAAACAAAAAATATGATCAGAGAGATCGGTCGCTCGATATTGGAAATTTATTTTCCGACTTCACAATTTTAAAAAACTAAAAATATGATCAGAGAAGTTGGTCGCTCAGTGTTCGAATTATTTTTCCGACTGCACAATTTAAAACCAAAAATATGATCAGAGAAATCGGTCGCTCGATGTTGGAAATTTATTTTCCGACTGCACAATTTAAAACTAAAAATATGATCAGAGAAGTCGGTCGCTCAGAATTCAAATTTTTTTTCCGACTGCACAATTTAAAACCAAAAATATGATCAGAGAAGTCGGTCGCTCAGCATTCGAATTTTTTTACCGATTGCACAATTTAAAACCGAAAATATTATATGAGAAGTCAGTCTCTCGATGTTTGCATTTTTTTTTTCGACTGCACAATTTAAAACCAAAAATATGATCAGAGAAATCAGTCGCTCGATATTGGAAATTTATTTTCTGACTGCACAATTTTAAAAAACTAAAAATATGATCAGAGGAGTCGGTCGCTCGGTGTTCGAATTATTTTTCAGACTGAACAATTTAAAACCAAAAATATGATCAGAGAAATCGGTCGCTCGATGTCAGAAATTTATTTTCCGACTGCACAATTTAAAACTAAAAATATGATCAGAGAAGTCGGTCGCTCAGAATGCAAATTTTTTTTCCGACTGCACAATTTAAAACCAAAAATATGATCAGAGAAGTCGGTCGCTCAGAATTCGAATTTTTTTCTGGCTGCACAATTTAAAACCGAAAATATGATCAGAGAAGTCGGTCGCTCAGAATTCGAATTTTTTTTCAGACTGCACAATTTAAAACCAAAAATATTATATGAGAAGTCGGTATCTCGGTGTTCGAATTTTTTTTTCGACTGCACAATTTAAAACCGAAAATATGATCAGTGAAATCAGTCACTCGATGTTAGAAATTTATTTTCTGACTGCATAATTTTAAAAAACTAAAAATGTGGTCAGAGAAGTCGGTCGCTTGGTGTTTGAAATTTTTTTTTCGACTGCACAATTTAAAACCAAAAATATGATCAGAGAAATCGGTCGCTCGATATTGGAAATTTATTTTCTGACTGCACAATTTTAAAAAACTGAAAATATGATCAGAGGAGTCGGTCGCTCGGTGTTCGAATTATTTTTCCGACTGCACAATTTAAAACCAAAAATATGATCAGAGAAATCAGTCGCTCGATATTGGAAATTTATTTTCTGTCTGCACAATTTTAAAAAACTAAAAATATGATCAGAGGAGTCGTTCGCTCGGTGTTCAAATTATTTTTCCGATTGAACAATTTAAAACCAAAAATATGATCAGAGAAATCGGTCACTCGATGTTGGAAATTTATTTTCCGACTGCACAATTTAAAACTAAAAATATGATCAGAGAAGTCGGTCGCTCAGAATTCGAATTTTTTTTCCGACTGCACAATTTAAAACCAAAAATATGATCAGAGAAGTCGGTCGCTCAGAATTCGAATTTTTTTTCCGACTGCACAATTTAAAACCAAAAATATGATCAGTAAAATCAGTCACTCGATGTTGGAAATTTATTTTCTGACTGCGTAATTTTAAAAAACTAAAAATGTGATCCGAGAAGTCGGTCACTTGGTGTTTGAAATTTTTTTTAGACTGCACAATTTAAAACAAAAAATATGATCAGAGAGATCGGTCGCTCGATATTGGAAATTTATTTTCCGACTTCACAATTTTAAAAAACTAAAAATATGATCAGAGAAGTTGGTCGCTCAGTGTTCGAATTATTTTTCCGACTGCACAATTTAAAACTAAAAATATGATCAGAAAAGTCGGTCGCTCAGAATTCAAATTTTTTTTCCGACTGCACAATTTAAAACCAAAAATATGATCAGAGAAGTCGGTCGCTCAGCATTCGAATTTTTTTACCGATTGCACAATTTAAAACCGAAAATATTATATGAGAAATCAGTCTCTCGATGTTTGCATTTTTTTTCGACTGCACAATTTAAAACCAAAAATATGATCAGAGAAATCAGTCGCTCGATATTGGAAATTTATTTTCCGACTTCACAATTTTAAAAAACTAAAAATATGATCAGAGAAGTTGGTCGCTCAGTGTTCGAATTATTTTTCCGACTGCACAATTTAAAACCAAAAATATGATCAGAGAAATCGGTCGCTCGATGTTGGAAATTTATTTTCCGACTGCACAATTTAAAACTAAAAATATGATCAGAGAAGTCGGTCGCTCAGAATTCAAATTTTTTTTCCGACTGCACAATTTAAAACCAAAAATATGATCAGAGAAGTCGGTCGCTCAGCATTCGAATTTTTTTACCGATTGCACAATTTAAAACCGAAAATATTATATGAGAAGTCAGTCTCTCGATGTTTGCATTTTTTTTTCGACTGCACAATTTAAAACCAAAAATATGATCAGAGAAATCGGTCACTCGATGTTGGAAATTTATTTTCCGACTGCACAATTTAAAACTAAAAATATGATCAGAGAAATCGGTCGCTCAGAATTCGAATTTTTTTCCGACTGCGCTATTTAAAACCAGAAATATGATCAGAGAAGTCGGTCGCTCAGAATTCGAATTTTTTTTCCGACTGCACAATTTAAAACCAAAAATATGATCAGAGAAGTCGGTCGCTCAGAATTCGAATTTTTTTTCCGACTGCACAATTTAAAACCAAAAATAATATATGAGAAGTCGATCTCTCGGTGTTCGAATTTTTTTTCCGACTGCACAATTTAAAACCAAAAATATGATCAGAGAAATCGGTCACTCGATGTTGGAAATTTATTTTCCGACTGCACAATTTAAAACTAAAAATATGATCAGAGAAATCGGTCGCTCAGAATTCGAATTTTTTTCCGACTGCGCTATTTAAAACCAAAAATATGATCAGAGAAGTCGGTCGCTCAGAATTCGAATTTTTTTTCCGACTGCACATTTTAAAACCAAAAATATGATCAGAGAAGTCGGTCGCTCAGAATTCGAATTTTTTTTCCGACTGCACAATTTAAAACCAAAATTATGATCAGTAAAATCAGTCACTCGATGTTGGAAATTTATTTTCTGACTGCGTAATTTTAAAAAACTAAAAATGTGATCCGAGAAGTCGGTCACTTGGTGTTTGAAATTTTTTTTAGACTGCACAATTTAAAACAAAAAATATGATCAGAGAGATCGGTCGCTCGATATTGGAAATTTATTTTCCGACTTCACAATTTTAAAAAACTAAAAATATGATCAGAGAAGTTGGTCGCTCAGTGTTCGAATTATTTTTCCGACTGCACAATTTAAAACTAAAAATATGATCAGAGAAGTCGGTCGCTCAGAATTCAAATTTTTTTTCCGACTGCACAATTTAAAACCAAAAATATGATCAGAGAAGTCGGTCGCTCAGCATTCGAATTTTTTTACCGATTGCACAATTTAAAACCGAAAATATTATATGAGAAATCAGTCTCTCGATGTTTGCATTTTTTTTTCGACTGCACAATTTAAAACCAAAAATATGATCAGAGAAATCAGTCGCTCGATATTGGAAATTTATTTTCCGACTTCACAATTTTAAAAAACTAAAAATATGATCAGAGAAGTTGGTCGCTCAGTGTTCGAATTATTTTTCCGACTGCACAATTTAAAACCAAAAATATGATCAGAGAAGTCGGTCGCTCAGAATTCAAATTTTTTTTCCGACTGCACAATTTAAAACCAAAAATATGATCAGAGAAGTCGGTCGCTCAGAATTCAAATTTTTTTTCCGACTGCACAATTTAAAACCAAAAATATGATCAGAGAAGTCGGTCGCTCAGCATTCGAATTTTTTTACCGATTGCACAATTTAAAACCGAAAATATTATATGAGAAGTCAGTCTCTCGATGTTTGCATTTTTTTTTCGACTGCACAATTTAAAACCAAAAATATGATCAGAGAAATCGGTCACTCGATGTTGGAAATTTATTTTCCGACTGCACAATTTAAAACTAAAAATATGATCAGAGAAATCGGTCGCTCAGAATTCGAATTTTTTTCCGACTGCGCTATTTAAAACCAAAAATATGATCAGAGAAGTCGGTCGCTCAGAATTCGAATTTTTTTTCCGACTGCACAATTTAAAACCAAAAATATGATCAGAGAAGTCGGTCGCTCAGAATTCGAATTTTTTTTCCGACTGCACAATTTAAAACCAAAAATAATATATGAGAAGTCGATCTCTCGGTGTTCGAATTTTTTTTCCGACTGCACAATTTAAAACCAAAAATATGATCAGAGAAATCGGTCACTCGATGTTGGAAATTTATTTTCCGACTGCACAATTTAAAACTAAAAATATGATCAGAGAAATCGGTCGCTCAGAATTCGAATTTTTTTCCGACTGCGCTATTTAAAACCAAAAATATGATCAGAGAAGTCGGTCGCTCAGAATTCGAATTTTTTTTCCGACTGCATATTTTAAAACCAAAAATATGATCAGAGAAGTCGGTCGCTCAGAATTCGAATTTTTTTTCCGACTGCACAATTTGAAACCAAAAATAATATATGAGAAGTCGATCTCTCGGTGTTCGAATTTTTTTTCCGACTGCACAATTTAAAACCAAAAATATGATCAGAGAAATCAGTCACTCGATGTTGGAAATTTATTTTCAGACTGCGTAATTTTAAAAAACTAAAAATGTGATCAGAGGAGTCGGTCGCTCGGTGTTCGAATTATTTTTCAGACTGAACAATTTAAAACCAAAAATATGATCAGAGAAATCGATCGCTCGATGTTAGAAATTTATTTTCCAACTGCACAATTTAAAACTAAAAATATGATCAGAGAAGTCGGTCGCTCAGAATGCAAATTTTTTTTCCGACTGCACAATTTAAAACCAAAAATATGATCAGAGAAGTCGGTCGCTCAGAATTCGAATTGTTTTTTCCGACTGCACAAATTAAAACCAAAAATATTATATGAGAAGTCGGTCTCTCGGTGTTCGAATTTTTTTTCCGACTTCACAATTTAAAACCAAAAATATGATCAGAGAAGTCGGTCGCTCAGAATTCGAATTTTTTTTCCGACTGTACAGTTTAAAACCAAAAATATATGAGAAGTCGGTCTCTTGGTGCTCGAATTTTTTTTCCGACTGCACAATTTAAAACCAAAAATATGAGCAGAGACTTCGGTCGATCTGAATTCGAATTTTTTTCAGACTGTACAATTTAAAACCTAAAATATTATATGAGAAGTCGGTCGCTCGATGTTCGAATTTTTTTTCCGACTGCACAATTTAAAACGAAAAATATGATCACAGAAGTCGGTTGCTCAGTGCTCGATTACACACTGGCCACATTAGATTTTTAACTGGTTTCTTAAGCTTAACTGGTCGCACATTTATGGCTGAAATATTTCAAATTTTGCACCGTGTTCATTTTAGTATTACCCTATAAAACATCGTATATTTTTGCTAAAAAAGTATAAAATGTCATATTTTCGTTATTTCAGTCCTCGTATTCGTTAGTTAGTTCTAACAGAAAAAGTCTGTTTTCTTCTCGAGTTTAATTCCGATGTGACTAACCCATGTCTGAGAATCAATTAAAATGCAAATGAAATCCTTAATTTAAAAACAAAAAAAGTATTTATTCGGGAATGGATGGAATTCCTCTTGGATAATTTTATAAAGAGAAAAACAAAAGGTACAAAGAAATGCAATTTTTGTACCCATCGTAGATGGATACATAAAGTCTGCTCACATTTTCTTCTAAGCGCTAACCTTGTATCCTTTCTGTAGTTATTGATGGGAAAACTTTTGCAATAACACTGTTTTTACAAAAAAAAAAATATTGTGTTTTGAAGTATCTCAGGTTCTACTGTATATATAGAGCTTAGATGCTGGTTGCTATGGATTAAGAATCAAATTTCGGATGAGATGGGGGGATGGGGGTACTCTTCAAAAGCAGTTAATTCATCATGATCCAGAATTTTTGTTAAGTGCATTTGTCATTTATAAACAATTGTATTCTGACTTCTGAGATGAAAGACAGACTAGTCTTCGATAGTGTCTTAAACAGAAATTTTCTCATTCAAAGAATCCAATTCAAATACGCAGGCAATCTTATTATACTGAAAGTAGATTAAAAAAATCTGATGTGAGCAGCACATGATTTTCCCTGCAGGCTCAAATTCGTATTTTCTTTAATAATTCATTAGATTGAGTTTCATTGCACCAAATAACACTAAATTTGCATTTTTAATTCAATTTTTGTTTTTATTTGATAATTGGACACCAATTTTGTTAAGCCGATTTTCCGAAATCGGCGTAACAAAAATGCAAGAAATCTCATAAGCATACGTAGTCCCTTTTATTATATTTTGGCGATGTTTGCGGGCCATTTCATAAAAAAGGCAGGTTGTTTTTTTCCGAATCATACCAAAATCTAATCAGCACTAGAGTATCCTACAAGTAACTTATCTACCAAATTTTGTGAAATTTGGTCAATTAGTATTTTAGCTAGAGTAGATACATAAAATTTTTGAGGGCGATTTCGTAAAAAAAGGCAAGTTGTTCTTTTCCGTATCCTACAAAAATCTAATCATCTAACCAGAATATCCTACAAGTAACTTATTTACCAAATTTTGTGAAGTTTGGTCAATTAGTATTTTAGCGCGAGTGGATGCATGAAATTTTTGCGGGCCATTTCGCAAAAAAAGGCAGGTTATGTTTTTCCTACCTGAATCCTACCAAAAACTAATCAGCACCAGGGTCTCATCCAAGTGACTTACCTACCAAGTTTTATGAAATTTGGTCCATTAGCTCTTTAATTAGAGTGGATATATACATTGTACAGGCAGACAGACACACACACACACACAGAGACACATAGACAGACACACACACAGACGTCACGCTAAAAATAGTATTTCTAGAGGTCTCGAAACGTGTAGATTCATCGAAAACTCTAGTTGTGATTTTCAGTATGATTCCAATACTTTCCCCATACATTACCATCTATTGCAGGGAAAGTAATATATTACACATGGCCTTTTTCCCATTCCCTGAAACGCATATCTTAGGGGAGAAACAATATCGGATGTGGGCTGCACTTAACTTTCCCTACATATTAAATTTAATTTCCTATATCGTTCCCTCATAATTTACTAAATAAAGTTTAATTGCACAAAATACAACGGAAAATTTTTGGAAATTACACTGAATTTGCAGATTTGATTGAATTCTCGTTTTCATTTGGCGAATGGGCGTATTTTCAAAGGCGATGTAGCAAAAATGCGATAAAAGTTAAATATATCCCGAACAGCTTGCCATAGATTTATGGGGTTGGTCCCATTTTTACGTGGTCAAAAATTATAAAACAAGCATTTAATTGACACATTTGTGCAGATATAGTTTTTTATTTTAGATTTATTTTCATATAAAAGACAGGTTCTTTTGTTCCGAATCATACCAAAATCTAATCAGCACCAGTGTAAATCGCAAGTGACTAATTCACCAAATTTAGATAAATTTGATCAGTTAGTTTTTCTGTTAGACTGGATACATGCGATTTTCTAATCAGCACCAGGGTAATCAACAAATTACTTATCTACTATATTTTATGAAATTTGGTCAATTAGTTTTCAGCTAGAGCAAATACATACATTGTACAGACAGACACACAAGCGTCAAACTAAAAATAGTTTTTTCTGGTTCTAAAGTGCTCATAACGTGTAGATCCGTCGAAAACTCCAATTGAGATTTTACGGTACGATTCCAATACTTTCCCTATATATTACCATATGTTGTAGAGAAAGTAAAAATCTGATGTGGGCAGCGCATGAATTTCGCTACAGGCACAAATTGATTTTCGTCTTCTTTCCTTCACATTACATTAAATTGAGTTTAATTGCACAAAATAACATGGTCAATTATTTCAAAAAACAATTTACCCGTTCTTCATACGGAACATGTAATATAAAGAAACATATAAAATTCACAATTATATGCAAATTCTTACAGTATTCTGAATGACGTTGTTATTCAAAGCATTCTATTAAAATATTTAATTTAATACTCCAAGAAAGAAGTAGACGAATTTCTGTTCTCGCTGCACTAAATTATCTTCATAGGCATATCTGAAGAATAAAACACCCTGGTCCCGTTTGCAAACAATTTTACAAAAAATATAAAATTGGATCAATATAAGCCAAAATGAAACCTCTATGAAATTGCATCAACATATGGCCTAAATGAAAGCACTAAAATGGTATTAGAAGATATACCTGTACCATTTTACTTTCCCTGCAATACATGGTAATGCATAGGGAAAGTCATGCCGAAAATCGCAACTGGAGTTTTCGACGGATTTACATGTTTCGACACGTCTAGAATACGAAAAAACTATTTTTAACGTTATGTCTGTGTGTGTGTGTGTCTGTCTGTCTGTGCAATGTATGTATCCACTCCAACTCAAAAACTAATAGACCGAAATTTCATAAAATTTGGTAGGTAAGTCACATGGGCGCGACCCTGGTGCTGATTAAATTTTGAAACGATTCGGAAAAACCGAACCCACCTTTTTCTGCGAAATGGCCCGCAAAAATTTCATGTATCCACTCTATCTAAAATACTAAGTTTGGTAGATAAGTTACTTGTGAGATACTCTGGTGTTGATTAGATTTTGGTACCATTCGGAAAAGAACAACATGTTTTTTTTTACGAAATGGCCAGCAAAAGTCAGTCAAAATCTTAAAAAAAAAAAAAAAATACTACAAATGCTCAAATGCTTCAGTTAAATGCTTGTTTTATACGTAATTTTTGACGAGGTAAAGAATAAGACCAACTCCATTACTTTCGGACTAGCCGTTCTCAAGATATTTGAGATTTCTTGCATTTTGTTACATCGTTTTAGGAAAAATGTCCAATTATCAAATAAAAACAATAATTGAATTAAAAATGTAGTGTTATTTTGTGCAATTAAACTCAATTTAATGAATTATTATAGAAATAATGAAAAAATGAATTGAGTCTGCAGGGAAAGTCATGTATTGTCTACATCAGATTTTTTATTCCCTTTCAACAATTGGCTAAACTCAATATATGGGTTTGAAAATGTTTTACCAAAATAAAACAGATGACTTAAAAATTGAAAATATCAATAATTCCAGTTACCTTTCAACTCGACAGCCGTAATTGATATAATCAATCAAAAATGTAATTCCAATAAAATTTATTTTTCTTTTATATTTCTTAATGATTTACATCGGAAAAGATTTTATAAAAATCGTCTGCTGTTAAACTTATTAAGTTTTATTTTATTACTTAGCAATATATTTTTTTTCCAAATATCCCGTTGCTTTGCAACATATCATTTTAGCTTTTTATTAATATCTCAACAACCCCTGGTTCTGGATTTTGTTTGAATCGCTCCATTCGTTCGTGAGACATCGTCTCCACAGACTCCTTGACACACACACACACATCACCACAAAAACCTTTGATTCATGTTCAGGTATGCGTGAAATATGCTCTTCCGTGGAAAACTCGAATTCGAATTTTCCACCCCTTCACAATGCTTTCCTTATGCATTATACGATGTATATATGAAAAGTAAAACTTGAAAATCTGCAGTGTTGGTCCAAATGACCCACTTATACCATGGTACCTTCACTTGAAAGAATCTTTCAATTGATTCCTTTATAAAGAACCCCCGGGGGAGGGTAACTTTTCCACCCCGAGGAGAGCTAGTTATGTGATGAACACAAAAATTGTATCGCGGCTGTTTATCACAATAGTGATTGAAACTATCAAGTCTCGTTATCATTGAACCCGTTTTGTGCATGATTGTGTTGTGTCAATCACCTCTCCTCACCTAACCAAATTCTCTATAGAAACCGTTAAACTTCACTGAATAGCACTAAATCCAGTAAAAATTATTCTTTCAAACATTTTGACATTGAAACAAGTCAAGAAGGGAACTTCGCTCATATGTTATAATTACATTTAAGTTCAACTATATGTATTTAAAAATTGCTATGAATATGTATTATAAAATGTGTACAACATTATACTACTAATTAAAATTTTAAAACATATATTCTACTGTTAGTGTAGGTGAACAATTTAGTTGTTACAGACTGGATTTGTTTAATTTAATTTAATTTTTTTTTCTGTTTTTATAATTTTTGCTACTGTTCTAGGAGTTTCTGTACACACAATCTTGTTTTACGTCCAGCAAAAATGTAATCCCTGTAAAATATAATATTTTGTTACATGCTTTTCAGTAACTGCTGGTTTTGCTTAAAAAAACAAACTAATATATCACTATATAAGAATAGTAATTATATAGTTAAATAAGAATATATGCTGTAAGAGGTACTGCACTGCCACATTCTGTATTAACAAATTACTCAGATTAGCTAAGTCTAATAAATATGTCCAAACTTTCAAAAGGATGATTTAAAATAACTTACCCTGAATGAATTACTAAAATTAGTGAACCTTCTCAATTAAGTAACTTGATTGGGCATTTTGTGTATATGTATAGCTCATGATGTCAGTTTCTTCTGAAATTGTGGAAGAAAGGTATTTCTTCCAGGCAGTTTTTTCCACACTGGAAGAAACTTGCCAACCTTGGGCATCTTGCACATAGTAATAAACATTTTAAAACTAGATACCTTCAGTTCTTTTCTTCAGAGGCCATATACCCATTAGTGGCCATCCAATTTTACTATTGTTCGGTCTGCCACATATTGAATGTAATTTAGCTATAGATAAATTTGGTGTAAGTAAAATATGGTCTGGCTCTACTGGGAACGATCAATATTTGTTGGATAAAACCTTCAAAAATGTAAGTATTACTAATATTTTTGAATGTTGCAAAAAAATATATGCATACATACGAAATTAAGCTACAGCCGTGAAACTTGGGATGTATGTATCATTTGAGGAGATATGGATTGATTAAAATTTGGGAGCAAAAAAAAAAAATGTTTTATTAAGAAATAGTGGCAACAAGATAATATTTCAGTAAGTGGTAATTTTCCCCTGGCAGCTATACAAGCCAATATTAAATGCATCATAGAGTCAATTAAGTTGCTTTTGTCTTCTGAGAAGGCTGCAATTGCCATCCCAGCATGTCCCATACATGTTCTATTAGTGATAGATCTGGTCAATGGACAGCCATGAGGGTATTAAATTCTCAAGGGCATTGTTGAGAAAGTCATGTACTATGTGGTCGAACATTATTGGGTTGGTAAATGGAACCTGGACTTCTTAACATAGGCAGAACAATCAGCTGGAAAATATTGTCAATGTACAAGTGATCCATCAGATTGGCTTGCAGCACAACTAGAGGATTCCAGATGTCTTATGAAATGGCTCCCCAAACTATCCCACCACATGTGATGGCCATGCACCACTCGACAACAAATGCAGGATCAAAAGGCTGGAAAGACCACCTACACACACATGCGGTGGTCATCAGCATTGAAAGAGAAGTGGGATTTGTCACTAAGGACAACATGCCACCAATCACACACTGCCCAGGTTGACTGAAGATGTTGATACCTAATCCCACCTTCTGCTAGTCATCTCCAAAATAGCATCCCTTGATACAGAATGCATGGAAGATGGCAAATGCCTTCAAATGGCTGATAGTGATGCCATTGGTGTGGATGTATCTCTTCTGCTGACTACACAATCCTCTCGAGAAGTTGGCTCTCTAGGGCAATCTGAGCCTCTGAGATGGTTACATGTGCCTTCTGTGACCAACTGTTGTCAACACCCAGCAACTATCATATCACTCTGAAAAAGAGGGCAACTGATACATTTGTAGGCCTACCATGCCTTAGGCCTATGATGCAACCTCTTTCTACATTCAACAATTGTTGGTAACGCTGTCAATTACATCTCATAGGCATTTTTATATACAACTTACAGCATCAAAGCAGAATATCTAGTTCCAATTGCCCTTGAGTGAGAACACCGGTCATTTTAAATGCTGCATGATATGTTATTCTAATGCATGTTGCAACCATATAACATCATTGGCACTGACAGTTTGATCATTTGCATAACTCGTAAAATAGCTGGCATTTGCATAACTCTTAAAATGGTATTTGCATGCGGAGCTTCACAGCTGTAGTTCACATTTTTTATGGATGCATATATTTGTTTGCAACAGAGTATATGTATAAGGATGAGAAACCTATTAAAAGCAGTCTTAAAGCTGTTTCGGAAATTTAAACACTATTTAATAAAAGAACTGCATTTATGTAGATTTAATATTTTTTTTATCTCCAATCACTTTATAAATTGAATAGTTTAAGAAATTGAAAACTATAAAGGTTTAAACATATTCTATAAAAAGTAAAATTGTTTAAAATCAGGATTTAAGTTGCTTATCTATTTGCCATGAAAAATTTCAAGGAATTAACTCAAAACATTTTAATTACTCTTAGAGTTTTGTAACATAGTTCATGCGCCTCAGGGGAGAACAAGAAAATCTGGAATTTCCAGAGAATTTAAATTCAGCTGAAAATCTTAGAAGAAAATCATGGAAAATTGTTTTTCATTAAATATTTCGAAAAATTCTATTCGAGACTGGAATAAATCATTAGTTTGTCATCTTAAAACACTCATGTGTCTATTAGTGTCCTTCCACAAAATACAGCATCTGAAATGTAATATTTTCATATGAGTCTTCAAATTTGGCATGAACATACAGGTTAGTGACATAAATGCAAAAAAATTGTACAAATTAGAAAATTTTAAATTCCTGGAGTCATGGTGTGTTGGGAGGAAGAGAAATAGGCAATCAAAAAATAAAATACAGATAGGGGAGACACGAGAGGGAAGACTTCACATACACAGGAGACGAAACAGGGGTAAAAACCTTACTTTTCATTTTTTTGCTAGATTTGTAAAAAATAAACAAAACAATCTGAAGCAATTTCCCCAGATATATCAACCCTAACCAAATACAGGAAAAATAATTAAGATATATATCAACTTGATTAGAAAAGATAGTGTAAATAAAAGTTAGGAAGAAAATTATAACCTATCAATATATTCACGCTTTTATTATTAACACTTTACAACAAAGTTGAAAAGTGTTTATGACTTTGTTCATTCTGTCTGTCTGTCTGTTAGCACGATAACTGCTGTAAAAATGACTTAATCAAAATGAAATTTTAGTATGTTGTTCAGACAGTCTGTAGGACCTATGGGAATATAAATGAATAATATCACAAAATTAGTTTTGGATTGAACCCGGGTTGAAAAAATGAAATACATTGAGCCCTATGGGACAAACGAAATAAACGACCTAATTTTTCAAACATTTTTTAAGCGGATTTAAAATTCACAAATTGCTTCGAAAATTTTAGGTAATATTCAAATTGTTCCATAAAATATAAGAAAAAAATTCATCGAAATATATTCAGTAGTTTTTTAAATAAAAATTAAAATAATAATAACACCCCTTATATGAAGCGATCGCGTGACCATGATATGAAAAGATCACGTGACCCACATCAAAATGATGTATGGCATCCATCTTGTCTGAAAATCATGATTTTTAAAGTTCTTTTTTAATTCATATTGAGTGTTGTATCCCTCCTAAAACCACTTTATTTTTGGTTAAATTCTGTGCATCTACATACTGAAACAACACATTTGCAATAAATTTGAGTTTAAATGCTCATCCAAATTTGATTATATCTACAATGAAGCCTATTTTTCACCTATGTAAAATGTAAACAGCAAAATATGTAGAATGAGTTGTATTAGAATTACTATATTTCTTTAACACAAAATCATTTAGGTCATGGAGTCTGCATAGCTGATATGAATGAAATATTCATTGATTTTACAAAGGACAATTTTTTTCGATGAAGTTTTACGCATAAAGTTTAATTACATGTAGTTCCATGGTCTTAATTTTTAAATAAAATAAATTATTATAGTATTGTGATGAATGACATGAATGAGAAATTATTTATGAATGAAATGCTGCTTTTATAGAGAGAGCCAGGCGTGTTATTTTTTCTATGACGTCATTTGAATGAATTTCAGTTGTTTTCGATGAAGTTTTCAAATATAATAAATTATCGTAGTATTATGATAATTCTAAAATTATTACCGAGGAATGTATCACATTTTAGAGATGTTTAAACCAGGCAATTTATATTTCAATGCCGTCATTTGAATGAAGTGCATTTTTTTTTATGAAGGTTTGAGTTTTCAAATATAATAAATTAATGTAATATTGTGATAAGTTTTAAAATATTACCGAGGAATGTATTGCATTTTAGGCATGTTTAAATAAAATTGCATTGAAGTTGGTAAGTGTTTCATAATCAATACTTTAAGCATGATTGATCTTTCTTGGGTTTTTTTCTTCATACACTTTTCTTAAAAGCTTATTAAAATCTAACAGTACACCAATACACATAAAACTACTGACTCAATGTGACAATTGTAGCTTTATATCCTTGAAACAAATTTGGCAGTTGAATGTTGTTAAAAAAGTTACATGTGTTAAAATAGTTATATTTGTAAGTCACAAAAACATATGTTTTGCCTCCCCCCCCCTACAGTATGGTGAAAAAATACCCCTGCAAATATCAGATATTAAATATAAAAATTTCACCAGTTATGGGAAAAACAAATGTGAATTTATCTTTCTGCAGCAAATGATTTAGTTACTTTTCCTTTAAACAGGTGCAAGCGATACATCACCAAATATGGTTTAATTATGCAGATAAATCACCTAATGTGGTTTTATTGTGCAACAGTTGATCTGTGATAATTCGAACATGAACCTATTTCCACAAAGCAGGCTTATCTCGCTGGTTATCACCCCCTAAAACACATCACAGAATCAGGCCTCACTGGCTATTGAAGGTTACATGTAACAACAGAGCTGTGTGTGCAACATGTGATCATAGGCGCTGACAACAGGATGGGGGAACCAGCCCCCGCTGAAATTATCCAGATGGGGCATTGCCCCCTCTGGGAAATTGAGATTTTTTTCCAACTTCATATTTTACTAATAACCAGAAAATGCAATTTTCGATTATTAACCTTTTCCTTACGGTGGTACAACAGTTGTACCACTGAAAATCTCTTCTAGAACGGCGGTGGTTCAACTGCTGTACCAGTCCTTTTCACCCTCATTTTTCTGGGAAAAGAGGAGAGCACCTATTGTATCCAGTTGAGTGCCTTGAAGAATGCCTGCAGCCCTTCCTTCAAGTTTCTCCTAACTGAAGGGGGAACGAGTTATGAACAAAAGACAAGGTCATTGAAGGGGTTTATTTAGAGGGGCGGAATTTTCAGTTATTTTGCCGTTCTGGTATTGAAAAAATGGATTCTTGGAGCCGTAACGTAAAGATTAAACTAGAAAAAAAAATATTTAAAATCTTCTAAAACATAAATATCATATTTAAATTCTATCTTGTACGCATCTTCCTTACCGCAGGGTCATAAACTATCTCGCACACAAATCAAGCTCCTCTTTACTCTCAGGAAATATGTTTACAGTAATGACAATAGCATCTGCCAACCAGAACTTTTTCGATTAACCTTAGTTCAAAGAGAGAAATAAATATTTACAGCCATGGCATTGACATTATTTAAATGTAACTGTCTCCAGTTATAGCTATAAAGGATAACCACGATGTAGGGATGACTTATTTGATCTACTATATATCAAAGGGCTCTCATCTGTAATTGCTTTTTACCAGACCAGTGCCATCCTTCCAGTTGGTATTGTGTATAATAGTATATATATTTGAAGCTACAAACTCCACGGGTAGCTTTGCCCTAAACAGCTATGTTTGGCAGTCATCAGCCACAAGTCGTTTGATAGACAGGTAGAGTATAAATTATGAGAAAATGGGAAATACCTGATTCGTTATGATCTCAGTGGGAAAATGGTTGCTTTTTGTAGGAGGACTTGGCATATCTTCAACTGATGTGGTCTCAGATGAGTGACGTTTATAGTGTTGAAGGCAGTGTGATGTTTCAGATCTGATGAAACAGAACACGATATTTTTGTGCTATTGCGCCTCGGTTTGTAATTAAAAAAAATAAACATGCTTGTTTCTCACGGATAAATTTAAATTACAGCAGCAAAAGTTTTTACCTATATGAGAAATCCCCAAACTGTTGAAAGACCTGCATATTATATTAAAAATCATGCATATTTTGATTTAAGCACAACACTGTGGTAAGTATATATGTTATAATGGCTCTGTGCATCAAATTATGTGAAATTGTACTGATAGGTTTGCTTTTAATTAATTAATAACTATATTAGATCCTTCATTTAAATGGCTCAAAAATTTCATTTAATGGCAGTTTGGGTAGTGACGGGAATCGAACCCGGGCCGACTGACTAATTCTTGCACGCTAACCACTGGGCTGTCATGTCCCTCGAAACTGCTACTTATAAAACAATAACTTACAAGACTTCCCTGAAGAAAGCAGGCATATCTCAATTACGTGATTAAGTGATTACAGTTGCTTCGATAGCATTATAAACCCTTTTCTTTAAGCCAAGATTGCTATTCATTAGGTAGTTCATTCTTAAAGGTTATTAAGGGCGTATACTCTTCTTTTGGCCTAAAGTAGGAAGTTTATAACGCCTCGAAACAATTATAATCACCTAACTCACATATGCTTGCTTCCGACCATTCAATTTGATTCTCTAAGTCTTCGGACGAGACGGATGGTCTGGGTTTTCGACATATGCTTGCTTGTATTGTAAGCTACTAACGTATTGTAAGCTATTATAACTTTATAGAATTTAACTTTGTTCATCTTTTGCATTGTTGCCTCCCTGGGATTTTGAAAACTCCAAGCCTATGTATGTGATCCATGGTACATAGAGCAAAAGCTTATATCTGCTGCGCAAACATCAATGTATTCGCAAAATATTTCTGATGAAAAAATATAAATAGAAATTAAATCACTTGCACCCAGCTAAAAGAAAAGTATTATGATTCTTTATATTATTTCAAAAAGAAGTAGATTCTCACTCACGAGTACATGTAAGAAAATTCTGATCAAAATATCTTTCTTCAAAAAATAGATTTTGGTATATTTCACATGGTATTGCTGAGAAAAATATTTTCTTTCAGCAATAATGTTTGATATACTTCACATAGAAATAATTTCTAACTAGTATGTGTATTCAACGGTGAGCAAAATATCTCTTTTGCAGAAAATAATTTCTGACATGTTTCACATAGGGTGTGTTTGAAAAGTCTCTGTAGCTATAACCAGTGGTTACCAATCAGGACCAGAATGTTTGTACCAAATAATAACTGCTGCCATTTGAAAATTTGTTTGTCACTGTCCAGTTATAACCAGAATGACCAAGATTTTTCCCTGGTTATTGCAATTATGTGGTCAAGTGATGCTCAGATGACATTTTTGCTGAAAATGCTGTCTAGAACCACACAGAATAACCATGCTGCATAACAAGATAACCAATCGTGATGTATATGGTCATAACTGGGATGAACAGTGGGTTTGACTTTTCAAACGCCCCCATAAAAATGGTTTCCCATTCACTAGTATGTATTAGCAACTGCTGATCAAAATAATCTTTTGCAGCAAATGATTTTTGACATATTTCACATAGAAATAATTTCTCAATAGCATATGTAAGCAAATACTGATAAAAATATATGATTGCAGGCAAATGATTTTTAACCTATTTTATAGAAAAATGGGTCCTCACTAATATGTGTATGTAAATGCTGAGCAAAATATATTTTTGCAACAAAGAATTTTTGGCATATTTCATATAGAAATGATTTATCACTCAATAATATGTATAAGCAAGTGCTGATCAAAATATCTTTCAGCAGCAAACAATTTTTGACTTATTTCATATAGAAATGGTTTCTTACTAGCATATGTAAACAAATGCTGATAAAAATATATTTTAGTAGCAAATGATTGACATAGTAATGTGACACACTCCAACAGCAAAAAGTAGGGTGATGCATGAAGTATGTCGCAGATTGATTTGTAAACTCTGCAGATACATTCCGAGTTGAGAATTAAAATACAAATATTGCAAAACTATATCAGCAGAACAAATGCTTATCACCTATCCCATCCCCAGATAATCTGAAAAATACACTTAACTATTGTATCTTTTCTCATGCTTTGTATCCCTTCCCCAATTTTTATTCTTTCTTTTATGTCCCATGATTTATGACGCAGCTTTGCCTTAATTCCCCGAAACAAGTTCACCCCAAAATAACTTTTATCAATTCCCAATTTCTTCTCAATGTTCTCCTCTCCTTCTCAGTGAAATGTATTTAGTACTTGATTTTTGAAAAATTTGCAATCTTCAATTAAAATTTCACGATTGATAAACGTGCAGATGCACACTGATTGCATATGACATAGCCACACAAACAAAAAACATATATCTTGCATGATTTACATGCAAAGAAATGGGAATAAAAACTCATTACAGCCATTTTGTTTCGTTATAGACCGGGGTTCCCAATTGAGTGCGCATTTCACACATGCGAAATTCATATCAAGCACAAAAATGTTTAATTTGTCAAATTAGTTTTTAATTGTTTAGATATTTATAATAACATATTTTGCTTCATAATAAATTAAAAAGAAATAAAAATTCGTAAGCAAGAAAAAATTTCTCTAAAATGTTGCGGATATGACACAAACGAGTCTGCAATGTATTCCAGAAATGCCACATTCCGTGCCCGCTGCGAAGAGAAAATGGAAGATTCGAAAACTGAACTTTTCCAAGCTGAAGGGCCAATATCATTATATTATGTATTGTTGTTCCACTTTGACTTACATATGTACAGTCAATGACTAAATGGAAAATACACGATCATACGGAAAATAGAATGACAGAAGCTATAATTATATTAAATAAAATTGCTACTTGAAAGACAATTTATGAACCTGTATTCATAATTTCTAATAAAATAACCAGAAAAATTATAAGAATATCGTAATGAATGAAAAATTTGCAGTCTAAGTGAATAAAAGTTCAAAACAGGAATATAAATTAATAAAAATTGGAAATTATTAGATATAAATATTAATTTAAATAGTAAGTAATTTGTGTCCAATCTCCTTAACTATTAAAAGAAAAGCAATAACTTATTGCAAATGGTACTTCAGTTGGGAAAGTAAAGAAGAAAAAGATCAATGTGAAAAAACTTCAAAACAAAAGGGGGGGGGGGCAGAGCAATTGGAAATAATCGGCAATATTGCTCAAAATAAAATCTAAAATTTAATTGTTGTGTGTGACATACACACCTGAATGTTATTGGTACAATTTTAAACAAGGTTGTAGAATAATTAGTCATTATAAGTGTTTAAAATGTTTAGAAAAAAAATCTGTAAATTTGAAAAACCTTTAAGAAATGAAAAAAATGAATGAAACTGGCAATGGCTTATGATAAACTTTAAATTAGAAAACGTTAAGAAAAAAATTAATATTGCTAAAAATATAAATATTTCTGTGAATTTTTACTTGCATTATTTTCAGATAAAAGTAATATTTTACTGTGAAACTTTTGAATCTCCCCTGATAATTTAATCTATTTCTCAAACATATAATTAATGAAATAAAGGGTTATTCTATTCTCTTAAAGTAATTAAAACAATGAGAAGTACTTCTATATGTAGTCATTTTGGAAGCATAAACTAAAATTTGATATATGTGCATCTGTACTTATATGTCCATAATTTTAATTAAACATTAATTTACTTTTCACTTTAATAAATGTAATATAAATAGTCATTAAAATAATAAACAAAAGCATGTAAAGCTTGAAATTATATATAAAAAATACACAAATGACCAATTTTGGAAATAACTAATGAAGAACAAGAAAGCTAAGACAACATGCAAATCGCAGATAAAATTTTAAAACCCTCGATTTTTGTCGCAGATCAACTAGAAACATTCTGCTTCTGGGATTCACATAGAAATGGTTTCTTACTCACTAGTATGTATATACAAATACTGAGCAAAATATCTTTTTGCAGTAGACTTTCATATTTTCATAGAATTTGTTTTCCATTAGTATGTGTAAGCAAATGCTGATTTAAATTTCTTTTTCTTTTAAAAAATTTCTGACATATTTTACATTCAAATGGTTTCTCACTAGTATGTGTAAGCAAATGTCGATTTAAATATATTTTCAAAGAAAATGATTTCTGACATATTTCACATACAAATGATTTCTTATGTGTATGTGTAAGTAAATGTCGATTGAACATTTTTTTCGTAGCAAATGATTTTTGACATATTTCACATACAAACGGTTTCTCTCCAGCATGTGCAAGTAAATGTTGATCACAACTGGCTTTATAAGAAAATGATTTTTGACATATTTCGCATACAAATGGTTTTTCACCAGTATGTGTAAGCAAGTGGTGACTTAAATTACATTTCATAACAAATGATTTTTGACATATTTCACATGCAAATGGTTTTTCATCAGTATGTGTAAGTAAATGCTGAACAAAATATCTTTCTGTAGTAAATGATTTCTGACATATTTCACATAAAAATGGTTTTTCACTAGTATGTGTCAGCAAATGTCGATTTAAATTTCCTTTTCCAGTAAATAATTTCTGACATATTTTACATACAAATTTTTCCTTATCAGTATGTGTAAGCAAATGTCGATTTAAATATATTTTCAAAGAAAATGATTTCTGACATATTTCACATACAAATGGTTTCTCCCCAGCATGTACAAGTAAATGTCGATTTAAATTTTGTTTTGCAGCAAATAATCTTTGACATATCTCACATACAAATCTTGTCTCTTTAGAATGTCTAAGAAAATGTTGCTTTAAGTAATGTTTCTTAGTAAACAGTTTCTGGCATAAATTACACATGTATTGTTTCTTAATATGTGAAACTGTATGTGAATTAATACACTTTTTAGAACAATTCTTTTCCGACATATTTGTCCTGTATATGCAAGTTGCTGCGCTGGATTATAGATAAAGGGAATATCTTTCTTTTAAGGGCCAGAAAGCATATGATAATAAATCACAATTATTATAGTCTAAGGTTGTGGCACTTCAGATCTAGCCAATAAGCATATGGAAATGATTTTTCAATACGTAAATATTGTATTTTTAAACTTTTTTTATATTAATGGTACTTAAGAAATAATGCTCTAATAATGCATCAGCACTTTTTAAACTGTCAAATAAACTTCACATATAGGTAAAATAACTGTAATGTGAAACAATTTTATTGAACACAGCACATGTAGGAGAATTCTGCTGTTAAACAGCTTTCTTTTCTTGCTCGACCATCGACTTTCAAATTTAGCTAATAACACCTAACAAGATAGTACTATGAAGGTGATCACTACTTATCAATCAATGTACAGGACAGTAGAGTGTCAAAAGCCCAGACCATCCGACTCGTCCGTGGACTTAGAGTAGCTGTTTGGATGGCCGGAGGGACAGTAGAGTGTAGAAAACCCAGACCACACGACCAACCCATAGGCTAATGGTAGCTTTCTGTGTGGCCGGAGGACAGTAGAGTGTGTAATAAATATAAAGCTAACACTTGCTTCAAATTTAAAAACACCTATGAAATTTAATCCACTCCACACGTATCCCGAATCATAAAATAAACAATCTATTAATTGTCATGAAAGTATGAGTAAATTTCGAAATGCACTTCACATGAGGACCAAGGTGAAACTCGAATTCTCGGAAACTCTGCCACATGGATATCAGGATCCGAGATCAATGGTAGCTAGACGTCAAGGTTATTATATCTAGACGCTCCCGAAAAGCCGCGTCCGCCAGACGGCTCTGGTCTCGAATAAGGGATCAAATACTGAGGAGTTAACATTGAATCTAATGGGAATTTAATGCAAATGAAATATTCGTTATTTTTGGAAATAACTGAAGAATTAGTGTGAAATTTAGTGTGATTATTGCAAGTAGTATACACAAAACGTCATTTGATTTTCAGAACAATTGAGTTAAGGATATATTTGTATTTTTTAAATTTTATTGAACTTGATTTAGTGCTCGTTCAAACATTTGAGGTCCAAAATAATCAAGTTCATTCATGACAGTAATGTGAAAATCGATATGACGTTTCAACTTTTAGTACATTTCAATTTTTTCGATTTGAAGCTTATCGGACTAGTCTATCCTGAGCCCGCCATAGGACTTTAACCGTTTTTAGAGACTAACTCGAAAATCAGAGAAAGTAGGAAATCTAAATTTAACATATCGTTTTCTTTTGGGGTATATTTTAATTCTTTCAATTTTGAACCGTATCGGATTAGCCCGTCTTAGGCCCGCCATAGAAATTCACCCGTTTTTGCTGAATAACTCAAGAACAGGTTATCTAAAAATTCAAAGTTTAACACATCCTTGTCATTTGCGGTATATTTTAACTCTTTGGATTTAAAACGTTATCGGGCGAAACCGTCCTGAGCCTAACAAAAGAAATATACTCGTTTCTTGAGAATAACTCAAAATTCTGATCATCTAGAATGTCTAAATTTAATATATCATTGTCCTTTGGGGTATATAACATTTCATAGCATTTCGAAACTTATCGGGCTAGCCCGTCTTAGGCCTGCCATAGAAATTTACTCGCTTTTCAAGAATAACGCGAAAATCGAAGTAGCTAAAAAATGTAAATTTAATATATCATTTCCATTGGAAAGATTTTAATTTAGATTTTGATCCTCATCGGGCTAACCCGTCTTGGGTCCTAAAATTTCCAAGTTTAACATATCGTTGGCTTTTGTGGTATATTTAAGTTTCTTCGGATTTGAACTTCATCGGGCTAACCCGTCCCGGGCCCGACATAGGAATAGACCCTTTTCTTAGAATAACTGGGAAATCGGAGCAACTAGAAAATATAAATCTAGTTTATCCTTATCTTTTGAGGAAATTTTTAATTAATTCGATTTTGAACCATATCGGGCGAATCCGTTTTGGTCCCATCTTAGAAAGTCACTTTTTGGGGAGAATAACTCCAGAAACGGAGTATCTAAAAGTTCCAAGTTTCGAATGTCGTTCTCATTTGCTGTATATCTTAACTCACTGGATTAAAAACATTGTCGGGCTAGCCCGTCCCGGGCCCAACAAAATGAATGTACTCTATTTTTAAGAATAACTCCAAAATTGTAGCAGCTAGAATGTCTAAATTTAGTATACTATTATCTTTTAAGGTATATTTTATTTGTTTAGATTTTGAACCTTATCGGGCAATCCCGTTTTGGGCCAGACATAGTAATAATGTTCTCGTTTTTCGAGAATAACTCTTCGAAGCAGCTAAAAATTCTAAATTTAGTATGTCATTTTCTTTTGTGGTTTATCATACTTTATATTTTGAACCTCATCGGGCTAGCCCGTCTTGAGCCCGCCTTCGAACTGTGCTCGTTTTCAACGAATAGCTCGAGAACCGAAGTAGCTAAAAATTCCAAGTTTCAAATATTATTGTCTTTAGTGGCATATGTCATTTTTTCGATTTTGAACTTTATTCAGCCAGCCGGGTTAAGGTTGCGGTTCTGTGTGACCTGACGAAGAAGGTTTTTGCCTTCGAAACGAGTCGATATTAGTATTTGGAGTTGTATTCTGCCTTTAACGGAGGTATCTTTATTTTTATTTCTTTAGTAGAAATTTGGGCAGTACATATTGATATTGTTTACTTGAAATAGAAATGTTTCAATAATTTTTAAAAGCATTATATGAATATCTTGCACGCATGCTTTGAAACCAAACTTTTTCATATAGATTATCATGCAAACCTAAAAAACATGTACGAGAATGTCTATCAGATATTTTGTTTTATCATATATGTTCGGCTACTGAGAAAAATGCCTGTGGGTGACCCTGTGAATTTGGAAGAAAAACATGAAACATCATTGCCACCTGAGCACTAGAACAAGATGGGGCTGTCTACAAATACTGCCTCTTTGTACGGTGAAAGATAGCGCTAATAAGAATTTCGATTGAGAATGGGCATGTTACCGACCGTATTTTATTTCAACAGGCGCGTCTCCTTTAGATACGTTTCCGCAAACTGCCACATCTCTTACACGAACAATGCTCAAAAGATTCGCAAATCAGAGGGGCTCTAAAAATGGGTAGAACACCACCAGGAAAGGACATTTGGTATTGCCTTCAGGATGGCCTCTAGATACAATACGGAATACCTCATTAGCACATTATTCATCTGAGATCGAATCTGTTTTTACTAAGAATCGTCACATGTACAATATTATTTTTCATTCTGAGATTGGACAGGATCGACCGACTCAGAAGGAAAGATTTTTCGAAGCTATAAGCAGCAAGCTTTTATTCATTTGATGTTTGTTGCAACTGACGTTGAAAATCTATATTTTTGTTCCTATATTTTGATTAAAAAAGGCTGTTTTTAGCGCCGTATCATCAGTTTTCTAATAGATCTATCAACATATTTAATAGTTTTTATGTTGAAGCATGTCCTCAAATTCTAAGAAAAAAGTGAATGACAGGCACTGCTTCGTACTTGCATGTAATACAGGTTACAGAAATTTCAAAGGCAAATATTTTCCATTTAAAGCTGCTGAAAACGATGAGCTGAGAGCTAAATGGAAAAAATTAATGCCTCGTGCAGATAAAGTTCTAAACAAAAACTCTCTGGTTTGTGAGTTGCATTTTACTAATGAATATATTGATCGTAATTATGTGAGATTCAAATTCCAAAATGTTAAAATATACCGGAAAATACTAAAATTGGAATTTTTAGCTACTCCAATTCCCGAGTTATTTTTAAGAAACGAGTATATTCCTAAGCGAGTCCAAGATTAACCCGATGAGGTTCAAAATTTGAAGAATTAAAAATATACTCCAAAAGAAAATTATATACTAAATTTAGGTTTCCTAGCTGTTTCGGTTTTCTAGATATTCTTAAAAAACGAGCACATTCTCTTTTCGGGTCTAGGACGGGCTAGTTCGATAAGGATTCCAGTCCAAAGAGTTAAAATATACCACAAAAGACAACGACATTCTGAACTTGGAACTTTCAACAACTTCGGGGCGGTTATCGAGTAATTTGCAAAAACTGAATACATTCTTATGGCTTGTCCAAGACAGGTTATCCTATAAGATTTAAAATCCAAAGAATTAAAATATACCCCAACGGACAATGATATATAATAAATTTAGACATTCTAGCTGAGCTGGTTTTCAATTTATTTTGTAAAACGAGTTCATTCCTGTGACGGGCCCAGGACGGGCTAGCTAGATAAGATTTTACATCCAAATAGCTCAAATATACCTTAAACAACAACGACATGCTAAACTTGGAATTTTTAGCTTCTCCATTCTCGAAATATTCCTCCAAAACGAGTGCATTCCTAAGGCGGGCCGAAGACGGGATAGCCCATTAAGGTTCAAAATCTAAAAAAATAAAATATTCCCCAAAAGACTATGATATATAAAGTATGTTAGTTCATCTGCTGGAGTTATTTAAAAAAACGAGTGCTTTAATATGTCGAGCTCAGGACGGGCTATCCCGATATGGTTTAAATTCGAAAGTATTAAACTTTACCCCAAAATAAAATTATATATTAAGTTTTGATTTCTTAGCTGCTTCGAATTTCGAGTTATTCTTGAAAAACCAGTACATTTATATGTCGGGCACAAGATGGTCTAGCCTGATAAGGTTCAAAATTCAAAGAAATAAAATATACCCTAAAGTACAATGATATACTGAATTTAGACATTCTATCTGCTACAGGTTTAGAGTAATTCTTAAAAAACTAGTACATTCATTCTGTTGCGCCCAGGACGGGCTAGACCGATAAGGTTTTAAATCCAATGAGTAAGGCATACCTCAAATGACAACGACGTTCTAAACTTTGAACTTTTAGATGCTCCGTTTCTCGAGTTATTCCCCGAAAACGAGTTAATTTCTTAGGTGGGCCTATGACGGGTTCTCCCGATACGGTCCAAAATCGAAAGAATTAAAATATACTCCAAATGAAAACGATATATTAAATTTAGATTTCCTACTTTCTCTGATTTTCAAGCTATTCTCTAATAACGGGTATAGTCCTATGGCGGGCCCAGGACGAGCTAGCCCGATAATCTTCGAAATCGAAAGAACTAAAATGTACCACAAGAGAAAACGTCATACCGAATTTCACGTTACTGTCATGAATGAACTTGACTATTTTAGACCTTAAAGGTTTGAACGAACACCAGATCAAGTTCAATAAAATTTAAAAAATCTGATGTGGGCAACACATGACTTTCCTTATATAATGCAATGAATTTACTACTTTTACAGTAAAAAAATAGGATTTTCTTGTAGTAGATACTAATATTCTTTCCAAGATATTGAATTTTCGACAATTAGTCGTCATTTTCATCGATTTAGCGTCATTTTTATCCATTTGGCGAGATTTTCGTTAATTTGGCAACATTTCAAAAAAGTCGCCAAGTTGGCGACATTCCGCCAAATTCGTCGCCAAAATCTCGCCAAGCGTTATGCACTAAGAAATAAGTTTTTCTTAAAGCAGATAAATGACTATTGGCGTTCAAATACAAAAGTATTATTCAAAGTATCTTTTTTCAAGAATGGAACGACCTAGATCCACGAGAAAGATGTCACTCAATTTATCGCATGGTATTACATATGAAAAGTAAACATGTTTCTCAATAGGAAATATTTTTCTTTTTATTTTATATGACTTTTTGATAATTTTTTTAAAAAATGTACAATATCTCGAGAACGGTTCACGTTAGCGTTCTAAAATTCATGTCAATCGTTTTCTAATGAAAAATTACATAAGAAATGTCTATTTGCGTAACTTTATTAGTGGTTTTAATTTTTTGACGATTTTTTCAAAATTTCATTCGAAAATTTAGGTGGGTTCTGAACATTCGATTGCGTATAAAAACAATAGGCTTCCAGTGTTTACGGATTGTGATTTTTGTACCAAATTTGGTTCGAATCGGTCTATTCGTTCGTCAGTTATCGTCTCCACAGACTCACTGACACACACACATACACACATACTTTCACACACACACACACACACACACACACACACACACACAGACATCACTTCAAAAATGTTTGATTCGTGATCAGGGATGCTTGAAACGTGCTCTCCCGTCGAAAACTCGAATTCGAATTTTCGACCCCGTCACAATACTTTCCTTATACATTATGTATATAAGGAAAGTAAAAATACAAATATATCCCTAGCTCAATCTCTCTGAAAATTAAATGACTTTTTGTGTATAACACTTGCAATAATCACACCAAATTTCACACAAATTCTTCAATTAATCCCAAAGATATCAGTCAATTAATTTGTATTAAATTCCCATTAGTTTCAATGTTAACTCCTCATCTTTTGATCTCTTGTTCAAGACCAGAGCCGTTTGGCGGAGGCGGTTTTTAGGGAACCTGTTTTCGCCTCGGTCAGCACACTATCTCTACTAGGCACTGTACCGTTACAGTGCCAAGATATAGAGATTTTAATTCTTCAAATTTTGAACCTCATCGAGTTAATCTTGGACTCACTTTAGGAATATACTCGTTTCTTAAAAATAACTCGAGAATCGGAGTAGCTAAAAATTCCAACTTTGGTATTTCGCGGTATATTTTAACCTTTTGGAAATTGAACCTTACGTAATTACGATCAATAAATTAATTAGCAAAATGCCACTCACAAACCACAGAGTTTTTGTTTAGAACTTTATCTGCACGAGGTATTCATTTTGACCATTTAGCTCTCAGTTCATCGTTATCAGTCGCTTTAAATAGAATATATATGCCTCTGAAATTTCTGTATCCTGTATTACATTCAGATACGAAGTTATGCCTGTCATTCACTTTTTCTTTGAATTTGAGGACATGCTTCTACATAAAAACTATTAAATATGTTGATAGATCTATTAGAAAACTGATTTGATATGGCTATAAAAATAGCCTTTTTTAATCAAAATATAGGAACAAAAATATAGATTTTCAACGTCAGTTGCAACAAACATCAAATGAAAAAACTTGCTGCTTATAGCTTCGAAAAATCTTTCCTTTTATCGATCCCGTCCAATCTCAGAATGAAAAAGAATATTGTACATGTGACGATTTTTAGTAAAAACAGATTCGATCTCAGATGACCAATGTGCTAATGAGATACTCCGTATTGTATCTAGAGGCCACCCTGACGGGAGTACAAAATGCCCTTTCTTGGTGTTCTATCCATTTTCAGAGCCCCCGCTGACTTGCGAATCTTTTGAGCATTGTTCGTGTAAGAGATGTGGTAATTTGCGGAAACGTATGTAAAGAAGACGCGCCTGTCGAAATAAAATAGCGGTCGGTTACATATCCCTTTTAAATCGAAATTCTTATTAGCGCTATCTTTCACAGTACAAAGAGGCAGTATTTGTATTCAGCTCCATCTTGTTCTAGTGCTCAAACGGCAATGATGTTTCATGTTTTTCTTCCAAACTCACAGGGCCACCCACAGGCATTTTTCTCAGTAGACGAACATATATGATAAAACAAAATATCTGATAGACATTCTCGTACATTTTTTTTTAAGTTCACATGATAATCTGTAATAAATTGAAAAATAAAAGTAGTTTGATTTTAAAGCATTCGTTCATGTTATTCATATAATGCTTTTAAAAATTATAGAAACGTTTCTATTTCAAGTAAACAATATCAATACGTACGGCCCAAATTTTTGCTCAAATAAAACTAAGATACCTCGTTTAAAGCAGAATACAACTCAAAATATTAATATCGACTGTTTTCGAAGGCAAAAAACCTTCTTCGCCAGGTCACGCAGAACCGCAACCTTCACTCGTACTCCCAGTGCAGCGATCCAGCATCCGTGGACAAACTTCTTAGCTCATTTGCATATGGATGTAACTATGGATCTTGGAAAAAAGGGGGGTCGACGATCGAATGGAGCTTATAGTACATAATTCATTTTTTAAAATATGGGCAATTTTGAAAACTATTGTAATTGTTCGGTAAATGATGTTTTTTACCACACATCCCCTCTTCCATGCTTACGCCACTAATTACGAATAAACAACTGCATTTGCAACAAATAAACTTGTTATCTACCACAAATTTTAGAACCTGTTGAGTTCTGGACAAAGTTAATTTATCATGCGGACGGATAAAAATTTAAAGATTAGCGCATTTATATTCACCACTAGGCATTAACTGAAAAACCTTTGCTTCGACTTGAGTATGCCAATATCCAAAAATTAATTTGGTTAATTTTCAAAAGTTAAATTAATAAATTGGCTATTTACTACATAATTTGTTGTAACTGCTATTTATATAATTGTACATGCTTTTTCGATTTCAGGAGGTGGGAAATATACATGAAACCCAACGGAGTAGCTAGAAATTTCAAGTTTTACGTGTCATTGTCTTTTCCAGTAGGCTAGCCTTATACAGTTTAACTTTTAAATACTCCATTTCTAGAGTTAGTCCCCCCAAAAGTGAGTTTCTAAGGCGGGCCCAAAACGGGTTCGCTCGATACGGTTCAAAATCGAATGAACTAAAATATATTCCTCAAAACATAAGGATGTACTAAATTTATATTTTCTAGTTGCTCCAATTTTCCTGTTATTTTAAAAAAACGGGTCCATTCCTATATTAGGCCCAGGACGGGCTAGCCCGATGAAGTTCACATCCGAAGAAACTTAAACATACCACAAAAGCCTACGACATGATAAACTTGGCATCTTTAGCTACTTCGATTCTCGAGTTATTCTTCAAAAACGAATGCACTCTTCAGCGGACCCAAGACGGGCTAGCCCGATGAAGTTCTAAATCTAAATTAAAATCTATCCAAAAGGAAGTGATACATTAAATTTACATTTTTTAGCGACTCCGATTTTTGAGTTATTCTTAAAAAGCGAGTAAATTTCTATGGCGGGCCTAAGACGGGCTAGCCCGATAAGGTTCGAAATGCGATAAAATGCCATATACCCCAAAGGACAATGATACATTAAATTTAGACATTCTAGATGCTCAGAAATTTCAATTATTTTCAAAAAACGAGTATATTCTTTTTGTTAGGCTCAGGACGTGCTAGCCGGATAAGGTTTATAAATAAAGAGCTAAAATGTACCACAAATGATACGGATATGCTAAGCTTCGAATTTTTAGATAACCTGTTCTCGAGTTATTTCGTAAACACGGGTGAATTTCTAAGGCGGGCCCAATATGGGCTAACCCGATACGGTTCAAAATTGAATGAATTAAATATACCCCAAAAGAGAAAACGATATATTAAATTTAGATTTCCCACTTGGTGACAGCATTCGCGTAGATGTAGCTCGTTCCATTTCTGAGAAAAGATACTTTGGGTAATACTTTTGTATTTGGACGCCAATAGTCATTTATTTGCTATAAGAATAACTTATTTCTCAGTCCATAACGCTTGATGAGTTTGGGCGGAATGTCGCTAAATTGGCGACTTTTTAAATGTTTCCAAATTAACGAAAATGTCACCAAATTAATAAAGAAATGACGCTAAATCAATAAATATGACGACTAGATGACGAAAGTTCGATATCTTGGAAACAACATAAGAGTAGACTTTAAGACTAACCCGTCTCCGTCTTTTTTTAATTTCTCCGTCCGTTTGTCCATAACCCTTGGCGTGAAATTTAGTGGGACGTCGTCAACTTAGCAACTATTTTATATGTTGCTAAAGTAACAAAAATGTCGTCTAATTGATAAAAATAACGCCAAGTGGGAAGTAATGTTTTGCAAATTCTGATTTCCGTCATATGACAGACATACTTTCTAGTACAGAGTATTCCACATCAAGTGGCCTCCGCCATGGTAACAGCATAGCCACCGGGAATGTACGTTAGACAGTTGAGACTTAATCTTTGTGTTAATATGCATTTTACAGTGGCAAAGCGTTATCAAAATAAAATGTCCATCATAAATGGTATTCATCCATATATTTTAGATCACAAAAATGGATTAACATCTTCTCCATCTACATTATTCCCGATTTCAACCATACTTACGCTCAATATGAATTAGAAACATTTCAAACTTATATTTTATGAATAAATAAGTTAGTTTATATTAATAGGAAAGAATAAACTTACTTGTTATAAGATGTTTATCACAAATTGAATTTTCAAGGATATGTGAACTTCAATGTCGAAGTTGTCAATATTATCACATCCTTCCTGAAATTCCCTTTTCACGTCTTCCCGATTTTAATTTAATATTACCGGGTTTCCTATTTTGGGAATACAGCAGATTCTAAAAATAAAAACAGGATCACTATCACGTAGACTACCACATCCCAAACAGCATTACAGTTCGACTTATTTATAAACTGTTCCATCAAATCTCACGCTCGTCTTACAAAATCAAATGGATCAAGTCTTTATTAGCGGTTTCGATTTTTTGACGATTTTTCCAAAATTTCACGCGAAAATTTAGGGGGGTTCTGAACATTCGATTGCGTATAAAAACAATAGGCTTCCAGTGTTTACAGATTGTGATTTTTGTACCAAATGTTGTTCGAATTGGTCCATTCGTTCGTCAGTTATCGTCTCCACAGACTCACTGACACACACACACACACACACATATTTTCACACACACATACATACTTTCACACACACACAGACATCACTTCAAAAATGTTTGATTCGTGATCAGGGACGCTTGAAACGTGCTCTCCCGTCGAAAACTCGAATTCGAATTTTCGACCCCATCACAATACTTTTCCTAATGCATTATGTATATAATGAAAGTAATAAAATGAAATTTTAGATTTAATATGGCAGAATTGGTACCAATACTAAACCCATCCCGAAAAGTTATTTTAATTTTCGTATTTTTCATTGATCACTTTCGCACCTGCTGAAATAATGATTTGGAATGAAATCATCCACCCCTTCATTTGGCGAAAAATGACGAAAATAACGATTTTCAAATTTTTTGCTTAAAATATACCTTGACACCCCTAGTATAACCTGACAAAGTTTCGTGAAGATCCGAGAACTATAAATATATTAAAAATGCTTTTGACTACAACTGTGTCCCTTTAAATACCACGCCTACTTCTCTGTTTACGCTATGTTTACATCGCATCTGCAACTGAATACTCCCTGTTTTACAAAATATTTCTACCAGGAAGAAGATGAAAGTGCTTAATCGTAATTTTAATTGATAAAGAAACTTTGTTTACTTTTTCCGATCTGCTTCCGTTCGCTAATATCGTGCATAAACTGTGGAACTCAAAATGCAAACGAAAGCTTGCACAGTGTGACGTGGGCAAAATGTCCTAAAGAAACATTTGTACATAAAAAACGTGTAAAACTCTGTGTAATAGAAGCTGTGTGTGAATATAATAAAGGTACACTGCGCTGCATAAAAGAAGCACAGAATGCCTTAGGTATACCTTTAGGAAAGTGCTCCATGAATCGCTGTGTTGCGCTCGATTTTCGAAAAAAAATATTTCGACAAAAACGACGAAGTGCAAAATATCAACTTGCACGTAAACTGGTTAAAAAAGCAATTTCAAAAAGAGACATATTAGTTAAAAAGAAGGAAGGTGTAACATACAGTGCAGGGTATTTTTAAAAGAAAGTTAAGAAATAATGGTAGTTATGCAGAAATGATATGCATAAGGTTACGAAATATTGTGTGTTTTTATGATATGAATATATTTTCAAATCTTGTATTTCTTTTATAATATAAATATCATCATATTTATAGTTAAGCTATATCCTAATGAAATAAGTCAAATGTATTTCATGGTGTAAAAATAATAATGAATTTGGAAAAATCAATTTTTATTTATATTTTTTCTCGATTTTCTTTTCAATGTGTGACAACTAAGGTTTCGGCTAATGGTCACTTATCTAAAATAAATATAGTTAAATTCATTGAAACAGCTACAGTTTTAAAGGTAAGTGTATAATAAATAATTTAAAATAACATTTAAAGTAATTTAAAATGGATTTAGAATAATTTTTCAAAGTTAAAACCTTTAAAGTGCTTTTTCTCAGTTCTTGTTTTTTCAATATATCAATATGTTCAAAATGCTAAAACTTAAATATATACTTCTCAATTCACTTGAATTTTTTTCTGGATGTTCATTATAGTGCATTTTATGAAACTAAGGATCGGATTTGCAATAAAATTAAAAGTTTTTTTTTTTTTTAAAAATAGATATGTACAAAAAATTCAATCTTTTGTTGAATTTTTACATATGTATCAATATTTTTTTTTTCTCCCGAACTAATTAACTTTTCAAAAATCCGATCCTTAAAGTTATAGAAGACACTTCAAAGAACCTTATAAAAAAAAACGGTTGCAAAAAGTTAGAAATTGTAGGAGAAGATAGGTTTTAAAAATTATTTAAATTTTTAACAAAAAATTAAATTTTTCAAATTGTATCAGTAGAATTTTTTTTTCTTGATAAAATAATTTTCCTTAATAAAATCATTTAATAATATGCAAAAAGAGTATTGTAAAGTGCTTAAACAAAAAAAATTGTTCAAAAGGTACCGAGTCCCCTTTAAAATTTACACCCACCTCCACTCCTTCTTTCACATGTATTGCAAATAAACAGTATTTCAATGCGGCAATAAAACTCTGAAGATGAAAAATGCGAGCGTCCAAATGTGTGCGTAGCTGAAAACGATATTGATACATGTTGTATCGGTTTTTCATAATCAAATCTTATAAATATTCACTAAATAGTGTTTAGTTTTTAAAATTGAACATAATTGTCAGGATTTTCTATTGATTAATTTCTTGTAGGAGGCAGGTCTGCTTTAACCCTTGCCTCTGAGCTCCTTGTCGAAAGTAAAGTACAAGGTTCCCTTTACAATTATTAGAGGGGATATAAACCTTTCGATTTTTCACAAGCAATAAATCTTTATAAATACATGCACCGATAAAATATAGAAATAGCCAAGTTGAATACATTAATATTTTAAATGAAGTTTATGTAAACATGGTCATAAGCAGTTTGGCTTTTGGGACATTTGCACCTCTTGTATAAGGAGAGTGCCGCCGATCCGGTGGTCGAGGGGGTCAGGGGCACGCGTTTCCGACTGATCGCTGGATTGCCGGGTTGTTGGTTCGAATCTCGCCAGCGGGCATGGATGTTGTGTTGTCGAGGCAAAGTCAGACTTCCGCCCTTGATGGACCTCAATAAAAAAGTGAAGCTGCAAATTTCTCAACCTCTCCATAGGACCAGGGGTCTAGTGGACGTGGTGCGTAGGCACTCCTTCACCACGGGGGAATTGGTAACAACAACAACAACAAGGAGAGTGCCACTTCGCTCAGTTGGCTAGAGAGATCTGCTGATGTGTATATGCACGGAGACTTAAAAAATAGAATACTTTTATCTAATATAAATTTTAAAACATTAAATAATTAACATTTAAAATACCTGTATTTACTTTCCAAAATTTTAAAAACAGTGTTCAAATTTTAAATATTTTAAAGTTTAGATACTTTTTATACCTTTTTCATAATTTAAATTTTAAAATAATTTGATTAATTTTAAAATTTTGAAGAACTTTAAATTCCATTTACGTTTTTCATTTTTTTTTTTTTTTTGCATTTACTTTATTCTATAATGCATTAATTTCAGTTTTCTGCACAGTATATAATACACCAAATGGATAGTTTACCTACTTATTGAAATGACATCAAATTGATGGTTTTAAACTATTTAACTTTATTTGGCGAATTAGCGTATTTTAACCCCTTGCCTGCGTCACACGAATTCAGTTCGAGCAACCCATCTGCGCCAAATTTGGAATGCCCGAACTGACTTCGGGCAAGAGAAAAATCAGTGTTTTTATTCCGTTGATCCCGAATTGAGTTCGTTTTGCTTTATCAAATGCTTTACAATATAATTCACTGTTTTTCCAATAGATGGCGATACTTGTCCACATTCTTTTTGGAAGTAGGCGGGATCAGCTAGCTGGATTAGGCGGGATATAAACCGAGTTTATTGTAAAGAGTGTGATGTAGGCTTGTGTGCCGTGCCATGTTTTCGTATATATCATACTATAAAGGATTTGTGAAATTCTGAAAAATGATTTGTGAAATTCAAAAGATTATTTGATTTATTTTGCTATAATTAAACAATTTTGAGTAAAATATGAATATAATCCATTAATTTTCCACATGTATGTCAAAATATTAAATACAGTAGTTATTTCATATAAAAATTTATATTTTTACAAAATTAAATTTTTCTAACCTTTTTAAATGTTATAATGCACAAAACTGAAGCATAAAAATTTTTCCATTTTTGACACATTTTCCTGAAATATACCCCACAGGTAAAGGGTTAAAATGGCACCAAAATTACAAAAAAAAAAAATACAAATAGTTTTTCTCATTTTACCATAAAAATTACATGTAAAGTAAGCAACAAATTAGTGTTCTCCCACTCTTTGCATGTATCATTTCAAAAATGTTTGATTTATGTTCTACGATGATCGAAACATACATAGCCAGCAAAAACTGGAATTATAATTTTCAACCCCATCACAATACTTATATACTATGTCTACCAGATCTATGTCTACCATGTCTGTCTACCAGAACTCTTCCCGCCACAAAGTTTGGGACTTTTTGTTAACGTAGAAACGAGCCATAGCCCACTTTCCATAGGGGATGTTTGAGGTTACATTCAAGTGTGTCACATTGACGCACTCCATGACAAAATGGTCTCCAATAGGCGTATTACGCCTGCGTAGCAGGTAGTAATAAAATGCTTGAGAAGCGAGCTTAGCGAACATTAGCAAGTGGGAGGCGAAACCTTCCGACTTGTGAAGTTAGTTACGGGGGTTGGCGAAAGTAGCGATCAGGGGTCGAAGCAGAATGGGCATATTACGCCCTCTCCGACGGGCGTCGAAAGTCCAGACCGTCTGACTCGTCCTAAGACATAGCAACAATTTGGACGACCAGTCTCCGACGGGCGTATAACAACAACGTAGAAGGCACGTAGCTGGTTGGTAAGCAAAGGCGGATCCCCCTAGTATATGTATATATATATATATATATATATATATATATATATATATATATATATACTATATATATATATTATATTCAACATGGTGGTACTTTTTTCTTTTTTAAGCAACAGTTTGGTATCCCACAAGGGGGGGGGGGGGGGGGGGGCGTGCCTCATCATTGTTAGCTAATCTGTATTTATTCTTCTTTGAAAAGAACATTAATTCAAGTTTGAATAATATGCACATGTTTAGATATTTAGATGACATATTATGTGTGTCCCTTAATCATATCCCTATAGTATTTAACTTTTATCCTAATAATTCACAATTAAATGCAAGTAATAATGATTCTAATGTTGCAAACTTTTTGGATTTAAACTTAGATTTACAAAATTGTAATATGGCTATATACTTATATGATAAAAGACAAGATTTTAAATCTAATACAACAAAAATTCAACATTTTGACTCTTGTTTGCATATATCAGTTTTCAGAAATATTATAGTAAACCAGGTTCTTAGAATCAATACAATTTGTGATGAAAACTATAAATTAGCGCCGCCCAGGTGGTGAAGTGGATAGCGTCACCGACTGCTGTCTAGTGGACTTGGGTTCGAATCCCGAGTAAGGCATGGTTGTTTTCCTGAGGATGAAGTCAGTCTTCCGCCTTCTGGGTCCTCAATAAATGAGAAGCTGCACCCTTCAGACTTTAGACAGTGATGCTTGCATGTATTAATAAACTTTGTAATCTTGTCTTGTGTGTTATTCTCTCTATGTCCTTCTTCTGGTGTCACTGGACCTGTATTCGTGCTCTGCAGAAACAGGGATCATATGCAACAACAACAACAACATAAATTAGCACATTTTATGGAATTATTGAGTACAGCGACTAATAATGCATATTCTCCCAAATTCGTTATTAAAATTACCAACTTAGTGTATGAACTTCCACTCGATAACATCCAAGACAACTTTCCTAATTATAGTGGCTAAAAAGAAAATTATAATCATTTATTAATTATATAAATAAATTAAAAATGAAAAATAATAAAATAAGCTAAGAAAAATAAAAAAAATCGGAAAAAAAGATACATTAATATTAATGTTTTGAATTTTATTTTCGCTGAAAAATTGTAAATTTAGCCAGTTTGAAACTACGATTTCAGCGCCCTTATAATGGTGTATAGTTGCATTCTCGTTTATCCATTTCTTCTATGAATCACTTATTCAGTAAGAATTTTCAGCATTGCTTCATATTCATATTCTGTTTTGCTTATACGGGTAATTGTCCTGTCTCCTGCTCTGACTCACTGGACGAGTCTGGGAGTGCCTCTGTGAGCATTCCTACTGCCTCCTAGGTTGTATTTTGTTATGTTCATTCCGGTGCTTCTAGATGTTTTTATACTGTTAAGGTTGATCGCATATACAAGTGGTGAAAGAAGAAGGGTTCCTGCCACATGGTAATACAAACTTTCCTAATGTTTCTTAGCTTCATTTTGTTTTTCATCTTTTGGTGCCTGTACTCCAAGTTTGGACATTTATAGTAATGTACTATTCTCCAATCTGAAACAGGCAATGGTTTGGGTTAATTAGAATTAAATACTCAGACCTGAAGATGAATTTAATTCCTTTTAATCTTTGAATTTGGGCCGGTGCTGATCTATTCTATTATCGACATTATGGCAGTGGTTTAGCTTCTATGGTGATATTAATATTCCACGATTACTTGAATTAATTATTTTATTATTACTTCTTTCTAATATATATATATATATATATATATATATATATATATATATATATATATATATATATATATGTGTGTGTGTGTGTGTATCAGACATTTTCATCAACACTAGTTTTATCCTAGAAACCCCAAAGAAATGCCTAAGAAAATGATTTTTGCAACTACTGTGTATTTCATTACAAGAATTAAGTGCGTTGTATGAAACAAATTTATTCGAATAATATATCCGTTATGCTCCATTTGTTGTCACATGAAACTGGAATTAATGGAGATGGGAAATAAGCTTTCTTTATTATCCATAGGTTCAACTTATTGCTGTTGTACTGAAAAAACTTAATTGCGTTGTTTAATTATGTCTTCCCACCGCGATTTCGTATTTATCACCATACGCATGTTGCTGTCTTTTAATATCTTATGCATCATTTGTTTGAAAATAATTGGAGTTAATTAACCTATTCAATCCAACTATCTAGATAATATTGGGTACATCAGATATCATTTTGTATTTTTGATGGAAAAAAATTGCCATACTATTATTTTAACTAAAGAGTAATCCCTGAAACATTTATTTCTCAGGACCTACTATTAATAGAACTTCGACAATGACGATATAGAATCAACATCAAATTTTGAGGTGGGTAAGAGGATACATTAAAAATTTCAATTCCCTATTCTTTTTCTACTACTAGTTAAAAAAATCTGATGTAGGCAGCACATGACTTTCCTTATATAATGCAATGAATTTACTACTTTTACAGCAAAAGACGTAGGTTATTCTTATAGTAGACACTTATATTCTTTCCAAGATATTGAATTTTCTTTAATTAGTCGTCATTTTCATCCATTTAGCATCTTTTTTATCCATTTAGCGAGATTTTCGTTAATTTGGCAACATTTAAAAAAGTTGACAAGTTGGCGACATTCCGCCAAATTCGTCGCCAAAATCTAGCCAAGCATTATGGACGGAGAAATAAGTCATTCTTATAGCAGATAAATGACTATTGGAGTTCAAATACAAATGTATTACTCAAAGTATATTTTCTTATGAATAGAACAAGCTAGATCCACGAGAATGGTGTTACCAAATTTATCGTATGATATTACATCTGAAAAGTGAACATGTTTCTCAACAATTAATATATAGTTTTAAATTTATGGGATTTTTGTATAAATTTATTTGAAAAATGTGAAATATCTCGAGAACGGTTCATACTAGCGTTCTAAAGTTTATGTCAATCGTTTTCTAACAAAAGATATTGAATTTTCGACAATTAGTCGTCATTTTCATTGATTTAGCGTCATTTTAATCCATTTGGCGAGATTTTCGCTAATTTGACAACATTTCAAAAAGTCGCCAAGTTGGCGACATTCCGCCAAATTCGTCGCCAAAATCTCGCCAAGCTTTACTGACAGAGAAATAAGTTATTCTTATAACAGATAAATGGCTATTGGCGTTCAAGTACAAAAGTATTACTCAAAGTATCTTTTTTCATGAATGGAACGAGCTATATCCACAAGAATGATGTCACCCAATTTATCGCATGGTATTACATATGAAAAGTGAACATGTTTCTTAATAGGAAATATTTTTTGTTATTTTATATGACTTTTTGATATTTTTTTGAAAAATGTACAATATCTCGAGAACGGTTCATGTTAGCTTTCTAAAATTTATGTCAATCGCTTTCTAATGAAACATTACATAAGAAATGTCTATTTGCGTAACTTTATTAAAGGTCTTGATTTTTTGATGATTTTTTCAAAATTTCACTGGAAAATTTAGGGGAGTTCTGACCATTCGATTGCGTTTAAAAACAATAGGCTTCCAGTATTCACGAATTGTGATTTTTGTACCAAATGTCATTCGAATCGCTCTATTCGTTCGTGAGATATCGCCTCCACAGTCTCACTGACGTGGACACACACACACACACACACAGACATCACCTGAAAAATGTTTGATTCTTGATTAGGGATGCTTGATACGTGCTCTCCCGTCGAAAACTCGAATTCGAATTTTCGACCACGTCACAATACTTTCCTTATACATTATGTATATAAGGAAAGTAATATTTTCATATTACTCCAAACTTTTATTTCTAAAGATGTGCTAGAGATAGAGCTTAGAAGATGACTAATATGAATTCATCATCATATAAGGGAAAGTTGTTGTTGTTGAGACCCAGACCGTCCGACCTACCAGAAAGGTGTAAGGTAACAGTTTGGAAGGCCGGGAAGTGCCTCCCAATTTAGACCGGAACCCAGTGGGGGAGGCATCCACAGGGACCGTACCCTCCTTCCCCCTACCACCAACTTCTCGGAAGGACTTACGAACCCGCATGTTTAACGTGATCGTACTCCGCGTGAACACGGCGGCAGTTTTGGCAGCGGCTGGAATCGAACTCGGGCCTACCGAGTGCAACTCCGGCGCGCTAACCAATGGGCTACCGCGCCCGGGAAAGGTGTGGTTGTTTTCTAAGAATTTTCACTTCCGGTTATTTTCAATTTAAGGTAAGAATCTTTCTTTGAATTGTCAATTTCTCAGAATTAGGAAGATATAAAGTTTAGGTAGCGGCTGATAAGGAATCAGTATCAAAATCAAAAGAAGTACTTCATTAAGCATTTCCCCTTCCGGTACTTGAGATATCATTTCCGATTCAAATATTTACAATTTCCTTGCAAGATTTACTTATCAGGATTGGTGATAAATAGAGCATAGATAACTACTGATATGGAATCACTATCAAATTCCATACATGTTGGGGTTGGTTCACTAAATGTTTCCTCTCTTGGGGAACAAAAAATTTTCCTTGAAACATCTATTTCCCTGAATAGGCTAAAGAAAGCTTAGATGACGACTGCTATGAGTTCAGCATCAAACTCCAACGAGTTAGGGGTTAATAAAGATTTCCACTTCTAGTTTTTTTCCCCCTTTGAGAATTTAAATTTTTTCAAAAGATATATGTCTCAAAATCGGCTATAGATTGAGTTTAGATGATAACTGATATGGATTCGTCATCAAGTTCTTTACCGTTACAGGGATTCACTAAGGGTTTTAAAAATTGGAATATCAAAGTCGACAACAAAGCGAGATAAACGAACTAATTACAAAGTTATATAACGTTATCTAAGTTGCAAGAATCGATACCTGTAACACAGGAAACGTGTATTTAAAATATGATATTGTTACAAACGTGTAAAATGTTCTGTTTTCAGTGTCCTTTAAAAATCAGATGGGGAAAAACACCGTACAGGCAACCTTTCCTATAACGTGAATCCAGGTTTGCCAGATGCTGAAGTTTGGTAGAAGGTTGCCAGATTTGGCAATGTATCACTAATTTGGTGACATTTGGGTACTTATCGAAGGTTCAATGAATACCTCGAAATAACCAATATTCTAAAAGATATGAGACATTTCCAGACGTTTCTATATAGTGTCTATAAGAGGAGTCATCACTCAGTTGGAGGGCAGTTGATGTGATACGAGCTACATTGAACTGTGATATTCGTCAATGTTTTTAGAATAGTAGTTGCTGTTTTGTGAAATGAAATACGTCAATATTATGCTGTGCTTGTGACTAATCGTGTTTGTTATCCAGGAATCCTATTTCTGGCACCAATTTGTTACAACATATCCTCAGAAATCGTGAATGTGCGCTCAGGATACAAGAATGGATCCAAATGTCTGGATGACTAGCACGTTTATTCACAAGCACAACGTAAACAGGAACAATAAACAGAAAACCAGCACTTAAATGCTCCACTAATTTCACAAAGCAGGCTATGCTATTCTCGAAATATTAACGTATTTCATTTCACACAACAACAGCTACTATTCTCGAAACATTGACGAATATCATAGTTCAATGTAGCTCGTATCACGTCAACTGCTCTCCAACTGAGTGATGACTCCTTTTATAGACCCTCTGTAGAAACTTCTGAATATCTTTCATATCTCTCATATCAGTTTTTTTTTCAAATGGCCAGGCACTAGACTTTTCATCATTCGCCCTATATTCGGCCGGAATTGTGAACCATTTCGTCGTCCTAAGACCTTGCCCCAGGCGCACCAGAGGGGGGCGGAACACACTCCGCCCACATCACACAACATCCATGTCTTACGTGGGACTCGACCTCACAACGCGGCGGCCGATCGATCGCTTGGAAACGCTCGCCTTGACCGTTCGGCCACCGCGCCGACATCTCTCATATCATAGAATATTGGTTATTTCGAGGTGTTTTTCAAACTTTCGAAAATTTGTCAAATGAAACTAAATTGGCTATAAATGGTCAAATCTGGAAACCCTCTGCCGAACTTCAACATCTGGCAACCCTAGATTCACGTCATAGGAAAGGACGCCTGTAAGGGTGCTTTTTCCGTCTGATTTTCAAAAGACACTCCTGTGAGAGCACTTTACACGCTCGTAACATATATACCTTTCGTACGATGTCTTATAACTAGGGCCAGTAGCATGATAACACTGAAATGATTATCGATGCGGACTGTAATATTTTTCTCCAATTCAATTGTGCATTGCTGCTGCTAGAGGGTACTTTGAACAGGCAGTGCAATAGATTTCTGTATATGTAAGTGTTGCTAATTTTAGCATTACTGAATATACATACAACTCAACCTGCTGCTGAAGCATAAAATTCAAATAATTTTGTTAAAAGCAGCTTATAATAAAAAACTTAAACTATTAAGTTTTTTATAGATTCTGCTTTTAACAAAGTTATTTTAATTTTATTACTGAACTAGATCGAATCACTCGGTGTTGCCCGGTCCTACATAAGTGCCCACTACTTGAATAATGCAGATACAAATAACACCAAACTCAATTTCCAAATTGCCTGCTTTGAATACTCCAATTTGAATACTCATAAAAACACGAAAGGCTCCGACCCTCCCGCGATCTATGATCACACATCAGAACGTACTCATCCATTATACACATGCGCAAATGGGATTCTCCCTTCTGTTGACGTGGCTTTAGAAGGACGAAAAATTTCAATCGCAAAACGGTCCACACGGAAGCAAATAAATTAAAAATTATAACAGTTTTCTCGCTTAAAATAATTTATAATTAATAAACAGGTGGTCACAGGAAATATATTTTTTCATTTAGGAGCAGTATGTAATATTTATAGGAACTGCTGTTAAATTATATACGAAAGGTTGCTAGGCAACATTTTTATATGGCAATATAAAACTCGGCGATATTTCAAACTCTCGAAAAGTATATATATTTTTTAAATTCACGAAAATTCTTCTATTAATCACGTGGATATCGTACGAAGTTTGTTTGAAAAATAATTTTTCAATCTTTACGATGGTGTCAAGATGGAATCTCTGTGATAAGATTTTCGACCGAGAAGGAACCGATTTGTGTGAATATTGCTCTAAATAGTACAAAAATATTAGGTAATTAAAAAATAAATTCGAATTTAAAAAAATAAAGCCGAAATGCACCTTCCCGGGAGTAAAGTATTTGTGTAAAAAATTTCATGGCCGTACGATGTTTAGATATTTCACCACAGACTACTTCATTACGTAAGATATGACAGTAATTCGCCAATAACCATATTGTATCAAATAAATGCCTTTTGTAGCAGTTGCATTGTTAATTTCTACTTTTTAGACAATGTTTTACACCTTTGTCATTTTTGTCCGCTTCGCTTTGCTGCCGAAACCGTATCCTATTTTTCTTTAAATTCTCTACCAGGATCACTGCAATCAATTTATTCGAATGGACATTTTCAATTTACTAAAGATAGATTTAATGTGTACACTCAATGACCTTTCTTTACAAAGATATTGGGGCGCTGAAAGGTTTTCCTCAGGAACCCTGTATATTTCTCTTTTATGCTAGTACGATTTACCCGGGGTTGCCGGGATCCTATATGAGCCCTCACTACTTAAGTAATGCATTTACAGAATCGCCTCTTCAAACTATCGTGAAATCATTTTCTAGTTTTATATCAAATCCTAAAACAAAATATCTGGTTTCAAACCACTTATGCCCTCCGTAAACGTGGAAAGTAAAAAAATAAAATAAAAAATAATAATAAACAAATAAATAAAATTAAATAAACGATCAATTCTACATTATAGAAGGCGTGACTTTAAACACACCCTGAGTATCAAGGCATGCATGCGCAGAAAATTCCACCGTCTACCAGAAATAGGAATCCTTCCGCGAGCAGGATCGAAAATTCCAATTTCATGCATTTGATTAAAAAAGTCACAGAAAATAAAATAATGCATTAATTAAAAAAATGTTAGAATGTAAATATGTACACCCAACCACAAAACTTTTCTCCAAACTGAATTGCGCTAATCTCTTTCTTTTCTCATGCGGCGAAATAAGTTACAGATAGCCCCAAAATTGAAATTTCAAAGTATTGAAAACTAAATAAACAAATATAATGGAATTATACTTCGAATTTGGTTCAAAGATCGTTGGAAAGGACTTTCTTCGATCTTTCCTATAGTGCCAAGACGATTTTTGGTGCCGTGGTGGATATTTTCGTCACTAAGGAACTGATTTATGTGAAAATCGGTCAAAACTATGCTAAACATAAAATAACTGAGAAACTAATTAGAATTTTGAAAAAATCATACTGAGACGCGTCGTCCAAAGTGCTGAAGTACCAGTGTACCAAATTTCATGGCCGTTCAATGCCTAAATTTCGCGTAACAGACGACATACACACATAGAGAGAGACACACATATATCTTCTTTTAATATGTAAGATTCCACCAATCCGATTTGAACAATATTGTTAACTATGTGTGCACCGTGCGTGTGTCAAGTATTTTAATCAAATATTTTCATATCAACTATTTTTAAAAACCAGCAACTATTTTTTACTTTCCCTGCAATACATGGTAATGTATAGGGAAAGTATTGGAATCATGTCGAAAATCGCAACTCGAGTTTTCGACGGATCTATACGATTCAAGACCTCTAGAATACGAAAAAACCATTTTTAGCGTGACGTCTGTGTGTGTGTCTGTGCGTGCAGATTTTGTATCCACTCTAACTAAAAAACTAATGGACCGAATTTCACAAAATTTGGTAGGTATGTCACTTGTGGGCGAGTCTGGTGCTAATTAGTTTTGGGTACGATTCGGGATAAAAGAACCCGCCTTTTTTTGCAAAATGGCCCGCAAAAGTTTGTATCCACTCTAACTGAATAACTAATGAACCAAATTTCACAAAATTCGGTAGAGTCACTTGTGGGTCACCCTGTTGCTGATTAGATTTTGGTATATTCGGAAAAAAATAATCTGCCTTTTTTTGCAAAATGGCCCGCAAAAATCATCAAAATCTAAACTAAAGAACTAGTTATGCTCAAATATTAAATGCTTGTTTAATACGTAATTTTTAACGACGAAAAGAATAAGACCAACCCTATTACACTAGGACTAGCCGTTCTGGAGATATTTTAGTTTTTCGTATTTTCTCTACGCCACCTTTGAAAATAAGTCCGGTTACCGAATAAGAAAGAAAATTGAATTAAAAGTGAAATAAATTTAATTAAAATAAAGAGAACGTGGATATAAATCTGCAGGGAAAGTCATGTGCTGCCCACATCAGATTTTTAATTTATAGCTTCTTTATGATCCACCACTAGACGAATATTATTAACCGGGACATGTCATCAGCATTTAAATTTTACGCTTCACCCATTTACAAGTCATTGGACTTAATGAAGCAATAAACCGGTAAATTAACTGTTACTGACTACTTCTGCACTGCTCTATGCGTCTGTGAGAATGAAAAATCTGATGTGGGCAGCACATGACTTTCCCTGCAGACTCAAATACATATTTTCTTTATTTTTTTAATAATTCATTAGATTGTGCTTAATTGCACCAAATAACACTAAATTTGCATTTTTAATTCAATTTTTGTTTTTATTTTGGTAATTAACACTTTACAACAAAGTTGAAAAGTGTTTATGACTTTGTTCATTCTGTCTGTCTGTCTGTCTGTCTGTCCGTTAGCACGATAGCTGCCGTAAAAATGACTTAATCAAAATGAAATTTTAGTATGTTGTTCAGACGGTCTGTAGGACCTATGGGAATATAAATGAATAATATCACCCAATTAGTTTTGGATTGAACCCGGGTTGAAAAAATGAAATACATTAAGCCCTATGGGACCTAATTTTTCAAACATTTTTTAAGCGGATTTAAAATTCACAAATTGCTTCGAAAATTTTAGGTAATAGTCAAATTGCTCCATAAAATATATAAAAAAAAATTCAGCGAAATATATTAAGTAGTTTTTTAAATAAAAATTAAAATAATAATTACACATCTTATATGAAACGATCACGCGACCATGATATGAAACGATCACATGACCCGCTTCAAAATGATATATGGTATCCATCTTGTTTCAAAATCGTGATTTTTTAAAGTTCTTTTTAATTCATATTGAGTGTTGTATCCGCCCTAAAACTACTTTATTTTTGCTTAAATTCTGTGCATCTACATACTAAAACAACACAATGACAATATATTTGAGTTTAAATTCTCATTCAAATTTGATTATTTCAACAACTAAGCCTATTTTTCACCTATGTAAAATGTAAACAGCAAAATATGTAGAATGAGTTGTATTTGAATTACTGTATTTCTTTAACACAAAATAATTCAGTCCATGGAGTCTGCATGGCTGATATGAATGAAATATTAATTGATTTTATAAACAGAAGGACGATTTTTTTCGATGAAGTTTTAAGCATAAAGTTTATGAATTGTAGCTCCATGGTCTTAATTTTTAAATAAAATAAATTATTATAGTATTGTGATGAATGAAATGGAGAAAGTTATGAATGAAATCCTGCTTTTATAGAGAGATCCAGGCGTGTTATTTTTTCTATGACGTCATTTGAATTTATTTCAGTTGTTTTCGATGAAGTTTTCAAATATAATAAATTATGGTAGTATTATGATAGTTTTAAAAATATTACCGTGGAATGTATTGCATTTTAGAGATATTTAAACCAGGCAATTTATATTTCAATGCCGTCATTTGAATGAAGTTCATTTTTTTCAATGAAGGTTTAAATTTTCAAATATAATAAATCAATGTAGTATTGTGATAAGTTTTAAAATATTACCGAGGAATGTATTGCATTTTCGACTTTTTTAAATAAAATTGCATTGAAGTTGGAAAGTGTTTCATAATCAATGCTTTAAGCATGATTGATCTTTCTTGTTGGACATTTTTCCGATAGAGGCGTAACAAAAATGCAAGAAATCTCAAATATCTTGAGAACGGTTAGTCCTAAAGTATAATAGAGTGTGTTATATTCTTTTCCTCGTCAAAAATTGGTAATAAAACAAGAATTTAATTGATACATTTCAGCATACGTAGTCCTTTTTTTTTTTTTTTTTTTTTAAGATTTTGGCGATTTTTGCGGGCCATTTCGTAAAAAAAGGTAGGTTGTTATTTTCCGAGTCGTTCTAAAATCGAATCAGCACTAGAGTGTCCCACAAGTAACCAAGTAACTTATCTACCAAATATTGCGAAATTTGGTCAATTAATATTTTAGCTAAGATGGATACATGAAATTTTTGCGGGCCATTTCGTAAAAAAGGGCGGGTTCTTCTTTTCCGAATCGTACCAAATTCTAATCAGCACCAGAGTATCCAACAAGTAACTTATCTACCAAATTTTGTGAAATTTGATAAATTAGTATTTTAGTTAGAGCTCAAAAATGAAATTTTTGCGAGCCATTTCGCAAAAGGAGGCGGGTTCTGTTTTTACGAATCGTACTAAAAACTAATCAGCACCAGTGTCACATCCAAGTGACTTACCTACCAAATTTTATGAAATTCGGTCCATTCGTTTTTGTGTTAGAGTGGATACATTCATTAAACAGACACACAGACAAACAGACAGACACACACACACACAGACGTCACGCTAAAAATAGTTTTTTCGTATTCTAGAGGTCTTGAAACGTGTAGATCATTCGAAAACTCGTGTTGCGATGTTCTACATGATTCCAATACTTTCCGTATACATTACCATGTATTGCAGGGAAAGTAATAATATGGCTTGTTTAGAGTGTTACATCGTGATTACTTTCTTTAACTTTTTGCGATGCAATACAGAATTTATATTTAGACATTGAAGTATTTTTTGTTTTTTTTTAAGTTTACTTGAAATGTCATATTAAACTATATATTTTACATTCCATGCAGTATATTAGTATACAGGGTTCTCTTTTGCGTCCTTATGAATTCCTTGAACTTTTGTTTGAAATGTTCTAGAACTGCAGAAATAGAATCTACTAATAGGAAAGCAACTATGCGCTATCGATTGATAAAGTTTGCAATGCCTCTAAGGGCGATTGAAGTAGATAGAATTCCTATCTCGAATACAAAGCGAGATAGGCGAAGACTTTCAATTAAAGTTGTAGAGCTTTCTCTACTTAATATGGAAATACTTGTGGTGTACGCATAACATGCACCACGCCATTAAGGAATGAAGTACACGTTCAAAACATATACATAGTCGAATTGCATTATTGTGACCACCACACTAACAGCATTATTTTTTCACAGTGACGTAAGATTTACGTCACACTGTAGCTTTGGGATGTCACAGGACGTCGCAGCACGTTTCGGCAATGTCATATTAAGGACACAGCGAAGTCATTTTGGTCATTTCTATGGTAGTTCGTGACGTTGTAAACTTGTTTGTGAAATCACATTGTAATTGTCATTGTAATGTCGTCACATTGTTACGTGTTAATTAAATTGTGGAAACGTCACAGAATATAATCACAATGAAGTTACAAAGTTACTAATACGTAACGTGGCATAGAAGTAACAAATATGATGTCACATTGTGACCCAGGTGTCAGCCGTCGGCAGCATGGACAGCAGCGAAACGGGCTGAGAGTGACTCAATATGGTGCTGGGAGGTATTCACAGGTATCTGGAGCCGTACTGACTGCAGTGCATCTGACAGCTGTTGGAGAGTGTGGTGGAGAATCCATAGAACGAACAACCCGATCGAGGTGGTCCCACAGATGCTCAATTGGGTTTAAATCTGGGGAATTAGTGGACCAGGAAAGTACTTCGAAGTCTTCATGCTCCGCCAACGACTCTTGAACAGTTCTCGCTATGTGACACGTCGCATTGTCGTGCTGGTAGATCCCATCCGCCCCAGGAAAAATAATCAGCATGTATGGGTGTACGTGGTCTATAACAATGGATTCATAACGAATTCGGTTCATAGTACCTTTCACAGGTATGAGTGGAACCATAGAAAGCCACCAAAGCATTCCTCAGCCCCGCATTGTATTCTTCCAGCGATGGTTGATAAGTGTTTGTTCTCCGATCTTTCACTCCTTATACGCCAACGTCAATCCGTTCGATGAAGCAGAAAACGTGACTCATCGAAGAAGGCAATCTTTTGCCACTCAGCGGAGGTCCAATTCCGATACTGCAGTGCAAATGTAAGCCTTTTCAGCCGATGCACTTTCGTTAGTATAGAACCATCCGTCTGCTTCGGAGGTTCATACCCGTCGTATTCGCTGAACTGGCATTTGAGACACACTGGTAGCCGCCTGGATCATTCGGCCAGTGAGTTGCTCTACTGTGAGTTATACCCACCAGTGCCTCTTCAGCCAGACATGTAATAAAAATATTAAATGAAATTTCAATGATAGATTAGGGATACATTGTAACTCATATAACCATAACTTATAAGATATCTACATATAAAACCAAATTAAAAAACTTAACAAATTATAACTAAGGAAAAGTATAACATTGCATATTTGTCTAATTACTTGCTATGCAAGAATAATAATAGTTTATAAAAATCCAAAGATATTTTAGAGATTTTTAAAGACATAAAATATTATCTAATAAATACAATAAGCGAAAATTAAAACTGTAACGAGTGAGCTGCCAGCGCAGCGACACCTGGGAAAAATAAAATAAAGAAGAAGAAGAAAGAGAGAGAGAGAGATACGGGGGACTCGCGACATCGGTTGAAGGCTGAAGCCCACCAGTTTTGTTGTGTGAAACTTATTAATTTTGTAATGTTTGTGTTGTAATTGTGAATAGTTTAATACTGTCATTAAACTTCAAAATGTGTACAAGTGTATCCGTGTCAATCCTGTACAACTAGCGGATATAATTTCGCGCCCAACGTGGGGCCGGTGTTTGTGTGTTCTCAAAACGACGGACAAAAAGAACTCTTGGGATAACCCCATCCTGATGTGTTCGTGTGAATGCGGTGTTGGAGTATCCCTTCCATGCCAAGGATGTTAACAGATTAACAGATAAGTCTTCAACCTGTTTAAACTATTTTAAGTAGTTGTACTTCTGTTTTCGACATCCGGCAATTTCAGTAGTGAAACCTAACGTACAAAAACATTCTTTTGTAAAACGAAGTGCTTGCCGTTCTCGTCTGAGCGTCACTTTCATTTTCATTTGACCGGCGCGCGACGGAATGTTTGCGATAAATCTAGTGAAATAACGGATGTGCTGCAACTGTTTGCTTTTTCGTTCTCGCTTTTGATCAGAATTATTTATTACTTTTTAAAGAAGAAAAAGACTGTTCTGTGTTAATTTGAAGAATTTAGAGAGTTTACGATAGAAATGGCATATTTTGGTAAGGGACGTAAAGAAGATCTACGATTACTTGTTCAAGAGTTGGGATTAGATGGAGCAGACACTCTTAAGGTGGTGGAGTTAAAAGATTTGATCACGAGTTCTGAAGGTCATGGTGAAGAGTTGACAAAATATATGTTAGACAATATTATTGAAAATCGAATAGCAAGGGAACAGGAAGTCAAATTGGAAAAGGAAAGAATGTTTGAATTGGAACGTTTGAAGTTGCAACTTGAATCTCAGAGGGTCTCGCAATCCGTAACCGTAACCCCGGTTTCGGAGGCGGAGCAACCCAAGTGGGACGTGAGGAGAATTCTCCTCCCTAAATACAACCCTAAGGACGATGATATGGCGTTATTTCTTAATTTATTTGAACGACAACTTAAGTTCTTAAGGATTCCAGAAACGACTTGGGTCCCATATTTAATTAGATCTTTACCATCTGAGATCGGAGAACTTATTGCTAGAGAACCAGAGGAGGAATGTCAGGATTACAATAAAGTGAAGGCAATGTTGTTGAAAAGATATAAGCTTACTGCCGATAAATACAGACAATTGTTTTCCCTGCATCGTAAGAGCCAAAACAGTACTTGGCGTGATTTTTATTTTGAATTGACCAGTTATCTTAACGGCTGGCTTACTGAACTGAATGTCAAGACAATTGAACAATTAAAGGAACTCGTCCTGGCTGACCAAATGAAGAAACGAGTACCTCAGGAAACCAAAGACCATTTCCTTGATATTTGGCCAGAGCTAACCAACACCTTAGACTTGGCGGAAAAGTTGGATACTTACGACTGTTTAACGGCTAATCAGAAGAAAAGTACGATTCCGCCGTTTCCGAGGAGGACTAACACGGTCAGAGATGAGGTTACGAAACCTATTATGCCCAAGAGGTGCTCTCAGGAAGGCAGAACCAATCGAACAGATGCTGGGTCCAACCAGGAACGACCAACGTTAATCTGTTATGGCTGTGGTAAAGCCGGATTTATAAAATCAAAATGCCCAACCTGTAACCCTCCCACGCGAGCAGCAGCTCGTTTTGAGAAGATCCAAATCCATAGTCCAGGTGTATTGGAGCGGGCTGCTGTCGTGAGTGTCACGATAAATGGTATAACAGGTACAGCGTGCGCGGATAGCGGAGAGACACGCTCTATTGCGGGTGAGACCCTGTGCCATTTGCTGAAAGATGAAGGAGTTGAATTTGAGAAAACATTTATTACGATGACGCTTGCTGTTGGTAACCAAACTGAGAGGGACGCTTTTACCACGCGTGTCACGGTATGCCTGGAGGGACGTTCTTTCCCAGTAACTCTTTTCGTGCTACCAGAAGCCAAAGGAAATCGTACTCTATTGGGAGCAGATTTTCTGAAGAAATCCGGAGTCGTGTTGAATCTTCAAAACCATACCTGGTTCTACAGTGATAACCCAAATGAATACTTTCCATTCGCTGAAAACCCTACTGTCCAGTCCTGTGACATTAAGGAAGGTACGATGGCGGCAAATTCTTGTCTACTCCGATCCAACGAAGGTGAATATCTAACGGAGGACCAACGCCGAAGACTCAATGCGTTGTTTACCCAGTGTGAAGATACCTTTAGTCCGGAGGGAGAGCCGACGACGTATATGGAACATCGGATCGACACGGGTGATTCTTCCCCAGTTGCCACTACTCCCTATAGGCTCTCTCCTGCCAGAAAGGAAATTTTGAGAGAACAGATCGACACCCTTCTCAAATCGGGCGTAGTCGAGGAATGTGACTCTCCGTTTGCTGCCCCGGTGGTGTTAATACCAAAACAGAATGGGGATTCCCGCCCTGCATGTACTACACACGAGGAGCCCACCTGCGACATCTGTACTGTCACCATAGATTTACCGTCCAGGAAAGCGAGTGATATCCAGGATGTGCAGTTGAGAGATGATGACTTAAAGAAAATTATTGACTGTTTTGAAGGTGACCACAGAACTGAAAATTTCGCAAATTGGACGAGCCGTGGTTATCTTATGTTCCAAGGAATCCTGTATCGTTACTCGCCGGATACTGAATCCGAAGAGGCCCAGTGAGTGGTTCCGATCCAAGAGCGCAAAAGAGTCTTGCAGGAGTACCACGATACTCTGACCAGCGGACATTACGGTGCTGAGGGTACTTACTACAGGATTGCCTCCCGCTATTACTTTCATGTAATGAGAAAATACATTGCGGACTACGTAAAGAACTGTGTTGATTGTAATAGATATAAGTCCAGTAATCAAAAACCTGCTGGACTTTTAAGGACACCCGTGTACTCCCAACGTTTTGAAACGCTTGCGATAGACCTCTTCGGCCCCTTGCCGAAAACGCCGGACGGGAAGAAAGGGATTTTCATAGTGGAAGACACCTTTAGAAAGTGGGTGGAGCTCTTTTTCCTCCAACACGCCACTGCAAAAGAATGTGCGGTAATTCTACTGGAGGAGGTGTTGTTGAGATATGAATTGCCTCGCCGGCTTATCAGCGACAATAGTACCCAATTTGTTAGCGCTGTTCTTCAGCAAGTGTGTAATGTGCTCGGAGTCAAACAAGTACTGCTCCTGTCTATTGGCCTCAGGCGAATTCTGTGGAACGGGAAAATAGGCATCTAAAATCAAGACTAGCCATCCTCGTGGGAAACGATGACACCTTGTGGTCCGAAAAACTTCCAGCTATACGTTTTGCCCTCAACTCCGCAAGATGTGACACTACTGCTCATACTGCAGCCTTCTTACAGTTCGGAAGAGTACTTAGGACTCTGGACGACGTCCAGCATGACATACGAACCGTGATCCATAATGACAACTTCGTTGCCGAAATTACGCCATATCTGCGAAGATTTGCAGATATGAGCGCCGAGATAAAGGATTTGGTAGAACAGAAACAGGATCGGAGGAAGAAATATGCTGATAAAGGTGAAAGAGGAGCTCCGCCGTATGCGCCTGGAGACGAAGTGTGGGTAACCACCCACCCAATAAGCAATAAAGCCAGCCTGAAAACCACGAAGTTTGCACCTCGGCGAGACGGGCCCTTTGTCATACTAACTCAGTGTTCTCCAACGAGTTATGAAGTGGCTGATCCAAGTTCCGCAGATATACCAGTTGTTACTTACCACACCTCTGCCCTCCGACCTTGCTCCTTACCTCTCGACACCGTAGCCACGCCAATCACCCCCTTGCGTAGGAGGGGCCGACCCCGAAAGACTAAAATATACCAGAACAGCCCTAGTTCCCCATCTACCACTTCTGGCTTCTCGTCGAGTCGACTTCGTGGCCAGGGGGGGGGGGCAGACTGTAACGAGTAAGCTGCCAGCGCAGCGACACCTGGGAAAAATAAAATAAAGAAGAAGAAGAAAGAGAGAGAGAGAGACGAGGGACTCACGACATCGGTTGAAGGCTGAAGCCCACCAGTTTTTTTGTGTGAAACTTATTAATTTTGTAATGTTTGTGTTGTAATTGTGAATAGTTTAATACTGTCATTAAACTTCAAAATGTGTACAAGTGTATCCGTGTCAATCCTGTACAACTAGCGGATATAAAACAAAATTGAAACAAATTCCTATCATCTACTACTACTTAAATAGAAGGTTAGGAAAGTAAGCACTATGACTTTCCAAAATTTAAAAAATAGAGATATAACTTTCATGGGATGAACAAATCTAAATCAATGCAATTATGCATTCATCATACTATGAATAATAAACGAATATCAATGGTGAGAATTCGAAAATTGAAAAACAGAAAGTAACAAGGCATTCAAGCCTAACTTATGAAAAAGCGATAGGCTTAAAATGGAGATCATTATGCAATAAATTCTTCCTCAAGGTCCAGTATTTAATTTTCCATAATGACCAAGACAGTAAGCTTGTTTTGTTACTGAATAAAAATATAGATATTATAAATTCCTTATACTGGGCCATCGCTAAAGGACGTGGATGATAATAGCCAATAACGGAAACCAAGGAGGATACTTTAGAATATTCAGCTAATTCAAACTGACTAAAGATACCATTTCATAAATATACTGGATATTTATAAACCTTACTGGTACTTATTAGGTCATTAATTAAGCATGGAATTTGTTATCTGATAATCTAAAAATTCTGAAAAGTTGATTAAGTACAATATTTCTAAACAATTTAAGAGAGTTACAGAAACTAAATGGTAATATTTTATTAAAATAAAATGAAAATTGTCTTTTTTGTTATATAAATTAATAACTATCCTATTAGATGGCTCAATAATTATATTTAAATCCAAAAAATTGACACTATTATTAATAGAGGCTTCATTAGGAATTAGTTTTAAATTATCCAGATAGAAATCTATATCTATGGCATAGTTGTCAGTGAATACTAAACAAATAAGATCATCAACATATCTGTAAATTATATAATCAGTAAAAGTAAAAGAATTTTCATATTGCAGGTATAAATTAGCTAATATACTGCTACTACAGCTACCTTGTGGAACACCAGAGATCTACCTGCAAGTATAATTTATATAAATTAGCTAATATACTGCTACTACAGCTACCTTGTGGAACACCAGAGATCTACCTGCAAGTATAATTTATTACCTTGAAAAATATAATTTTTGAATAGCACAAAGTGGAGAAGTTAAGGAAAATTTTTAAATTTAATAAGACTAGAATGATTAGTAATAAAAGCATTATAAAGAGCTAAAATTACATCATAAAGATCAGTAATATTAATATTAATAAAAAGATCTTTAAAATCAAAAGTTTGGAAACCTCTAAGTTTACCAAGAGATTTTAATTTATTCTTTAATTCTTTACTGTTATTTAGGATAAAGTATTTATTACTAGAATAACATAAACTATCATTTAGTACGTTTAAAATATTAAGTAGTAATTTGATCACAGTAGTAGAAAAAGGATTATGATCACTAGTGACAGTTTTAAATTTAATAGAACTTTTATGAAATTTAGATATAAGCACAATATATGGAAATTTCAAAAATTTATAATTAATATTTAAATCACTATATATATATTGAAAATTTCCTATTTGAAACTAATTATAGACAATGAATCAAGTTTAAATAGACTATTATTCTTTAAATAATCTAACAGACACTGTATATATAAGTTTCTACAAATAATAGCTCAATTATTAGAAGCTTTATCAACATAAGAATTAACAAAAGAGTTTTGTAAATCAATGATAGAATTTTTTATATTAACAATAGTATATAAAGATTTAGACAATTTAATTCTACTAATAGAATTTTTAATAAATTTTGACAAAGAAAATTTCCACATGTTAAATGCCTCTAATGACAGAGCAACTTTACAAGCTAATTTATAAATATATTTATCTAGGTCAAGATTAATTGACTTTAATACATTAGAAGAGTTGTTGCAAGACTGTAACCTAAATTTAGTACCAAGGGACATAACAGTTCTTAAAGAATCATCTTTAACTATGCCTAAATCTCCTGTAGCAGTATGACCCAAAAGGGGATTAATATAATTAGTATAATTATCATCTTTGCAAATACAATCATTATCAAAATTAGACATGGAATCTGTACCTATAGTGAGAGATTGAGAAATCATATTACAATTAAAAATAGCTCTTATAATTAAAAATAAGTCTCCTGTAGCAGTATGACCCAAAAGTGGATTAAAATAATTAGCATAATTATCATCTTTGCAAATACAATCATTATCTAAATTGGACATGGAATCTGTATCTATAGTGAGAGATTGAGAAATCATATTATAATTAAAAATAGCTCTTCTAATAGGCTTATTGTATTTAAAAGTCTTTGAAATTTTCAAATCCTTAATAGGCAATAAATGATTATATTTATTAAATAAATCATTAAAATTAAAAGTATTATAAATATGATGTTTTAAAGAAATGACACAATAAGAAATAGAAGAACGATTGTCATTTTGCAATTAAGACATAAATTTAAGTACTTAGATCTAGTAATGAGCAAATCATAAAAAATATGATTAAAATGTTCATTTGTTAGGTTTCATTTTAAGAAAATGGCATAAACGTTATCTAAATCTTTTTCTTAACCACATATACACATGATTTTATTAATTTCTATTGATGAGTGCTATTAAATTCATGATGTAAACATTTAATCTCGGATTTGTAATCATGATGTTTCGAATTTCCTTTACCTCGTTGTTTTAGTCGTTATATATATATATATATATATATATATATATATATAAGGATATAAACAAGAAGATAAAATAAGCGAAAAGAGGAGTGACCATATGATTTGCATAGAATGGCAGGGGTGGATTGTGACACCCCTTTCCCGCTTAAAGCAGCTTTTACGACCCGGGCAACGCTCACGGCACCAATGTAACTCAATGGTCAATCTCCCACATGTGCAAAGACAGAAGCACCCGTACGGACACAAAAACAAAGATGGAACCAAGCAAGGAAGAGATACACCCTACAATCCAACATGAAAACACAACATTTTATAAGGGAAAGTCGCACATGCGCGAAAAGGCTTCATGATGATAGGATCGCAGATATAAATATATATATGATTAAAAATGCTCATTTAGATTCAAACAAAGCACAATTTCTTTCTTTGAAAAAGGAATAGTAATAATGTTGTAAAAAATATCTAGGGTAATTTCTTTTCAATGTATCATTTATTATTTTATTACATTCATAAATGCAGTCTTTTTTAAAAGTACTGTAGTTTCTGTTTCTTCTGAAGTATCCGATAATAATATTTCTGAATATATTTTTAGTGAGGTTCGAATTCCAATCAATAACATTATTAATTTTGATATTGTATGAATTTCTCTTGTCGTGTATGGTTGTATAAATTCCATACTGTTGGTGTTTTCTTATTGACAAATCCAGGAAATCTGTCGATCCATCCTCATTGATCGGGTTTTCAATGAAGTCTAATTCTTTTGGGTAGAATGCACAATCTATGTAAGGGGTGTTTGCATAACCCCCTAATATCACATCGACAACATAACGGAAATAAGGTATTTCCGATAATATATGGGTTCCTCTTTCATATTTGGATAGATAAATATCCGCCAATATTGATGAGCATGCACCACCCATGGGTATGCCTTTGACTTGTTTGTAGTAATGCGTACCGTCATGTAGTATGTTTTCATTCAAAACCAACTCAATCAAATCTAAATATCTTCTAAGAGTTATATATGGTTTTAAATTGTATTCCTCATGTAATTCTTTCAAGATCATTAGTAGGTTTGTTAAATCGATGTTATTAAACAGATCCAGGAAATCATAGCTTCTGAAGTTCAAATCTTTATAGCAAAATTTCAGTCGGTCTATCAATTCCTGTCCGTTTTTTAACATTATGGAGTTTTGCCTCTTAATATCAGTCATAACGCATTGGAGTAATTTCAGAAGTTTTTTATTTGCTTGTTAGTAGTTATAAAAGGGGCGTACCAGTCCAAAGAGGGGAGGCGCAGCAAGTGCAGCACAGGAGGAGAGGCCCTCTTTGGGAGGATGCCTCTTTGAGAGGATGCCTCTTTGGAGTGGACCCTCTCAGAGGTAACCCCCAGGAGGGACCTCCAGGAGGGAGGATGCCTCTCAGTGCCCCCCTCCCCTCTTTTGGAAGTTTGGTGAGGCGCAGCACCGGATGCCTCTTTCGGAAGAGGGCAATTGCGAAAGTCTTTCACAGAGGCATGATGACTCATAGGGAGTGAGTTTCACTTCACTCTTGAGAGGGAATGTCACAATCGCTGACTGACCCTTGACCTGAGGAAGAGGTTTCAAGGGATTTCGCAATCGCACAATCTGGAAATGACGTGTCGACCTTAGAAGTGACCTTTGACAAGAACACACGTCCTCCCTCTCTGCTGGTCAGCGACAGACTGAAAGATCTTATCAGCGTGACGTAGTTAAAGCGCCCTCTGGCGAATTTTGATGAAGTGCTGCCATCTATCGGCATTTTTTTCCCAAAAGAATTTAATGTTTCACTGGTCAGGAGCTGGATTCGAACTTGGGTCCAGCCGATTACAAGCCGAGCGTCTTACCGCCGTGCCAAAGCACCCGTGCTTTATAGGAAGTTATCTTCGAAGTGTACCTTATCAGCGGAAGTTAGATTATTTTTCAAAGTTCATTCGAATCGCTCGGTGAATAGCGATGTGTTTTAAAACAGAATGCTACGGAGTGAATATAAAATTGTGTATTATAACACTATGATTTTTTAAAACAAATTGTATTCAGTGGACACAAAAACAATGTTCAGTGGACAGGATTCGACCCTTTTAAGTGTTGTGTATCTAAAAGCAAATGTATACACGTACACAAACTTTAAAAACACGAATGTAATAATTAGCTAAAATTGTATTCAGTGGACTCTACGATTTTTTTTTTAAATAAATCTAACTATCAATATGATTTTTATAATAATAACGAAATGATTTCGAATGTTTAAAAACAAATTGATTATGGATTTCCAATGAACACACAAATTGTGTTCAGTGGACACATAAATTGTATTCAATGAACAACCCTTTTGTGTGTGTTGTGTATCTAAAAACAAATGTATACACGTACACAAACTTTAAAAACACGAATGTAATAATTAGCTAAAATTGTATTAAGTGATATATAGCAATGTGTTTAAAAATAAATCTAACAGCATATATCAATATGATTTTTTTTTTTTTTTTTTAAATGAATTGAATACACCCAAGTATAGTTACGCATTTTCAAAATGGTGTTAAGTGACTAGCATTCAACCCTTTTAACACTTAAAAACATGAATGTAATACATAGTTGAAATTATGTTTTGTGAACAGGATTCGACCCTTTCAAGTGTTGTGTATCCAAAATCAAATTTATACACATACACAAACTTTAAAAACACGAATGTAATACTTAGCTGAGTGATATATAGCAATGTGTTTAAAAATAAATCTAACAGCATATATCAATATGATTTTTTTTTAAATGAATTGAATACACCCAAGTATAGTTACGCATTTTCAAAATGGTGTTAAGTGAATAGCATTCAACCCTTTTAACACTTAAAAACATGAATGTAATACATAGTTGAAATTATGTTTTGTGAACAGGATTCGACCCTTTCAAGTGTTGTGTATCCAAAATCAAATTTATACACGTACACAAACTTTAAAAACACGAATGTAATAATTAGCTAAAATTGTATTAAGTGATATATAGCAATGTGTTTAAAAATAAATCTAACAGCATATATCAATATGATTTTTATAATAATAACGAAATGATTTTTTTTTCTTTTTATAAAAATAATAATGAAAATTAGAACTCACGGAACAACGTCTTCGCAACTTCGCATCCACGCTGCAAATGAGTGATATACTCTCATTATGCTATTAAAAATTAGATCTTATCTATAATGACGTCAGCAGTATGAGGTGTTGCCACCTATTTTTTCTAATAATATATTTTAATAGTTGGATACTTCAAGGGTCTGATTTGCTACACGTAATCTGAAATACATCATTTTAATGATATTACGCATCGAATATGATTTGACCATTTTAAAGTGGTGGATGTAATTGAAATATCGAAGTTTAGAATTTAACAGGCTAACGAATTTTCACCCCCAAAATTTTAGCATTAAGTTTAAATAAAATAAAAACCAACGAATATGATATAACCATTTTAACAGTGAAGGGTATAATTTTTACTACAAATTATAGAACTTAGAATTGAGTGTACATTATTTTTTTCAGGACACCTACACATTTTAAAATCTATTGAATAGGAATAGACCATTTTGCACATACATGTACCTAGATTTCAACACTCGGTATTAAAACCTGCTAAACATGAAACGAGTAAGTATTGTGTGAGATTTTATCACACTAACTTTCAAACTTTTTAAATTTTTAAAAATGTCCGAAATAGTTGTATTTCATCGGTAGACATAAATTGCATGGAACACATTTTTATGAAAAAAATATCTGTTTCGACAGCTTTTAAAAATAGATTTCTACAGTTGTACACTACGGTTCTAGCATTTTCTAAATACGAATCGACTGTTTGAACTACCAATGGTGGTTTTACCGATGCATATATTTACAGGACAAATATTTCGATGAAACCGAACTTAGTTGAAGCTTCTAAGTTTGAATATTTAGAATCATTTCATATAATTTTTATATTCACATTGAAAATAGTTAACAAAGTTGGAACTCACGGAGCGACAGCTTACTGTCCACACTCCAAATGAGTGATACACTCTCATTACATTATTAAAAATTAGATCTTATCTATAATGACGTCATTATGTTGACGTGTTGCCACCACACAATTATTCTTTCCAAATTATGCATTTTTTCTTTTTTTTTAATAACATGCGACTGTCTTATGCTATCCATTTTTTTTTTTCATATAAGCAGATATTCCATATACCTTCTAAATGTTAAGTTATAATTTAAAAAAAAAACCATTAGAGGTGTATTTTACGTCTGAATTCGTCCATGTGGAAATCCGACGATTGCAAATGCATGATTGCATCCTTACATTTCAATAGACACTACTAAAATGTGTGGATCTTATTTTGAAAAAGCTGCTCTCAGAAAGAATATGCATATGAATACATATTTTCCATAAATATACCCCCTCCCCCCCCCTACAATACACACAACATGCAAGCCAAAGACTCACCCAGAACACATTCCAAATCGGCTCTATAGCTTATCATGCTTATCAGTGTAACAGATAGTGACCCAAAGTTCATGTTCGCAAAGCGTGATAATTGCAATCTTATTGTTTTAAACAGTTCCCATATTTAAATGAAAAATTTATCAAATTATACAATACATACAAGAGCTGGAAGATCTTAACATTTCAATATTATAGAATACTCACGAATGTTTTTTTTTCCCCATTTAAAATTATCAAATTTTAACGCAATTTGACAAAAATTACACAATACTTAGTGTCCGTCCAAATAGCCGGCCGTCCAAATAGCTGCTCTTAGTCCTCTGGACGAGTCGGACGGTCTGGGTCTTCAACAATACTTAGTGTATGACTATCAAATAAGAGCTAGGTTGTATTGTTACAACAACGTTTAAGATCATTAAACGAGTATATATATATATTTTTTTAAAGAAGAATAGCATATAACTTACTGTTTTTAAGGATAGGTGATTGTTAACATTGAATTTAAATGAAAGGGTGACCCTCTAAGACAAGTACAGTACATTGCAATAACATTAAAAAATATGAAAGATATGCAATTAACACCTTAAAAGAAACATGTAATGAGTTTTGATATCTTAATACGAGACATTATTGACATGCACATAGAAATGTCACAATTTTGTGGCTGTAGGTGCTCCATAAGACCCCTCTGCTCTTAATAAATGATCCCATTTGAATGTACATATTTAACAACACACAGAAAATGACAGGACCACAACAAAATTTTACACCTATTACAGAATAAGTCCCAACTTCGTAGATTTTTAAGAAACTACAGTCGAATTTTCACCGATTTTTAGAGATTGAAACACAGCATTGTTTATGAATCTTCATACTTTAGAGAATGGAACATAAATTAGCATTTATTTTGAATAAAATCAGAATTTTGACATTGATTATAAATTTATGATTTAAACTCTGTAAAGTGTAAATATCTTTTGTCATGAAACTCACACTGTAGACATTTGATATGATTCGAATAAATCTATTTTTAATTTTTTATATTTTATTTTAAAAAGTGAGATTGGTAAACCTGTTACACTTGAATGCATAGATACATAACTCATAACAATATAACATTTCTTAAATGGAACATGCTAAAAAAAAATTAGCTAATGAGTATAAATAAGGAATTCAATTTGAAAGATAAAAACCATTTAATGAATCTATTATTCATGAAATACATATTAACTATTATCACTTGTACATTTAAACAAATAAGTTAAAATAATTTCCTTATCGCACTTTCATAGTCCTCTGATTTGAATGACTCGAAAAAATTTCTATCATAGCAGTAAAAGACTTCTTCACCACGCAACAAAACTTTCTTAGCAATGTTATTAATGTCAAGATTTAGAAGTACTTGTTCAGACACTCTGTCAAACATTTGTAATGGAGTGCTGTAAAGACATTCATGGTAACTTAAATCTTCAACTTGAGCAACACAGCCAACACATTTGAAAAGTTTTCTTACATGACACATGATGTTGTCATGAATACAAGAGATTAATTGTTCGAATGCAAAATTTTTGTCACAAATAAGTGATGGTAGAAAGGTTATAGTGTTCTTTATTTTTAATATTTGAGCAGGAAGCCACTCTATAAATATACTTTCTCGAAGATGTATACTAATGTTGTTAACACTATTCTGTAAACATGCTATTTGATTTTTATCTAAGGTAATATGACACTGTGTTAGGCAAAATTTTGAATCATATAATTGAATTATTTTCTGCAGATGCAATTTTCCGTTGTCATTGAAACAGAACAACTCATTGCGACTGACGAAAGAGGTATCTGCATATAGAATATTGAACGACCACAATTTTTGAGAAAATTCACTCCATGTAGCCGGTGACAGTGTAACACCTTCACGCGTAGGCTGTAATTCATTTCGATCGTTAGAGAGATATTTCCATATATACACTTTTAACTTCCCATGACGAAGTTTCAAATACACATACACATTAGAACCTAAATGCCAACGACGGAGTGCATCTTGCATAAAATCTGAAGAAGTAGATTCAGTCGAAACTGATTCTGCATTGGAAGATAACAGTCCACTATGTGTTAGAGCACAAGAAAGCAGATCTTGAGTTGGGTTTTCAACCTCGGTGAGAACTTGTGAATTGACAACGGTAGATGTTTCTGCTGGGGTTTTGGAAGACATAAGATAGGTTTCTAACCAATCCACAGCAAATTTTTGTGAGGGTGAATTAATCACATCTGAGACAATGTCCACAGATTTTGTTTCTTCTAGGGCAGGAACAGTCAACTCCTCACTATTTACACTAGAAATTATTTGCTCGAGTGATGGCATACTTTGAATTTTAGGCATTCTTTTTAGATAGTAACATTCAACTACGACATTCACAGTATAAGATTTATTTTTTAAAACACTAACATCTTAAAACATTATAATTTTGTCACAGCTATGAGCGAAGCAAACCTATCCACACAACATCCAAAGTTGAAATGACTTATCAAACAACTTCATAAGTATAATCACGTAACCTAAATCGAGTGTCGTGTGCAAACAGATCACATAAGATATGAAGTGATTAGAACTTATAATTTTTAATGAATCGTACTACATTAGATTGTGGTAAATACAATTGTTATCTACATGAGAAAATTTCTATATTATTTCATTCAGCTTCGAAATCATAGAGTGAAAATATGTACCAAACTTACTTAAAGTTCCAAATTTTAAATCACATTAACATTATATACTCAGAAAAATTTTATATATATTTTTATACCTCTCAGTGCCCCCCTCCCCTCTTTTGGAAGTTTGGTGAGGCGCAGCACCGGATGCCTCTTTCGGAAGAGGGCAATTGCGAAAGTCTTTCACAGAGGCATGATGACTCATACGGAGTGAGTTTCACTTCACTCTTGAGAGGGAATGTCACAATCGCTGACTGACCCTTGACCTGAGGAAGAGGTTTCAAGGGATTTCGCAATCGCACAATCTGGAAATGACGTGTCGACCTTAGAAGTGACCTTTGACAAAAACACACGTCCTCCCTCTCTGCTGGTCAGCGACAGACTGAAAGATCTTATCAGCGTGACGTAGTTAAAGCGCCCTCTGGCGAATTTTGATGAAGTGCTGCCATCTATCGGCATTTTTTTCCCAAAAGAATTTAATGTTTCACTGGTCAGGAGCTGGATTCGAACTTGGGTCCAGCCGATTACAAGCCGAGCGTCTTACCGCCGTGCCAAAGCACCCGTGCTTTATAGGAAGTTATCTTCGAAGTGTACCTTATCAGCGGAAGTTAGATTATTTTTCAAAGTTCATTCGAATCGCTCGGTGAATAGCGATGTGTTTTAAAACAGAATGCTACGGAGTGAATATAAAATTGTGTATTATAACACTATGATTTTTTAAAACAAATTGTATTCAGTGGACACAAAAACAATGTTCAGTGGACAGGATTCGACCCTTTTAAGTGTTGTGTATCTAAAAGCAAATGTATACACGTACACAAACTTTAAAAACACGAATGTAATAATTAGCTAAAATTGTATTCAGTGGACTCTACGATTTTTTTTTTAAATAAATCTAACTATCAATATGATTTTTATAATAATAACGAAATGATTTCGAATGTTTAAAAACAAATTGATTATGGATTTCCAATGAACACACAAATTGTGTTCAGTGGACACATAAATTGTATTCAATGAACAACCCTTTTGTGTGTGTTGTGTATCTAAAAACAAATGTATACACGTACACAAACTTTAAAAACACGAATGTAATAATTAGCTAAAATTGTATTAAGTGATATATAGCAATGTGTTTAAAAATAAATCTAACAGCATATATCAATATGATTTTTTTTTTTTTTTTTTAAATGAATTGAATACACCCAAGTATAGTTACGCATTTTCAAAATGGTGTTAAGTGACTAGCATTCAACCCTTTTAACACTTAAAAACATGAATGTAATACATAGTTGAAATTATGTTTTGTGAACAGGATTCGACCCTTTCAAGTGTTGTGTATCCAAAATCAAATTTATACACATACACAAACTTTAAAAACACGAATGTAATACTTAGCTGAGTGATATATAGCAATGTGTTTAAAAATAAATCTAACAGCATATATCAATATGATTTTTTTTTAAATGAATTGAATACACCCAAGTATAGTTACGCATTTTCAAAATGGTGTTAAGTGAATAGCATTCAACCCTTTTAACACTTAAAAACATGAATGTAATACATAGTTGAAATTATGTTTTGTGAACAGGATTCGACCCTTTCAAGTGTTGTGTATCCAAAATCAAATTTATACACGTACACAAACTTTAAAAACACGAATGTAATAATTAGCTAAAATTGTATTAAGTGATATATAGCAATGTGTTTAAAAATAAATCTAACAGCATATATCAATATGATTTTTATAATAATAACGAAATGATTTTTTTTTCTTTTTATAAAAATAATAATGAAAATTAGAACTCACGGAACAACGTCTTCGCAACTTCGCATCCACGCTGCAAATGAGTGATATACTCTCATTATGCTATTAAAAATTAGATCTTATCTATAATGACGTCAGCAGTATGAGGTGTTGCCACCTATTTTTTCTAATAATATATTTTAATAGTTGGATACTTCAAGGGTCTGATTTGCTACACGTAATCTGAAATACATCATTTTAATGATATTACGCATCGAATATGATTTGACCATTTTAAAGTGGTGGATGTAATTGAAATATCGAAGTTTAGAATTTAACAGGCTAACGAATTTTCACCCCCAAAATTTTAGCATTAAGTTTAAATAAAATAAAAACCAACGAATATGATATAACCATTTTAACAGTGAAGGGTATAATTTTTACTACAAATTATAGAACTTAGAATTGAGTGTACATTATTTTTTTCAGGACACCTACACATTTTAAAATCTATTGAATAGGAATAGACCATTTTGCACATACATGTACCTAGATTTCAACACTCGGTATTAAAACCTGCTAAACATGAAACGAGTAAGTATTGTGTGAGATTTTATCACACTAACTTTCAAACTTTTTAAATTTTTAAAAATGTCCGAAATAGTTGTATTTCATCGGTAGACATAAATTGCATGGAACACATTTTTATGAAAAAAATATCTGTTTCGACAGCTTTTAAAAATAGATTTCTACAGTTGTACACTACGGTTCTAGCATTTTCTAAATACGAATCGACTGTTTGAACTACCAATGGTGGTTTTACCGATGCATATATTTACAGGACAAATATTTCGATGAAACCGAACTTAGTTGAAGCTTCTAAGTTTGAATATTTAGAATCATTTCATATAATTTTTATATTCACATTGAAAATAGTTAACAAAGTTGGAACTCACGGAGCGACAGCTTACTGTCCACACTCCAAATGAGTGATACACTCTCATTACATTATTAAAAATTAGATCTTATCTATAATGACGTCATTATGTTGACGTGTTGCCACCACACAATTATTCTTTCCAAATTATGCATTTTTTCTTTTTTTTTAATAACATGCGACTGTCTTATGCTATCCATTTTTTTTTTTTCATATAAGCAGATATTCCATATACCTTCTAAATGTTAAGTTATAATTTAAAAAAAAAACCATTAGAGGTGTATTTTACGTCTGAATTCGTCCATGTGGAAATCCGACGATTGCAAATGCATGATTGCATCCTTACATTTCAATAGACACTACTAAAATGTGTGGATCTTATTTTGAAAAAGCTGCTCTCAGAAAGAATATGCATATGAATACATATTTTCCATAAATATACCCCCTCCCCCCCCCTACAATACACACAACATGCAAGCCAAAGACTCACCCAGAACACATTCCAAATCGGCTCTATAGCTTATCATGCTTATCAGTGTAACAGATAGTGACCCAAAGTTCATGTTCGCAAAGCGTGATAATTGCAATCTTATTGTTTTAAACAGTTCCCATATTTAAATGAAAAATTTATCAAATTATACAATACATACAAGAGCTGGAAGATCTTAACATTTCAATATTATAGAATACTCACGAATGTTTTTTTTTCCCCATTTAAAATTATCAAATTTTAACGCAATTTGACAAAAATTACACAATACTTAGTGTCCGTCCAAATAGCCGGCCGTCCAAATAGCTGCTCTTAGTCCTCTGGACGAGTCGGACGGTCTGGGTCTTCAACAATACTTAGTGTATGACTATCAAATAAGAGCTAGGTTGTATTGTTACAACAACGTTTAAGATCATTAAACGAGTATATATATATATTTTTTTAAAGAAGAATAGCATATAACTTACTGTTTTTAAGGATAGGTGATTGTTAACATTGAATTTAAATGAAAGGGTGACCCTCTAAGACAAGTACAGTACATTGCAATAACATTAAAAAATATGAAAGATATGCAATTAACACCTTAAAAGAAACATGTAATGAGTTTTGATATCTTAATACGAGACATTATTGACATGCACATAGAAATGTCACAATTTTGTGGCTGTAGGTGCTCCATAAGACCCCTCTGCTCTTAATAAATGATCCCATTTGAATGTACATATTTAACAACACACAGAAAATGACAGGACCACAACAAAATTTTACACCTATTACAGAATAAGTCCCAACTTCGTAGATTTTTAAGAAACTACAGTCGAATTTTCACCGATTTTTAGAGATTGAAACACAGCATTGTTTATGAATCTTCATACTTTAGAGAATGGAACATAAATTAGCATTTATTTTGAATAAAATCAGAATTTTGACATTGATTATAAATTTATGATTTAAACTCTGTAAAGTGTAAATATCTTTTGTCATGAAACTCACACTGTAGACATTTGATATGATTCGAATAAATCTATTTTTAATTTTTTATATTTTATTTTAAAAAGTGAGATTGGTAAACCTGTTACACTTGAATGCATAGATACATAACTCATAACAATATAACATTTCTTAAATGGAACATGCTAAAAAAAAATTAGCTAATGAGTATAAATAAGGAATTCAATTTGAAAGATAAAAACCATTTAATGAATCTATTATTCATGAAATACATATTAACTATTATCACTTGTACATTTAAACAAATAAGTTAAAATAATTTCCTTATCGCACTTTCATAGTCCTCTGATTTGAATGACTCGAAAAAATTTCTATCATAGCAGTAAAAGACTTCTTCACCACGCAACAAAACTTTCTTAGCAATGTTATTAATGTCAAGATTTAGAAGTACTTGTTCAGACACTCTGTCAAACATTTGTAATGGAGTGCTGTAAAGACATTCATGGTAACTTAAATCTTCAACTTGAGCAACACAGCCAACACATTTGAAAAGTTTTCTTACATGACACATGATGTTGTCATGAATACAAGAGATTAATTGTTCGAATGCAAAATTTTTGTCACAAATAAGTGATGGTAGAAAGGTTATAGTGTTCTTTATTTTTAATATTTGAGCAGGAAGCCACTCTATAAATATACTTTCTCGAAGATGTATACTAATGTTGTTAACACTATTCTGTAAACATGCTATTTGATTTTTATCTAAGGTAATATGACACTGTGTTAGGCAAAATTTTGAATCATATAATTGAATTATTTTCTGCAGATGCAATTTTCCGTTGTCATTGAAACAGAACAACTCATTGCGACTGACGAAAGAGGTATCTGCATATAGAATATTGAACGACCACAATTTTTGAGAAAATTCACTCCATGTAGCCGGTGACAGTGTAACACCTTCACGCGTAGGCTGTAATTCATTTCGATCGTTAGAGAGATATTTCCATATATACACTTTTAACTTCCCATGACGAAGTTTCAAATACACATACACATTAGAACCTAAATGCCAACGACGGAGTGCATCTTGCATAAAATCTGAAGAAGTAGATTCAGTCGAAACTGATTCTGCATTGGAAGATAACAGTCCACTATGTGTTAGAGCACAAGAAAGCAGATCTTGAGTTGGGTTTTCAACCTCGGTGAGAACTTGTGAATTGACAACGGTAGATGTTTCTGCTGGGGTTTTGGAAGACATAAGATAGGTTTCTAACCAATCCACAGCAAATTTTTGTGAGGGTGAATTAATCACATCTGAGACAATGTCCACAGATTTTGTTTCTTCTAGGGCAGGAACAGTCAACTCCTCACTATTTACACTAGAAATTATTTGCTCGAGTGATGGCATACTTTGAATTTTAGGCATTCTTTTTAGATAGTAACATTCAACTACGACATTCACAGTATAAGATTTATTTTTTAAAACACTAACATCTTAAAACATTATAATTTTGTCACAGCTATGAGCGAAGCAAACCTATCCACACAACATCCAAAGTTGAAATGACTTATCAAACAACTTCATAAGTATAATCACGTAACCTAAATCGAGTGTCGTGTGCAAACAGATCACATAAGATATGAAGTGATTAGAACTTATAATTTTTAATGAATCGTACTACATTAGATTGTGGTAAATACAATTGTTATCTACATGAGAAAATTTCTATATTATTTCATTCAGCTTCGAAATCATAGAGTGAAAATATGTACCAAACTTACTTAAAGTTCCAAATTTTAAATCACATTAACATTATATACTCAGAAAAATTTTATATATATTTTTATAACTTTAGGTGATATGTATCACGCGGAATATACAAGAATAACAGTATGAGGCCTTCACAAGTCGGCATCCAAACTAGAAATGAACGATAAACACACTAATTGCAACAATTAGATGAGTGCTTATCAGTTCTTATCTTATCTAAGATTCCACATAAAATGACGTCATCACTCCAAAGTTTACAAGATGACGTCATTGGTCCAAGGTTCGCAAGATAGCCATTTAGCCTTTTAAAATTAAGAAGTAATTAAAAATCGATAGTAATTAAAAAAATTTTAATTGTCATACTGTTATTCTTGTATATTTCGCGTGATACATATCACCTAAAGTTATAAAAATATATATAAAATTTTTCTAAGTATATAATGTTAATGTGATTTAAAATTTGGAACTTTAAGTAAGTTTGGTACATATTTTCACTCTATGATTTCGAAGCTGAATGAAATAATATAGAAATTTTCTCATGTAGATAACAATTGTATTTACCACAATCTAATGTTGTACGATTCATTAAAAATTATAAGTTCTAATCACTTCATATCTTATGTGATCTGTTTGCACACGACACTCGATTTAGGTTACGTGATTATACTTATGAAGTTGTTTGATAAGTCATTTCAACTTTGGATGTTGTGTGGATAGGTTTGCTTCGCTCATAGCTGTGACAAAATTATAATGTTTTAAGATGTTAGTGTTTTAAAAAATAAATCTTATACTGTGAATGTCGTAGTTGAATGTTACTATCTAAAAAGAATGCCTAAAATTCAAAGTATGCCATCACTCGAGCAAATAATTTCTAGTGTAAATAGTGAGGAGTTGACTGTTCCTGCCCTAGAAGAAACAAAATCTGTGGACATTGTCTCAGATGTGATTAATTCACCCTCACAAAAATTTGCTGTGGATTGGTTAGAAACCTATCTTATGTCTTCCAAAACCCCAGCAGAAACATCTACCGTTGTCAATTCACAAGTTCTCACCGAGGTTGAAAACCCAACTCAAGATCTGCTTTCTTGTGCTCTAACACATAGTGGACTGTTATCTTCCAATGCAGAATCAGTTTCGACTGAATCTACTTCTTCAGATTTTATGCAAGATGCACTCCGTCGTTGGCATTTAGGTTCTAATGTGTATGTGTATTTGAAACTTCGTCATGGGAAGTTAAAAGTGTATATATGGAAATATCTCTCTAACGATCGAAATGAATTACAGCCTACGCGTGAAGGTGTTACACTGTCACCGGCTACATGGAGTGAATTTTCTCAAAAATTGTGGTCGTTCAATATTCTATATGCAGATACCTCTTTCGTCAGTCGCAATGAGTTGTTCTGTTTCAATGACAACGGAAAATTGCATCTGCAGAAAATAATTCAATTATATGATTCAAAATTTTGCCTAACACAGTGTCATATTACCTTAGATAAAAATCAAATAGCATGTTTACAGAATAGTGTTAACAACATTAGTATACATCTTCGAGAAAGTATATTTATAGAGTGGCTTCCTGCTCAAATATTAAAAATAAAGAACACTATAACCTTTCTACCATCACTTATTTGTGACAAAAATTTTGCATTCGAACAATTAATCTCTTGTATTCATGACAACATCATGTGTCATGTAAGAAAACTTTTCAAATGTGTTGGCTGTGTTGCTCAAGTTGAAGATTTAAGTTACCATGAATGTCTTTACAGCACTCCATTACAAATGTTTGACAGAGTGTCTGAACAAGTACTTCTAAATCTTGACATTAATAACATTGCTAAGAAAGTTTTGTTGCGTGGTGAAGAAGTCTTTTACTGCTATGATAGAAATTTTTTCGAGTCATTCAAATCAGAGGACTATGAAAGTGCGATAAGGAAATTATTTTAACTTATTTGTTTAAATGTACAAGTGATAATAGTTAATATGTATTTCATGAATAATAGATTCATTAAATGGTTTTTATCTTTCAAATTGAATTCCTTATTTATACTCATTAGCTAATTTTTTTTAGCATGTTCCATTTAAGAAATGTTATATTGTTATGAGTTATGTATCTATGCATTCAAGTGTAACAGGTTTACTAATCTCACTTTTTAAAATAAAATATAAAAAATTAAAAATAGATTTATTCGAATCATATCAAATGTCTACAGTGTGAGTTTCATGACAAAAGATATTTACACTTTACAGAGTTTAAATCATAAATTTATAATCAATGTCAAAATTCTGATTTTATTCAAAATAAATGCTAATTTATGTCCCATTCTCTAAAGTATGAAGATTCATAAACAATGCTGTGTTTCAATCTCTAAAAATCGGTGAAAATTCGACTGTAGTTTCTTAAAAATCTACGAAGTTGGGACTTATTCTGTAATAGGTGTAAAATTTTGTTGTGGTCCTGTCATTTTCTGTGTGTTGTTAAATATGTACATTCAAATGGGATCATTTATTAAGAGCAGAGGGGTCTTATGGAGCACCTACAGCCACAAAATTGTGACATTTCTATGTGCATGTCAATAATGTCTCGTATTAAGATATCAAAACTCATTACATGTTTCTTTTAAGGTGTTAATTGCATATCTTTCATATGTTATTGCAATGTACTGTACTTGTCTCAGAGGGTCACTCTTTCATTTAAATTCAATGTTAACAATCACCTATCCTTAAAAACAGTAAGTTATATGCTATTCTTCTTTAAAAATATATATATATATACTCGTTTAATGATCTTAAACGTTGTTGTAACAATACAACTCTCTATCTTAACGTAACAATACAGCTCCTATTTGATAGCCATACACTAAGTATTGTAGAAGACCCAGACCGTCCGACTCGTCCAGTATTGTGTAATTTTTGTCAAATTGCGTTAAAATTTGATAATTTTAAATGGGAAAAAAAAAACATTCGTGAGTATTCTATAATATTGAAATGTTAAGATCTTCCAGCTCTTGTATGTATTGTATAATTTGATAAATTTTTCATTTAAATATGGGAACTGTTTAAAACAATAAGATTGCAATTATCACGCTTTGGGAAAATGAACTTTGGGTCACTATCTGTTACACTGATAAGCATGATAAGCTATAGAGCCGATTTGGAATGTGTTCTGGGTGAGTCTTTGGCTTGCATGTTGTGTGTATTGTAGGGGGGGGAGGGGGTATATTTATGGAAAATATGTATTCATATACATATTCTTTCTGAGAGCAGCTTTTTCAAAATAAGATCCACACATTTTAGTAGTGTCTATTGAAATGTAAGGATGCAATCATGCATTTGCAATCGTCGGATTTCCACATGGACGAATTCAGACGTAAAATACACCTCTAATGGTTTTTTTTTTAAATTATAACTTAACATTTAGAAGGTATATGGAATATCTGCTTATATGAAAAAAAAAAAATGGATAGCATAAGACAGTCGCATGTTATTAAAAAAAAAAAAAAAAAAAAAAAAGAAAAAATGCATAATTTGGAAAGAATAATTGTGTGGTGGCAACACGTCAACATAATGACGTCATTATAGATAAGATCTAATTTTTAATAATGTAATGAGAGTGTATCACTCATTTGGAGTGTGGACAGTAAGCTGTCGCTCCGTGAGTTCCAACTTTGTTAACTATTTTCAATGTGAATATAAAAATTATATGAAATGATTCTAAATATTCAAACTTAGAAGCTTCAACTAAGTTCGGTTTCATCGAAATATTTGTCCTGTAAATATATGCATCGGTAAAACCACCATTGGTAGTTCAAACAGTCGATTCGTATTTAGAAAATTCTAGAACCGTAGTGTACAACTGTAGAAATCTATTTTTAAAAGCTGTCGAAACAGATATTTTTTTCATAAAAATGTGTTCCATGCAATTTATGTCTACCGATGAAATACAACTATTTCGGACATTTTTAAAAATTTAAAAAGTTTGAAAGTTAGTGTGATAAAATCTCACACAATACTTACTTGTTTCATGTTTAGCAGGTTTTAATACCGAGTGTTGAAATCTAGGTACATGTATGTGCAAAATGGTCTATTCCTATTCAATAGATTTTAAAATGTGTAGGTGTCCTGAAAAAAATAATGTACACTCAATTCTAAGTTCTATAATGGTAGTAAAAATTATACCCTTCACTGTTAAAATGGTTATATCATATTCGTTGGTTTTTATTTTATTTAAACTTAATGCTAAAATTTTGGGGGTGAAAATTCGTTAGCTTGTTAAATTCTAAACTTCGATATTTCAATTACATCCACCACTTTAAAATGGTCAAATCATATTCGATGCGTAATATCATTAAAATGATGTATTTCAGATTACGTGTAGCAAATCAGACCCTTGAAGTATCCAACTATTAAAATATATTATTAGAAAAAATAGGTGGCAACACCTCATACTGCTGACGTCATTATAGATAAGATCTAATTTTTAATAGCATAATGAGAGTATATCACTCATTTGCAGCGTGGATGCGAAGTTGCGAAGACGTTGTTCCGTGAGTTCTAATTTTCATTATTATTTTTATAAAAAGAAAAAAAAATCATTTCGTTATTATTATAAAAATCATATTGATTCATGCTGTTAGATTTATTTTTAAACACATTGCTATATATCACTTAATACAATTTTAGCTAATTATTACATTCGTGTTTTTAAAGTTTGTGTACGTGTATAAATTTGATTTTGGATACACAACACTTGAAAGGGTCGAATCCTGTTCACAAAACATAATTTCAACTATGTATTACATTCATGTTTTTAAGTGTTAAAAGGGTTGAATGCTATTCACTTAACACCATTTTGAAAATGCGTAACTATACTTGGGTGTATTCAATTCATTTAAAAAAAAAAATCATATTGATATATGCTGTTAGATTTATTTTTAAACACATTGCTATATATCACTCAGCTAAGTATTACATTCGTGTTTTTAAAGTTTGTGTATGTGTATAAATTTGATTTTGGATACACAACACTTGAAAGGGTCGAATCCTGTTCACAAAACATAATTTCAACTATGTATTACATTCATGTTTTTAAGTGTTAAAAGGGTTGAATGCTATTCACTTAACACCATTTTGAAAATGCGTAACTATACTTGGGTGTATTCAATTCATTTAAAAAAAAAAAAAAATCATATTGATATATGCTGTTAGATTTATTTTTAAACACATTGCTATATATCACTTAATACAATTTTAGCTAATTACTACATTCGTGTTTTTAAAGTTTGTGTACGTGTATACATTTGTTTTTAGATACACAACACACACAAAAGGGTTTTTCATTGAATACAATTTATGTGTCCACTGAACACAATTTGTGTGTTCATTGGAAATCCATAATCAATTTGTTTTTAAACATTCGAAATCATTTCGTTATTATTATAAAAATCATATTGATAGTTAGATTTATTTAAAAAAAAAATCGTAGAGTCCACTGAATACAATTTTAGCTAATTATTACATTCGTGTTTTTAAAGTTTGTGTACGTGTATACATTTGCTTTTAGATACACAACACTTAAAAGGGTCGAATCCTGTCCACTGAACATTGTTTTTGTGTCCACTGAATACAATTTGTTTTAAAAAATCATAGTGTTATAATACACAATTTTATATTCACTCCGTAGCATTCTGTTTTAAAACACATCGCTATTCACCGAGCGATTCGAATGAACTTTGAAAAATAATCTAACTTCCGCTGATAAGGTACACTTCGAAGATAACTTCCTATAAAGCACGGGTGCTTTGGCACGGCGGTAAGACGCTCGGCTTGTAATCGGCTGGACCCAAGTTCGAATCCAGCTCCTGACCAGTGAAACATTAAATTCTTTTGGGAAAAAAATGCCGATAGATGGCAGCACTTCATCAAAATTCGCCAGAGGGCGCTTTAACTACGTCACGCTGATAAGATCTTTCAGTCTGTCGCTGACCAGCAGAGAGGGAGGACGTGTGTTTTTGTCAAAGGTCACTTCTAAGGTCGACACGTCATTTCCAGATTGTGCGATTGCGAAATCCCTTGAAACCTCTTCCTCAGGTCAAGGGTCAGTCAGCGATTGTGACATTCCCTCTCAAGAGTGAAGTGAAACTCACTCCGTATGAGTCATCATGCCTCTGTGAAAGACTTTCGCAATTGCCCTCTTCCGAAAGAGGCATCCGGTGCTGCGCCTCACCAAACTTCCAAAAGAGGGGAGGGGGGCACTGAGAGGCATCCTCTCAAGAGAGGCATCCTCCCTCCTGGGGGTCTAAAGACCCTCTGAGAGGGTCCACTCCAAAGAGGCATCCTCCCAAAGAGGATCTTCTCAAAGAGGCATCCTCCCAAAGAGGGACCCTCCTCCCAAAGAGGGCCTCTCCTCCTGTGCTGCGCCTCCCCTCTTTGGACTGGTACGCCCCTTTTATAACTACTCTTGTTCCAGGTACGATCCGCATCCCACTGTTACAGTTCGGAACTTGACTGGTTTTTTGTGTAACTTGGGAATGAAGATCAAGTATGGAAATTTTACTGATTTAATATCCATACCAATTCTTTTATATAGTGCTTTTATTCTATTAATGATGATTGATTCGTTGCTAGGAATTAAGGTATACATGGCACTATCCTTATAGCATTGGGTTAAAGCATCGACATAGAATTTTTCACACGTGAATGCAAAATTCGATACGATTTTGTCGGTGTATGTCAATACGAATTCTTCATTCAATTGCTTGATTGAAGGCGGAAATCGAGAACTCCCAGAATCCTTGTTTCCTCTCGGGTAGTATTGGCAAAAAGCACTGTAAAAGGCATATTTCCATGCGTTAAAAGTCTGTACAGGTAAACTGTGTTTGACTGCCATCTTGTATATGAAGGTTTCAAGATCATAATTGAATTCATTATAAATATTATTAAATTCTTGTATTCGGTACTTAGTACCGAGTTGTAATAAGTTTTTGAGTTTATTATCTTTTTTAAAATCTAAGTTTCCAGTAATTATATGCTTGTGGTAGGGATCACAATGTATATTTTTATGACATTGACAGGATTCAATATTAAATGAAGACACAGTTTTACATAATTTATTGTAGTTGAATAATCTTCTTCCGTTGGTTCTTACAAAGCGATAGGATATCTTGATATTTAGATTAGGCAAAGGAAGACGTTCTTCTATATTATGTAATATATGGTTGAATGGAATACTTTCGAACATTTTATTCTTAAATGTTGGGATAAAAAATTCTTTTGATTTGTTAATTTGATATTTTGGTTCAAGTGCTACGTTATATTTTGCGGCTCTGAGTTTAATTAAATCCAGCATGATGTCTATATTAGTGTTTGTATCTTCTGTATTGCAGTTATTTTCACTTAAATTGAAATTTATAATAAAATTCCATATACGTTGCAAGTATTTAATTTTGATACTGTTGGCTATACTCTTGATCCATCCGAATTTCACCGTTATTTCTGTTTTTATGAAGTCTGAGATTTTTTCTTCTGTTTTGATATAATTAAAATGTTGCTTTTTGTTTCCTCTTTGGTTTCTATAAGTTTTCTTAGGTATTGGGTTTTCTAAGAGAGGGTATATATATGTTTGACTGTTCCTGCATCTTTCTTTATTGCAATTTTCTTTGAATAATAATGTATTCAGACCATATCGATATGCAGAATTGTATTGCTTTATATGGGTGTTTTCCCACCACAAGCGTTCAGAAAGGTCTGGTATTATATCAATAATAGTTACCATAATATTGCTGAAGGGGAGTACTTGAAAATGCCGTATTATTGGTGGTTAGCTGTTGCCCACTTGTTAGATTTTGCCCACTTGTCTTCGGTGCAGATTTATACGGATATTCAGGGAAATCTGCGTCTGTCCTATATATTTCGCCTGACATGCAAGGCATGATATGCAATATACCACATTAAAAGTCTTGCAAAATATTTTTATATTGTTCTTTTTTGTAGAAATTTGGTGTGGATTGGCTACGGGACAAAGCTTACATCGCTTAGAATTGCATTTCTTGAATTTGAAGTTCTTCATATGGTGGTAGTGTTGATGAAAGTCGTTAAAGAAAGATGATCTGTTATAGATCGTGTCATACTTTACGAAAGAATTTACATTTTTTATGTTTGTCACAGCTTTATCAAGGACAATTGTATAAGGCTTATAAACACTGCTCATCACTTGCTTCAATATAAAGATTAGGGTAACTGTATTTCGATAACACATATACCCTGATAATGTATCACCGGGCATATATTCAACATGGAATAAATTTGCCAGTCGCTAAATTTATATATAGCCTTCATACATATTATATATCAACAGTTTTTTAACTCATGTTGAGGAGTAAAAACTTTATAGTAAAAACAAATGAAATGTTTTTTCATGTGCACCTTCAAAAACAGTAAAAGCCTCATAGAACGTTCAGGTATACTACCTTCACTCTTGCCTATTTTATGCTGTATGACAAATTTAAGCACTATTTTATACTTTTTTTGTAGTTATTTCAATTCATTCATAGAATTCGTTTTAAATAGGTATTGAAATAATACCAGATTCAATAAAAGTGATAAAAATACTTAAAAACACTTAATTAAAAAATAAAAGACTAAAGTACAGAGATTACACAAATGCATACCACACTATAATATACCACACACATATATATATATATATATATATATATATATATATTTATATCCAAAATTATCTTTGCATACAGAGGAACACTGATGTCTCAACAACTGTTCGATCTAATTGAATGAATTTTTTGGGGTGATATATAGCATCATAATATATATAGATAAATACAAACAGAAAATCGAATATGAGTACATACGATACAGATTATGAAACATTTAAAATTTAAACAATGTGAGGTAAGATTTTTAAATATATTGAATAACTTGGAAACAAATGAAGATTTTTGACAATAAGGAATGCGATTTCTCCTATCTCACATATCGGCTAATAAAAGGCCTAATAACGATCAAATAAGAGGCCAATTTAGCAATACATTTCTGCTTCTCACCTGAATTAAAACGGTACTGGGCACTGTGGGATTCTCTGCACTTGAGGAACGGAGTAGCATACCGTAAATGGGGGAGCGATGATTTAAAGAGCAGTTGCTGCTACCTTGTTTCAGGGAGTCCCGCTTACTAAATGAGATACATGACAGCCCCAATGGAGGACATTCCGGCATTAGCAGGAAACTGAACAAAGTTCGTAAACGTTTCTTCTGGTTCAATGTCAGGTGAATGCGACGCTCGGAAGAGACAAAGAAAAAGGAAAAATGTATCTCTCTTCAGTGTTACAACGTCGGAACTCTTTCGGGAGAATTGCACTGGATATTTTGGGGCACTGCCACAGACTTTAGAAAATAAAAATTACATCCTAGTAGTAATGGACTACTTCCCAAAGTGGCCAGAAACTTATGTAATCCCTGACTATGAGTCTACAACCATCAGCGAAGATCTAACCCGAAACTAGATATATCGTTACGGGGTTTCCTCACTCATTTATTCGGATCAGGAAACGAACTTTAACTCTGGCATATTCACGGGACTGTGCAAACTACTCGGAATAGACAAAATTCGAACAACTTATCTTTATCCTGAATTGAACAGAATAGGAGAAAGATTCAACAGAATGATACTTTGTCATCTCTGCAAATTCGTATCCAGAAACCAGGAAGAGTGGGAACGTCATCTACATTTGTTCTTACTGGCTTACAAAAGTGCTGTCTACGAATTGGCCGGTCATTCTCCATCAAAAATAATGTTTGATCAGGGTATACGACCACCATATGATCTGGTGTTTGGAAGACCATGTGATGCTCCTTCTTCATTTGATGAATATTCAAGATCTAAAGGCATTGCAAGATCTAAAGGCATTGTTGGAGAAGATTCATTGTATCGCTCGTGACAGGATCAACATTGTTACCGACAGAATGAAGACCCGATACGATATCAAAGCTTAATAAAGGATGATTTCAGAAATGCGACAAAGTGTGGGTGTTTAACCCTCAGTGAGGACCAGGAATCCCGCCGAAACTACAGCACAACTGTGAAGGACCCTACGTCATAATGAAAGAATAAACAGTGTCGTTTATCGAATTAAAAAATCGTCTTCAGCCAAATCAAAAGACGTCCATATTGAAAGATTAGCACCATATTTTGAACCACAGTAAGTTGATACTCTCCGGGACGTGCAGTCATAAGGAGGGGGTAATGTTACGACCATGTATAATGCCTACACTAGACACTATTTTACGAACTAGAAGGGAAAAACACCTTTACAGGCAGGGAAGCCATTCCTATTACGTAAATGTAGGATTGCCATATTTGAACACTTGGGGCAGGTTTGTCAGAATTGGCGATGAATCGCCAACTTGGAAACTTTTCACATGTACTAGAAATTTTTCAAAAGTTACTCGAGTAGCTCCATACGTAAATGTCCTCAAATTAATATTGACTAAAATTTTCTTTTCCTGGCAACTAACCGGCGTCGCCATTATATCTTTACTCGGCAAACCTCTACCTGCACACAATGAAACATTTTAAAACCTACAAAATATGTAAACATTATGGTATCACATGTCAACATTATGGTATATTATCCCAGTCCACACACACACACACTCAAAAAAGAAAAAATCACATAAACCACAAGTAAATTGTTCTTAACATTTTTTTGTCCATACTGACATTCAAAGTTTCCGACAATTTTGACACTCAAAAAGGCACTCAAACAACATGTGGCTCAAACAACTATAGTGTATTTAGCCACGCCCACGCTTAGCTACTCCCATTTTTCACATTTTGAGTTTTCTTGCGGTATTGGAGTGGTGTTTATTTGTAATAAATATGATAGATGGGGGGAAGGGTGTATGTTTTGAAGCAGATCATTTCAATCCAAATCATTATTTCAACAAGTACGACAGTGATCAATGAAAAATACGAAAACAGGATTACCTTTTCTGTCCGATTTTGACATTGGTACTAATTCTGACTCATTAAGTCTAAATGTTCTTTTTATTTTAATTATGACCCGAAATATACTGGTACATTTCTTTCTACATCAGTCATTCGAACAGCCTTTAGTATAATATTAGTCACTTCATTCTGGGCTTAACTATCGCCTTACAGACTGCGAAATTGCAAAAAATGAAAAGGAGAAATATTTCCCCACAACGTTTATAAATATCGGTAATATTTTAAAAGTATATTTTATGTAAATTATTTTGTTTAGTACCGTCAAAGTGAATGTAAATAAATCATTAAAAAAACAATGCCAAATTAAGCCACTGCACATCTAAATAAGTAGAATTTGACGGCATTCGAATTTAGGAGTTTGGCCATTTCTGGAGCGAACATCTATGATCGATATTGGAGAGCTCGTTCCCTTATGATGCTGATGGACACTTGTTGATTCGTTACTTGTTCTTGTTATTTTTGATCCTGTTGTGTTTCTGTTTTCTCTTTTTGTTGTGCTCTGCTCTGGCTTCATGCGGCACTGCGTGACGCATGGGGGCCAATTGATTTGTATCGATGTGCCTTTGCATTAATAATAAAAAAAAATTTAAAAAAAACAATCGAATGATACTTATTGCTAGAATCACAGCAAAAAATGACTAGATTTCATAAATAGTCATTATAAGTAGTTTTAATTTAGTCCCATTAAGGCTAAAATTAAGCCATGTTTTAATGCAAATAAGTTTTAAATAAAGTAGATCTAGCCATAAAATGACTAAGTTGACAGTGGCTGAGCTAGCTCTTTTGGTACCAACCCTGGTATGGTGTCGCCCATTAGTAGCCTACTCCTACTATTTATTTTCTTTGGATGCTTATGAGGAACATTTACACCCTCTGTCATACCCCGGGCGCGGTAGCCCATTGGTTAGCGCGCTGGAGTTGCACTCGGTTGGCCCGGGTTCGATTCCAGCCGCTGCCAAAACTGCCGCCGTGTTCATGCGGAGTACGATCACGTTAAACATGTGGGTCCGAAAGTCCTTCCGAGAGGTTGGTGGTAGGGGAAGGAGGGTACGGTCCCTGTGGATGCCTCCCCCACTGGGTTCCGGTCTAAATTGGGTGGCACTTCCCGACCGTCCAAACAGTAACCTTACACCTTTCTGGTAGGTCGGACGGTCTGGGTTTCAACAACAACCCTCTGTCATACCCCGTCACCCAAACCGCTGCTGTAAACCTTTGGGTCAGTCTGGTGGTCTGGATTTTCGACCCTTTGTCATACAATCTATTGTGGATTGCTTCAAGGATTGCAAATGTTAATTTGGTGCAAATGAGTGCCATTTTCATGTCTGCCATATCAAATCTAAAATTTTATTTTATGTTTTTATTTATAACCCGACAGGTCATTAGTAAATTTTTTTTACCTGAGTCATTCAGACATCCCATAGGATAGATATTGTTTATTATTATGGTCTTAACTATTACATCGTAGAGTGTGAGATCACGAAAAATGAAAAGAATGAATACTTTTATATCACTTCTATATATACCGCTAATATTTCAAAAGCAAATTAAATGTAAAAAATCATTGAATGATATTGTTATATTGCTTTTGAGTAAAGATTTGATCAAGAAAGCAACGCATCATAAGGCCGCTGCACATTAAGTAAGAAAGATCAATTACGCATAGAGCATTGATTATGAAACACTTTCCAACTTCAATGCAATTTTATATAAACATCTCTAAAATGCGGTACATTCCTCTGTAATATTTCAAAAATTATCACAATACTACATTAATTTATTATATTTGAAAACTTAAAACTTCATCGAAAAAAATGAACTTCATTCAAATGACGGCATTGAAATATAAATTGCCAGGTTTAGACATCTCTAAAATGCGATACATTCCTTGGTAATATTTTTAAAATTATCTTAATACTACAATAATTTTTTATATTTGAAAACTTCATCGAAAACAAATGAACTTTATTGAAAGACGCCATCGAAATATGAATCGCATGGCCCTCTCTCTATAAAAGCAGCATTTCATTCATAAGCGTTTTCCATTCCTTTCATTCATCACAATACTGTAATAATTTCTTTTATTTAAAACTTAAACCATGGAGGTACAAGTAATTTAACTCTATGCTTGAAACTTCATCGAAAAAATGGTCTGGTTCTCTGTTATTGTTGAGACCCAGACCGTCCGACCTACCAGAAAGGTGTAAGGTAACGGTTTGGACGGACGGGAAGGGCCGCCCAATTTATACCGGAACCTAGTGGAGGAGACATCCACAGGGACCGTACCCTCCTTCCCCTACCACCAACCTCTCGGAAGGACTTACGGATCCACATTTTTAACGTGATCGTACTCCGCGTGAACACGGCGGCAGTTTTGGCAGTGGCGGGAATCGAACCCGGGCCTACCGAGTGAAATTCCCGAGCGCTAACCACTGGGCTACCGCGCCCAGTCTGGTTCCGCGTAAAATCAATAAATGTTTTATTCATATCAGCTATATTGCAGACTCCATGAGCTAAATATTTTTGCGATAAAGAAATGCAGCAATTCTTATACAACTCACTCTACATCTTTTGGTATTTACATTCACCATAAGTGAAAATTAGGCTTCGTTGTAGAAATAATCAAAGTTTGATGATCATTTAAATTCAAATATATTGTAATTGCGTTATTTCAGTATGTAGATTCACAGAATTTAAACAAAAACAAAACGGTTTTAGAACGGATACAACACTAAATATGAATTAAAAAAAACTTTAAAAATCATGATTTTGACACAAGATGGATGCCATATTTTATTTTGAAGTGGATCACGTTATCTCGTCATATAATTGTCACGTGATCACTTCATATAAAGGGTGTAATTATTATTTTAATTTTTATTTAAAATATTACAGATTATATTTTGCTGAAATTTTTATTATATATTTTATGAGATAATTTGAATATTTCCAAAAACGTTCGAAACAATTTGTGAATTTTAAATTCGCTTAAAAAATGTTTGTAAAATTAGGTCCTATAGGGTTCAATGCATTTCATTTTTTCAACCAGGATTCAATCCAAAACTAATTGGGTGATATTATTCATTTATATTCCCATAGGTCCCACAGACCGTCTGAACAACATACTAAAATTTCATTTTGATAACGTCATTTTTACGGCAGTAATCGTGCTAACGGATAGACAGATAGACAGAATAAATGAACAAAGTCATAAAAACTTTTCAACTATGTTGTAAAGTGTTAAAAACGTTAAACTCGGATCCTAGTACTCAAGGTTGAGCACATTGAAAATACTTGAACTCAGCTCCTTATACTCAAGATTGCCAACATTCGGATGAACCTTCTTATAGTTAGGATCACAACAGAAAATGATTAGATATCATAGATGGCAATTATAAATAGGTGCAAACACTTTAAGGCTAAACCTTAGCCATTTTTTAATACTAGACGTTCCAAAAAATGGCTAATCTAGCCATGAAATAGCTGAGTTGGCATCCCTGCTTATACATACTACTATCGTTTTCAGACAACTTTGGATAACTGTGGTGAAACGGAATGCGCGCTTTGGCATAAAATCTGCTATGGTTTGTTTCAAAATTTGCCAAGGTTAATTTAGTGCAAATGGGTGTTTTTTCGTATTGACTTTTTAAATATGACATAAAATTGATCTGCACTTCCTAAAGATTGTCCATTTGCGGGACTGTTGTTGTTGTTGTTGAGACCCAGACCGTTCGACCTACTAGAAAGGTGTAAGGTAACTGTTTGGACGGCCAAGAAGTGCCACCCAATTTAGACCGGAACCCAGTGGGAGAGGCATCCACAGGGACGTTACCCTCCTTCCCCTACCACCAACCTCTCGGAAGGACTTACGGATCCACATGTTTAACGTGATCGTACTCCGCGTGAACAAGGCTGCAGTTTTGGCAGTGGCGGGTATCGAACCCGGGCCTTCCGAGTGCTAACCACTGGGGTACCGCGCCCTCCATTTGCGGGACTGTGAAATAATTTTCTTACCCGCGCACCCAGCTCACTTTTAAGATATGACCATATTTAATTATTTAAATTTTGTACAGTTCCAGAATAAAATCCCAGCAGAAGTTAATAATATAACATTATTGTTAAGCGGGACGAGTCAGCATGTTTTATTTTTGTAGTTATATTTTCGAAATGTTTATAAAAATTATTTTGTTCGGGACAGAAAATATTTCTTTTCTTGTTTATGAATAACTTAAATACATGCACGAATGTTTTCCTTTTATTAGGTATAAATGTGCTGTGTGAAATAAATAAAAAAATCTGATGTAGGCAACACATGACTTTCCTTATATAATGTACTGAATTTACTACTTTTACAGTAGAAAAAATAGGTTTTTCTTATAGTAGATACTAATACTCTTTCCAAGATATTGAATTTTCGCCAATTAGTCGTCATTTTCATTGATTTAGCGTCATTTTTATACATTTGGCGAGATTTTCGTTAATTTGGCAACATTTCAAAAAGTCGCCAAGTTGGTGACATTCCGCCAAATTCGTCGCCAAAATCTCGCCAAGCATTATGCACTAAGAAACAAGTTATTCTTACAACAGATAAATGACTATTGGCGATCAAATACAAAAGTATTACTCAAAGTATCTTTTCTCATGAATGGAACGAGCTAGATCAACGAGAATGATATCACCCAATTTATCGCATGGTATTACTTATGAAAAGTGAACATGTTTCTCAATAGGAATTTTTTTTTAATATGATTTTTTGAAATTTTTTTTGAAAAATGTACAATATCTCAAGAACGGTTCATGTTAGATTTCTAAAATTTATGTCAATCGTTTTCTAATGAAAAATTACATCAGAAATGTCTATTTGCGTAACTTTATTAGTAGTTTTGATTTTTTGACGATTTTGTCAAAATTTTATTCGAAAATTTACGTAGGTTCTGTACATTCGATTGCATATAAAAACAATAGGCTTCCATTGTTTAAGGATTGTGATTTTTGTACCAAATTTGGTTCGAATCGGTCCATTCATTCGTCAGTTATCACCTCCACAGACTCACTGACACACACACACACACATACTTTCACACACACACACACACACACATACACACACACACAGACATCACTTCAAAAATGTTTGATTCGTGATCAGGGATGTTTGAAACGTGCTCTCCCGTCGAAAACTCGAATTCAAATTTTCGACCCCGTCACAATACTTTCCTTATACATTATGTATATAAGGAAAGTAAAAATTTAAATATATTTAACAAGCTAAATAAGTAAAATATTGAAATTTTTATTTTGGTGTAATTATAAACTAAAACACTCTATTTACAAAGAAAAAATCTTTTGGAATGCTGAAAAATTCGCATTTAAGATATTTTGATCCACTGATGTTGTATTTTATAATAAAGCCTTGTGTATAAAATTTTAAAAAATGCATATAATAATAAGTTAAAGAAAATTAGTTTTTTAAATTAATATCCAAATTTATTTTAAAGAACAAAATACATTACTTTGTGTGCTTGCTCACAGGCAGGCAATTCAGAAAGAATTAACAAGTTTAGTTTTAATCACAGACATAATTAGAATTTTAGAAAAACGTCTTTAGTAAATTAAAGATTCAGTATAATAATTTCAAACTGGATAAAAACGTATTTAAATCCCATCATAAAGCATTGACAATAGAATATTAATATTTAAAATAAAGATTTTCTCGGGCTCTAATAAATTAAGAACGTTTAGAAAATTGTTCTCAAAAATAAAGCTTTAGAATTTTAAATTTAAGGAATTAAATTAGGATCATTCACATCTGCTTTTAGAATAAAATAAAATTCAACATTTTGGAAATTAAAAGTTCTAAAAATGTATTTGTATATTCACCCAACCGGGTCATCAACAAGGATTCTGTGAAGAAAAATATACAGCATATTGAATGAGTTTTAAATATTTTTGTACCAAATAAAACAAATGTCGTTGGCCATGGGACTTAAATACCCTGCTTTAAATAAGCTCATAATTGCACTATTGATCTGCATGCATTTATGCGTAGTTGACAAGGAGCAGACTTTTCGTCCACTACGCAAACAGTTGCACTGTTGTTCCGTCCACTGAGTAAACTCCATAGCGTTCGTATTGGAAAATGAAAACTAGCATTAAACTACCCATTCGATCGCCAACTACCCTTGCTTCTGAAACATTGGGTACACCTATGGCTATGGGGGATATAACGAATTACATTATATAATGAGCCGAATTTACGATTTTGTGAATAGTAAACAAATATTTGTTTAGCTTTCTCTTCTTTGTCATCATCATATTACACCCTTTTGAATTTTAACATTTGTATGACTTAAAATATTAATTTTGAGTTAGTAGAATCTGAAAAACCTGGGTACGTTCGCCTCTTTTTGCAAGGACAACTCGGACTGGACACATAAAGATACGTGCTTTGAAATTTCTATATACTGTGCGATAGCTTGCGATAAGCCTAACAGAAATGTTAATATCTATTCAATTTGACTAAATATCATAGTGGTGGAACTTCCTGGTGATATTGATTATTGATTCCTTCCTGATAATACAGCTTTTTCCAGAAATTGCACCTGTAACATATGTTACAAAGATACGGATTGATCGATTTTTTTATTTTTTAAGAATAAATCAAATTGATTATTTCGGCTGCCATGACTTAACAAGATTATCAATATAATCTATTGTACTAAAAGGTAATTTATGTGTCTGTATGCCCGTATGTTTGAGCTTAAATGAGAAATCCAATCAATCTACGACTACTAAATTTGGCACAAAGATTCCAGCCATGTCCAGAGACGTTTTTTAATTCAGTTTGGTGTTTCATTTAGGTAATGGTGACGTAGAAGTTGACTTAATCATTGTACAAAACGGATCGTAGCCAATAATTTTTTTTTATAAAAGGTTTAATATTACAATTGTAATATCCGCAGAACATTTCTTTTCAATAAACTTTAATCCCCGTCCGCAACACGCTTTCTTTTTCTTCAACTCAGACCGTCCGACCTACCCGAAAGAGTAACGTATCTGTTTGGAAGACCGGGAAGTGCCACACAATTTATACCAGAACCCAGGGGTGGCGGCATCCGCAGAGACCGTATCCTCTTTCCCCTACCGCCAAACTCTCGGAAGGACTTACGGACCTACATACTAACGTGCCCGTATTCCGCGTGAACACGAGAACGGTTTGAGCAGAGACAGGAATCAAAATCGGGTCGTCCGAATGCAACCCCGCGCACTAACAACTGGGCTGTCCCACACCTCGCAAACACGTTTTAGATTGAATAAAAGTGATAGCAGAAAGAGGGAAATTAAAAAGTTACGGTAGCAAACTCGGCAACAAAGCGATATAGAGGAAAAAGTCAATTTCAAAGTTGTAGAGAATTGTCCAAGCCGTGGATGCCCAATTTATGTCCCGCCGACCCAATATGGCCCGAGAATTCAAAGCTTCCAAAAAAATATATTTTAAATGTATTAAAAAAGCAAAACAGTGTATAGCAATTGCTGCGTCACCTATCAGTTTAGCAGAAAGTTCAGCTTCTAACGAGCACACAGGAGGCGCTGTTAAGAGTTTGCTTACTTTCTAGTTCTGCTTATATTATTTAGCAGAAATGTACTCTGTGGTCACAGAACTTTCCAGTGCGATTGGATTTTAGCCAGTCGGTTAATTAGAATTCGATCTTGTGCCGTGCTCTTTCCTTCTTAACTATCATATATTAACGATTAATATTAACATTTCTTAAATTTTTATAGTATTGTTCAAGTGCTGTAAAAATAAAACTATCCGTAAGTTCTGTCATGTAGTGCAGCTTTAATTACCTTTGTTATATAAAACGTAATTGTAATAGCAGAAACTAGTAAATTCAAAATGATGCATAACAGCAAAAATCATGCTAAGAGTGAAGTTTTTTAGAAATTCAACGAAAAATAGGCTGATCTATATATCTTTGTGGAAACTAGTGGAATTGATTAATTATATGTCAGGAATCAATATCTGCAAGAATGGTAATTTGTAAAGACATGTTCATATTCGTCAGAACCAGCTATGAACAGACAAATAAACCGAACCTTCAAAAATCAGTAAAATCGAAACAATCAGCTTTTAAAAGGTATCAGAGTATGCTGAGAGTTGTATTAAAATTAGTTTTATCGATGTTTAATATATTGCCAAAAAGTCAAAACCTTTGCAAGATGAAAAATTTGTGAAGAAGAGTCTCTTGTAAACAGTTGAAGTTTTGCATTTAAACAAAGTTGATGCCTTCAAAACATGTTTGTTTCAAGTGACTACTCTCCATCAGAGTAAAAGAACTGACATTATATGTGGAAGAAACAGAGGAAGCAAAGATGCTAACGTGTCACTTTTACTGCTTTGCATTAGATGAAAACACTGATTTAACTTTTACAAATCAGTTGGCTATTTTCTTCGTAGGATGAACATCGAACTTAAAGTTCTTGATAAACAATTAGCTTTATGTCACCTGAAAGGAACCACGAAAGGACATAACATTCTAAAAGCTACGGAAATGGCTCTTTGCATAATCTATCAGGAAGTATTTCTATCAGGGAACATTTTGTGTGTCTCTCGGTTTTGGAAATGCCACAAAAGTTAGCACAGACAATGCGAATTTAATCCAAACAAGAAGTTTGAATCATCGACATTTTAAAAAAAAAATTCTACATACGAAATGATATGCTGATTATTGCGATGTGGCCTAATTAACGTATGTTTGTTAAACATTTAAAAAGTGCTCACATTTTTGGGGCTAAGATAAGTGCTAAAATTTTTGGGGTAAAAGACTCCAACTACGAATTCACGACAGAAAAAAGTACCGGAATCGACTATCCAAAGTGGTTGGCCAACATTGTCTTACAACGTATATTTGTTAAACATTTAAAAAGTGCTCACAAAGATTTTTGGGGTAAAAGACTCCAACTAAGAATTCACGACAGAAAAAAGTACCGGAGTCGACTATCCAAAGTGGTTGGCCAACATTGTCTTACTTATAAACATGGCTCCTAATTTGATTGAGTAACACTTGAAGTTTTAGTCAAAAAACCCACTGGTTCGTGTCCTATTTGATGACATTAAACCCTTGAAGATTAAATTAGACTGCTAGCATAGTCATTTTAAGATCAGAATTTAACTTATTTTCAAAGAATGTTGGAATTCCAGGCTGCAGAATACGTTTCTCAATATGCTTCTGCAATATAGTTCTAAACCGAGTTCCAAGCGATAATCCAAGATTTCCGTGCTCAATAATGGTCCCTGAATGCGTAATTTACTCTGTCTCTAGAAAAATACTTAAGCGAACTTCCATATCGAAACCACTGACCTTCCGCGTGTAATTTACACCTTAAAATCAAAATTCAACAATAATTCTCAAAGGAAATATTTAACTCACTTGTTCTAATTAACGCGAATCGTCATCAGAAACAAAACAAAACTCGTATACAGAATGCAATACTTTCAAAAGGTTGTATCTTCAGCAAAACCTGCAATGCTTGTCAAATTACGCGGTAGTAACCTATTTAGAATTCAAATATGCACTAATTTTGAAGAAAGGGGTTTCAAAATGGTTCTACTATGAAATTCTGTTCATGTAAATGTTCATTATTGTATCATTCTTAAAATAGACAGTAATTCAGCAATAGCCATATTGTGTCAAATGAATACTTTCTGTAACAGTTTTATTGCCAATTCCTGCAAATTGGATAATTGGATTCCTACAAATTGGATTCCTACAAATTGCCAATTCCTACAAATTGCCAATTCCTACAAATTTGAGCATATGTAGCAGATATTTTACAATGTGTCAATAATAAAAATAAAATATAAAAATAAAAATAAATAAGATGTTTCGGCCATGTGACTGTATCATTGAGCGAAACACATTTGGAACCTCCGTGGATGCAAAGATCCTTGAAAAGTTGGATCTACAGAGGTTCTATCCAATTTCATATTTTCGGATTGAATCCTTTATTTTTTATTTATTGTCATTTTAATATTTTGAGCCTCCAGATTTTGATAATCCTTTGATGTTCAAACTTGATTTGTATGTATCGCTCTTGAATGTTGATAAATTCATGTGTATTACTAATAATTTAAAATGAAGATCAATTTGCCTTATATGGCAGCAATGGTTTCCTTTTGTTAGATATATCCTTTCATATTCTCTTTACTTTAATTTCCTCCATATTGTTTTTGAATCAGGGTATGACACTGTTCATGTTTTAAATTAGTCTTATTATATTTATTTATTTATTTTTATATTTATATTTATTTTTATTTTTATATTTTATTTTTATTATATATATAATTGAAGAATTTTAATTTTACTTGTATTATATATACAATGCATGATAAGTAAACATTATAAATAAAACAGGTATTAAATTAGTATAAAATACCCCTTTTTCCCCGTTCCATAAGTTAAGGAATGGAATAAGAATTACATGTGGTAAAGATGGGTGAAAAAAAAATTTTTAACTACACATTAAGATGATAGTATATTTGTATAAATCATATATGTAATGCAGGTACTTAAGTTACTAATCCCCTTGTTCCCTGCATAAACATACATGGTGTAAATGCAAGAAATATGTTTAAGATGAAAAGTTGTAAAACAGAAACATAGGTTTGCACGACGAGCTAGGCCTTTTCTATCCACAAAAAATTTTTGTTTGAAATTAAATAAATTGAATAAAGTGAAAAGCATTTCCGAAACCAGGTACGTATATGTTTCGTTATGTTCGTACATATTCGAAGGGCCGTACATGTTTCGTTAATGCGGATTCTACGTTTCTGTGTGCATTACTGTAAATTGTGTTACATAAATAATGTACATGGCCTATATATATATATATATATATATATATATATATATATATATATATATATATATATATATATATATATATATATATAATTTCAAATATACCACGTAATAATTTTACACATGCATTATTTATCTTTGATTGGATAACTCATTTTTGAGAATTCACCCATTCCTATCACCTAACTTACCACTTGGCCTGAGTCTAATACTGTTTACTATTTTCGAATGACTATTTTCTACTTGTCTTGAGTCCTATACTGTTTACTATTTTTGAAAGTCTCCATACATATTATGTATCGTTCAAATGTATTCATTCCGGTGCCCACTCGCATTGACGAAGTGAGGTGAAATGCTCAGTCGCTTATTCAACTTACACCTGGTAGCAATGCTCGTGAGTTCATATTTCTGTTCGAGGAGGTATTATTTTTCTGATTTATAATTCAATTGATTTAATTTTCTCCTTCCACTAGCCAGTAGACAGTTCCAATGGTGCCTATAGTTAAATACTATCGCCATTGTCAGAAACTGGCTATTCTATCGGTTTTAATTCGAACTGTACGGCTGTCCTGATGAGAATGCAATTTCGAACTAACCGGCATTTTTTTTTTTTTTTGTAGTTTCAATTCATTGTTTGTTCTCTATGTCTTAATCTTTCATCTTGAGCTAATTAATATTGCCTTTTCTCATTTTGGCCGTGTTTTCTTTTTCATTTTTATTTATAGTTTTATTTATATTTATATACTTTTAATTGTGATTTTTGTATCCTAATATTCTTCTCATCCCCCTTTCCATTGTAGTGATATGTTACCTTCTATCTTTATCCTTAGTCTTCGTCTATAGTAACTCATTTGTAACAGATACGCTAGAGATGGGTTTTTTGTACATACAGTAGTTTATGTATAATTTTCGATTAAAATCTTTCAATTTATATATATATATATATATATATATATATATATATATATATATATATATATATATATATATATATATATATATATATATATATATATATATATATATATATATATATATATATATATATATATATATATATATATATATATATATATATATATATATATATATATATATATATATTTATATATATATATATATATATATTTATATATATATATATATATATATATATATATATATATATATATATATATATATATATATATGAGTGATCCAGTTTTCAAGTTGAAGTGGTGTAGAGATTCAGTGTTTAGTGACAAACTAGTGGTTTAGTTAAAGTGATATAGCGGTATGGTGTTTCCTAGTGGCTTTATCGAGGTCTTGATCAAATTGGTTATTGTTTCCAAGTTAATATTCCATGTTACTTTTCGGTCTTTCTGCGGTGTATATTGTTGGTTTGAAGGCCATTCAACGAGAAAGTACCGGCTACCGGGAGTGTTGCCATGGCATTAAGCATGCTTAACCGGAGAGTGGGGATAACAACTCCCCCGGCCAATTGGTGGTACTTATCAGTATTACCTCATTTTTCGAGTGTTTCCATTGTTACTATTTAGTTATTATTATTGTAAACAAGTTGCATAGCGCCTGACAGAAAGGCTTACATTGGGTTTCACTGTCATCAACCTGTTTTTAAAAAGTTCTGAAAAAGATTTTTAATGATATTTTTGTATGATATATATATATATATATATTATATTGTGCTGTATCACTAAGAAGTTAAGTTAAAGATGTAGGTCGATGTTTATAGATGAAAGGTCGCACTTTCGTTATGTGTATCTTGATAGTTCTTTTTAGGGCTTAAGCCATCTGGTCTAATGTCATATTGTTTTCTCATTACGTTTTCACATTTTCTTTTGTGATGGTTGATGGGGAAATGCTTCAGGAAGGTATTGGTGTCCGGGAGTGTTTCCTATGTGTGAAAGCACGCTGTAACCGGGAAAAAGGAGTCGCAATCCCCCTTGGCTATTTCGTACTTTACCTGTTTGCAATACCCTCTTTTTCTTTCAATTTTTCATTTGAATTTGCTATTTGTGCTTATTTATGAAAAAGCAGCTTTGCGCCTTATGTGACGAATAAGCTGTTAGATATAATTTGTTTGGTATAAGAACTGGATATGTAGTTGCGCTTCTTGCAATAGGTATATATATGTATATGTATGTATATATTGTATCTTGTTACCCTCTATCCTTATCTTCATCAATTACAATCAATTACAATTGAAATTTACATCAATAAAGCACAATCTGAATATCTGAATGAAGAAATATCTGTGAAAACCACTACAGTGTATTGCATTACAAAAATTCCGTACGTTATATGAAACTAATTTATTGGTTTTATATACCCGAAAGTGACATATGTTACCACATGAAAGAAGAATTAATGAAGCATTTAAGTGGAAAATATGTTTTCGTTATCATCCATATTTCAAAGATACTCAATAGATTCAAACTTGTTGCTGTTGTATAAAAAACATAATTACGCTGTTTAATTATGTCTTTATACTCAACCGCGATTTCTTCTTTATTACCATAAGCATGTTGTTAGCATTAATATCTTGCGCATCATTTGCTTCAAAATAATTGGAGTTAATTAACCTTTTCATCCAATAATCTAGATTTTATTTTTATTAGATATATAGAGTAGTTTGTCTGATTTGTACAGTCTCAGTCTTTCAAATGCCCTATACAGATAGATTTTCGATAGATAATAAAACTGCTGTCATTCAAAAAATTTTATGCATTATTTTAAAATCAATTTTTTCCTTGTTCCTTTATTTATTTAAAAGCTGAGGTTATTTTGATTGCAGTTTATATAGCTAAAATTGTTAGATTTAATATTTTTACAGAATAATTAAATTTTTTTCTTACTTATACGTTTCATCAGAAATAATGAAGATTGTCTGTTATATGCATAAAAATGTAATAATACAAGAAATAAAAAACAAGTTTTTTTTTATAATCATATATACGTAATACATAAATACACAGCAAAAAAAAACCTTTCCTTGTTAGTTTCGGAATATAATTGATAAATTCACAAACAATCTATATATATACACTACCCTCAAAAAGTTAAACACGAAATGCAAATTCTCAGATAAAGAGAAAACGTATGGATTTTACTGTGAGAAACATTCTTCAAGTAGAATATGCCCGGATGGAAAAGCGATTAACTTAACTAGAAATATGCAAATTAGACGTTCGTTGAAAACGATCCGTTTACCTTTAATGTCATTACAACGAGAAAGTTTTTGCATTGTTGGAATAGAAAAATTGCTGCAACAGCCAGCTGATTTAGCAAGCTTCATAAAATACATATGCTCAATTTACAAGTGTTGTATTTGATGCTGGACAAGTTATCATAAGGGTGACGATTTCTATTGTGTAGAAAGCCCAGACCACACGACCAACCCGAAGGCTTATGGTAGCTGTTTGTGTGGCCGGGATTTCTATTGTGTGCAAAATCCCATCCTTTCTGGTTTATAAATACAAATTCAAACAAGGGTAAGAGTGATCAGACTTCAGGACGCATTAGAGTGCAATACCTTCCGTTAACCGGTACATTGTTTTGCTGGCAACTTGTAATCGACAACATGCAACAGCAATTCTGCGATGGTTGCTACTGCGACTAGAGGAAGGCCAATACCCACCAGTTTATGCAAGACGATTGCTGATTCCGAGAGGTCTCTATGGGCGAATACTAAAAGTCTGTGTCCCGTTGAGCTTCAGGGCTAGAAGAACATATGTTCAGTATTATAATAAGTATTTGAATTGGACCTAAATACAATGCGCAAATGTGCTCTTTACAGAGGAATCGAGATTTGCCCTATAATCGGATAGTAGACGCGTACTAGTTTGTAGAGAATAAAAAATACGCAGCCGGTTTACAAGCGTCGTGGAATACCATGCTTTTATTCGTGGTAGTCTGATGAAATAGACTATCTTTTCTACTGGGAGGTCACACCGATCTTCACGTTTTCTTAGACGGCACAGTGACGTTGAAAAGGTATCGCAACGAACTCCTTGATCATTATATCAGGCTTTATACAGTTGCAGTCATTCCGGATTTCTATTTAATGGACGATGTACTTGTCGACATGGAGCAAGCCTACGTGTGGAATAGCTTGAGAAAGTAAGTATTAAACGTACAAAGTCGTAAACATATTCCCTTGATCCTACTTCTATGGAAAATGTTTGGGATCACCTTGAGAACTGTCTCTATCCGCCTACCACCACTCTCCATGAATTACAAATTTCTCTTAGACATGAATGGTAATCATTGACCTGTGTCACTCTAGATCACTTCATTGAGTTTATGAATCCTCGGTATGAAGCCTGTACCAGGGTAAGAGGGATCATATTTCGTATTAAACGTTACTTGATCCATCTATGCATTAATTCAGAATGCTTATGCTCTCTATGTATCATTCTATTGTAGCAATTTAGAGGTAAATAAAACCCCTACTTGTACATGTTTTGTCTCATTAAAGTTTGTATAACTAAATAACTCACCCGAGCATTTTTCTGTGAAATTTGGAATTGATCGGTTCAGAACTTCATGATTTGTGTCCGATTTACTGTTTCGTAATTAATTTAGCGAGGGTGTTGTATATATCCCCACTAATAGTTCGAAAGGAATAGAAAAATTGTTGTGCTTCACTTTTGCATAAAAGTCCAGGCAAGGATTACAACGGCCATACCTCAAATACATTAAGCTAATTGAAAATCCTGACAATTATTACTTTCCCTACAATTGTAATACAATTTATAGGGAAAGTATTGTGACGGGGTCGAAAAATCGAATTACAGTCTTCGAGGGAAGAGCACGGTTCAAACAACTCTGAATTCTAATCAAAATATGTATATGTTTGTGTGTTGTAAAGAATTTTGGTGCTCCAACCAGGAATCGAACCCTGGATCTTCGAAATGGCCATCGAACGCTCTACCGTTGAGCTACTGGGACGAAATTGCAAGCTCTTACTGTCAAACTGGACTCTACATTCTCCACTCTCTAATGCCAGATTGGCGTATCTGACATTAGAGAGATTGGCATATCTGACATATGACAATCTAACTGACCACCTCCTGCTATTTTTACCTCAGGTTAGCCTCCAGATGATTTTTTTGTCTTCCAGGTTATCATCCTGCGTGGTCGTTATCCTCTCGCTTTGATATCGACGCTTCATCTCCTAGCGTCCACGGAATCCGTACTAAAGTCACTTTCAGACCTCTATCATCTTTGCACTAACCCACAGAATTGATTTGTTCGGGCTCAATTGTAAAGAACCTTAGGTTCGATTCCCCCTGGATCTTCGAACTGCCCAGCCGACTCTCTACCGTTGAGCTACTGGGATGAAATTCTGATCTCTTATTGTCGAAGTGGACTCTTCCGTGTGTGTGTGCGCGCGCATGTGTGTATCTGTGAGTCTGTGGATGAAATATCTCAGGAACGAATGAAACGTTTCAAACATAATTTGGTACGATTTTTATGATCCGTGAATACTGGAATCCTATTCATTTTAAATGTGATCGATTTTAAATTCCTTCGAAAACGCCTCAAATTTTCGAATGCATTTTTGAGTCATTAAAGTTCAGGACATTCCATAATGTTATGTAATCATTTTGTAACGAACTCGGCTTTTTTTCCAATGCTCATTGCCTTGAACCCGTTCGGTGGTTCGCTTTTCTAAGCATATGCAAACACTTTTATAATCACAAGACACCATATTTATTACATATAACTATTTATACATATATACACATCTTCACAGATTCATATTGATACATCACAATTCTCGGACTCCGCCAGTTCCATCGTCCGTTCAGATCCGAGTCCAGAAAGCAAGTCTTTCTTCTTCCAACCGCCATCGCCCTCCCCTGCAATTTCTGCCCCTTGACCCCCTGCAGTCTGCAGTATCAAATTGCGTGGCCAGCTGCACAGCTCTCGGAGAAGTAAGATGGCAGGCCGAGCATAATCTTTCCCAGTCTTCTTGGCATGGACAGAGAGGGGTTCGTAACACATTTTATACGTAATTATTTTACTATTAACAAGAGAAAAGCATTCTAAAACCAATGACACAAAATTTAGAACGTTAGATTGCACCTTTCTTGAGATATTACTCGTTTTTCAAATAATGTATCTAAAAACTTTATAATAAATATGATTAACAGGCAGTATCAACAAATATTTAGCACTTGGTGACAACTTTGGCGACGTTAGCGAATGACATGGCTTAATACTGCCAACTCAGTGACTTTTTCAATGTGGTGTTAAATTGACGAAAATGTCGCCAAACTGGCACAAATGTTGCTAAAGTTACGAAAATGACGCCCCTATTAATGAATTAATAATTAACAAATTCAAATATAATGGAGTATATTGATTAGCAGATGTTAGCCATATTTCTAATTGTTAAATTATCTCTGCGAGAAGTATAAGTTAATTTAGTACTTCAAAATAAATTATCCATAAAAGTGCAACAGTCAATGTGCTATTCAACGTTAAACACTTTGTGCCGTGGATCTTGTCCATCATTTTTTCGCATTAAAAGAAGTCAAGTACTTGCATTAGGTAATGAAAGTCATGCGCTGCACACATCAGCTTCTTCTCTTTTTCAATTATAAAACATAAGCATTATTTAAAAATAGCTACAAGATACAATTGTGTTGTGAATATCAAAGGCATGTATCAATTGTTTATATGGCCACGCCCATATTTGTCCACTTCCATTGTTACCATGTGGAGTATTCCTGAAGCTTTGAAATAGTGTTTGTTCTTTATTTGCTATATATATGAATGAGAGGAGGTAAATTTTAATCAAATCATTTCATTACCCAAATCACTATCTAATATGAGATTAAAAAATTTAAAAGTGAATTTTTTGTTGCATATTGACCATATGTATCGATAATATTTTAATAGTATATTTTATATAAAAAATTATTTAGCTTAGTTTAATCAACATCACAGAAAATATTTTTTCATCCGGAAATCTCTAACGAGCTATGTCAAATAAATAGACTATGAACCTCTGACTGTCTCTCCAGACAGCATCATTTAGTCTATGAAGAAACATGTTTTACTTCATCATGGCAGTCAAGTATGCGCACTGTAAAACAATTTTGTCCATGAATCCATCGCGCTTTGAAATAAAATATTTTAAATAAATATAATTATTCGAATTTTTTGAAAATTCTTGAATGAAGCTTTAACACAAATTAACATTTAAAAAGGGGTTGACGTGTTTTTAATTGCAATTCATATTTCTGAAATATTCGTAAAATTTATTCAAACTTTTTACTTTCATTTTACATCATTTTCTTTTTTATATCATTTTCTTTATAATATATACTCAAAACACATTCCAATTCACGCTTTTTTTGTCTTTTTTTTTTCCTTTAATATATTTTTTCTGCCATTTTTTAAGGTCAACTTTTTAGCAAGCATTTTCCTAGTAGCCAAAGTTAACGATAGATGCGCAAACGCAAGAAATCCGCGAACGATAAATTTTCATCTAATTCACAAAAAGAAAAATCGTATTCCAAATAAGGCTATTTTTTTATCACACACAAACGATAGAGTTCCGCATTTATTAAGAGGCCTATTGCCCTTATCTCAACCATATTTTGTATATTTTTTAAGTAGCTTGTATCTTTCTTTAACAAAACTTTTTGGACTTAGAACTAGCTCATCTACGCAACCTTAGGCTATTGGCTTCACAATATTTAACGCATTTTTACCTTTCCTACAATACGTAATATACTATGTACAGAAAAAGGATTGTAACAGAGTTGAGACTGTAACAGATATTCGAAATCGAGTTTTTGTTAGATCTACAATTTTGTGAATGTTAGAACACGGTTCAACAATTTTCAGAGGTATGGCTGTTATTATATACGTGTGGGTGTGTGTGGTAAGCCTGCCCATGCAATTGAAATATAAAGCAAGTATATATGAACTGCAACTCAAGACGCATCAGAGTTTCATCAAATTTACAGTTAATGATTTGCTCTGCTGTCCATTCACTTATCGAAAAATTAAAAAAAAAGTAGTTTATTACTTTCCTTATATACATAATGTATAAGGAAAGTATTGCGACGGGGTCGAAAATTCGAATTCAAGTTTTCGACGGGAGAGCACGTTTCAAGCATTCCTGATCACGAATCAAACATTTCTGAAGTGATGTCTGTGTGTGTGTGTGTGAAAGTATGTGTGTGTGTGTGTGTGAAAGTATGTGTGTGTGTGTGTGTGAAAGTATGTGTGTGTCAGTGAGCCTGTGGAGACGATAACTGACGAACGAATAGACCGATTCGAACGAAATTTGGTACAAAAATCACAATCTGTAAACACTGGAAGCCTATTGTTTTTATACGAAATCGAATGTTCAGAACCCCCCTAAATTTTCGAATGAAATTTTGAAAAAATCGTCAAAAAATCAAAACCGATAATAAAGTTACGCAAATGGACATTTCTTATGTAATTTCTCATTAGAAAACGATTGGTATAAATTTCAGAACGCTAACATAAACCGTTCTCGAGATATTGCACATTTTTGAAAAAATGATCAAAAAGTTATATAAAATAAAAAATAAAAATATTTCCTATTGAGAAACATGTTCACTTTTTATATGTAATACCATGCGATAAATTTGGTGACATCATTTTCGTGGATCTAGCTGGTTCCATTCATGAAAAAAGATACTTTGAGTAATACTTTTGTATTTGAACGCCAATAGTCATTTATCTGCTGTAAGAATAACTTATTTCTCCCTCCATAACGCTTGGCGAGATTTTGGCGACGAATTTGGAGGAATGTCGCCAACTTGACGACATTTTTAATTGTTGCCAAATTAACAGAAATCTCACCAAATTGATAAAAATGACGCTAAATCAATGAAAATGACAACTAATTGAAGGAAAAAATATAAGTACCTACTATAAGAATAACGTTTTTTTTTTGCTGTAAAAGTAGTAAATTCATTGCACTATATAAGGAAAGTCATGTGCTGCCGACATCAGATTTTTTTCTATCATGGCCCGAAAAAAATTAAAATAAAAGATAAAATATGTTCTTTTTCAGCAAATGATTGTTTTACGTGAAATGTTATCTTTCAATATGTGTTTATTTTTCATAAGAAATCCCATACAATCAATTTATACATGTAAATATAAACCGTTTTGACAAAGTTTCCCGTTTATATGCATTTTAGCGATTTAACGTCAATAAAAACAACTAATTACCAAATAAAATTTAAATAATTAAAAATTGGAAATTTGTTGCCATTTTAAGTAAACTTCCATTTCATATAAAAATGGAAATATACACTATTGCCCAAAATTGTGGAAAACTTTCAGAAAATTTATATTCCTGAGGTTTGATGGCTTATAACATTAGATTTTTTTTTAAATAATACCGTAGAATTTGTATCATTAGAAAGATAGTACAATATAGAATGTAATGCATCACACATTATTAAAAAAATTAAATTTTAAAGGAAGCTATACAGAAGGTCTTTTGCACTTTATGGAAACAATTTTGATAATTAAATTTTATGCATAAAGGACATATTTCTTGCGGCGATTTGCTTCTATCTGATAGCCTTGATTCATGACTGTAGCTCTAGCTTGAATTTTCCATGAAAGTAAACTTTTTCTTAGCACCTTCAGGTCAATTTTATCCCACTCATCTTGGGTCGTTTTCCAAAGTCCGTTCAGTGTTCTTGGATGCCGTTTTCCTAAGGTTCGTTTTAACAAATCGAAAGCGCAAAAGTCCATAAGAGAAGCGTCAGGTGATTTTACAGGTATTTCATTAAATGGGATACATTTTATTCCTGTCCCTGATTTTTTCTTTGCTAAATATGCGGCAGTTGACTTAGACGTGCGACTAGAAGCTTTGTCCATATGAAACTCAACTTTATTGATGTCCTTTCCATATAAGGCTGGAATCTCGTCTTCAAAAATTGGTTCTAAAATATTCTACTGATAGTACAGTGAATTAATTTTAGCTTTACTTGAGACTTTTTTTAGTTTTAATTTAGCGTTGTAACAAAATCCTGCAACTATCATCAATCCCTTTGGGAACTTTTCTGTACATTGACGAAGCCATTTCGTACAGTCATTTTCGTCAGTTGAGCAATAGAAAGTTGCTCTCTTTTATTACAGTCACTTAAATACACCCATGCCTCATCGAGTGTTACAACAAATTCCCATTTATCAGCAGCTAGGTTGTTTTTCATTTAATTTTCTACAATTTGTTTTCCTTTTCGAAATATGCTTTGACAAAAGCAGATGAATTTGAGATTTAAACATATTTTTTAACTTCAAATCTTTATGAATGATTTTACTTACAGTGCCAGAAGACATTCCCAGTTTCGATGCAATGGAACTTTGAGTCGATAGATTTTCTTTTAGGATCAGAGGCTTCACTTCTTTGATATTTACCAGCGTTCGAACAGTCTTAGGATGCGATTTTATGGCCATATCTTCATTTCTACTTTCAGCTAGATGTTTTTCCGTTTCAAATTTAATATTTCAAAAATACCTTTCTTTGAAATTCAATAACCTCGATTTTTACACCTCTTTACAATTTGTTGATACTAGTATTTTTCCTCGGAAAGCGCATTTACGTAACCTTCGAGCCATCTATCAATTTCAGGAACCATTTTCAAAATAAATCTTTTATTCTACATTCCAATCAAAACAAAACAGTGGTAGACGATTATATTGAAAATGCCAAATCTTTATCTCAAAATGCTAACGAGAAACATAAATACAAAATTGTTTCCATAAAGTGCAAACGACCTTCCGTACACAGAAACAACCATAATAAAACGAATTTCATAATTTCTCGCCATTTCTGTTAATACTCAGTCGAGAATTGTTTGACGCAAATCCAGTCTTCAATGGCTTCCATTGAATGAAGCAAGCATTTTTAAAAGACTATATGATTGCTAAATTAGATTATATGAAACCAAGATTAAAAGATTATATGAAGCCACCAGGGACGGCAAATAGGGGGCGCGAGGGGGCGCGGGCGCGCCCCCAAATTTTTCCTGGTCGTCTATCAGCTTCTCCCTTTTCTTATTGACTATCCACTGGTCAGTTTTCTCACGCCATGAAGCTTCAAGAAAGCCGACCTTCAAAGTGAAGTTTCTCTCTTTCGGCTGGAACGAGTACTTTTCAACTTGAAAAGATTGGGGTGATGTTACCCTTTTCACTTGAAAATTTCGAGTGTCAGTGTGTGTTCCAATTAAATTTATGTGTAGTTAGTGCATGCTCATCCATTCCTTCTGCTAGAAATGGGACCCCAACTTTGTATTGAACCCAAACTTTGTATTGAACAGTGTTTTTGATCAATGCATCTTCTGTCATTTGATCTTAATTTTCAGGCTGTGCAAGCTTTGGCTAAAGCTACTATTGAAACTGCTAGTTCTTTTCGCACTGATGCATATTTCAATCAAGTGTGGAGTTTTGTGACAGAACTTTGCGAAAAAAATTCTTATTCTGGACCAAAACTGAAAAGGAGTAAAAAAATTCTAAGCGAATGCGAAGGCGGCCAAAAAAATCCCCATGATGATGTTAAATCATATCACAAAATCAATATTCAATATGAAATTATAGATTCAGTATCTAATAAAATTGAGACAAGATTTAATGAGAAAAATATATCTTCTTTATTTGCACCTAGTTCAGTATTATCAGGATCAGATGTCGAAAAAGAAAATGTTTCAACCATATGCAAAGTATACTTCCAGAAAGAGGAATTGTTATGTGGATTGTGTGCGACTGTTTTATTTAATGGTGAAAAATGAAAACATAGATCATCCCAACTTTAGAAGTTGCCTGGATTATTTTAAAGAGCAGACTTTAAAAAGTGTGTTTCCTGTCATAACATTATTAGTTAAATTGTTTTTGTCTGCACCAATCAGCGCAGACAGCTGTGAAAGGTCTTTTTTGTATCTCAGGAGGCTAAAAAATTATTTTCGCAGTACAATGGGACAAGAAGGACTTTCATCTTTAACTGTTTTAGCTATGGAACAAGATACACCACCGGATTATGATGATATTGCAACAAGATGTTCTCTTCTTCCAGACTCTAAGAATCGGCGTTTAAAACTTCAATAAAAGGTAAATAAATATAGATATTTGTATTTAGAAAAATTATGTTAAAAACACTTATGTTAACACAATTATGTACAAAAATTATGTTAACAACAATTATTTTTCTCAACATCAATTCAATTTTGTGATTCCCCCCCCCCTCCCCTGTTAACAAACATTTTATTTATTCCATATTGTGGATTTTCATTCATACGAATCTAGCACCCCCAAATGAAATGCTGAAATGCCGTCCCTGATTGCTTTTATAAATGATGCATTCTGACTTGATTGTTTATGAATAACATGTTTCTTTAATCGCTTTCCCAGCTTTTCCATGGAATTCATGTGATGGATATTACCCGGTCATTCTAGCGGTGTAGTATGATTTTCCTAGCACACCATTCCATTTAGCACACAGCAGCAACATGACAAGCAGCTGAATCCTGTTAAAAATATATGAGCTTCATTATATTGGCTAGGATCGCATGACATCATTGACATTATTATATGATTGCTTCTATCAATGGGGCTTTATGCCTTGGTTGTTTATACATAACAAGTTTCTTTATTCGTTTCCCAAGCTTTTTCGTTGAATTCATGTGAAGGACATTACATTCCGGTCATTACCGATCATTCTAGCGGTGTAATATGATTTTCCTAGCCTCGCATGCACACAGCAGCAACATGACACGCAGCTGAATACTGTTAAAAATATATGGGCTTCATTATATTGGAAACGATCGCTTGACATCATTGACATTATTGACATCATTAACATTATTGACGTCATTGACATTAATTGGCGCACAAGTTTATGATTTTTCTTTCTGGAGTTGTCCGTGATATTTTAAGCAGTTGCTGAAAAGAAGGAAAGTTGTATGTCACGTGAATTTTAATATATCGCAATATAAAAATCGGAGAGGTTTAAAGCACGCGAATAAAAAATATATTTTTAAAAAATTCTTTAAAATTTGTCTGTTCATTGGATGGGCTCTGTTCAATGTTTGTTTGAAAGAGATCTTTCCGATAGTGTCAAGATTGAAACTCTATGGTAAAATTTTAAGTCGTTAAGAAATAGATTTGTGTATATTTCGGTCTAAAATATAAAATAACTAAAAAATAATTAAAAAGTTAAAAATTACAATAATAACGCCGAGGTGTATCTACTCGGGTCCTGAAGAATCTGTGTACCACATTTTATGGTCGTACGACGCTTAGATTTCTCACTACAGACTGCGCACACACATACACACGCATTTCCATTATTGTTATAGATGTTTAATAATTATGTTCAGTATTCTAAAAATGTTCTTAAATTTATATTTAAAAATATACACCGAAATAGAAGAGAACATGGAGAAAATAATCTCTCTAGAAAAGAAATCTTGAAATGTTCGGTATAAATATGTATTGCAAAGGTTTTTGTAGTTGTTGGTAGTGTCACAGTTTGTTTTTAATTTATTCCAAACACATAAATGAATCAATAACACGGAAGCATAAAACTGTAATTGCGATGCTGAGGCGCACATTTTAACCTAATAAGTATTCCGCAGCAAAATGTGCGTGCACTGGATACCAGTAATTATCACGAACATTTTTATTATTAATATATTTCCTATAAAAAATGCGTATGCCACGAATTTTTCTCATAGAATTTCCATTTCACATGAAGTTTTCAACAACTGTTATTTATTTAGGATTCAATAAAAGTGAGCATTAAAGTGGTTGGAAAAAAAATCAGCTAACCCTAACAAACTTTGCAAGAAAAAAAAATTATATAATGTGGGCAGCACATGACCTTCCCTACATAATGCAAGTACTTTACTTCTTTCAATGCGAAATAAAAATGGACAAGATCCAAGGCACAATGTGTTGAGAAGCACATTCACTGGTATTTCGTTTATTCTGGGTATTTCGTTTTAGTCGAAAATAAAAGTTCAGTATAGCACCTGTGGAAATAGAAACTTGATTTTAATTATTCCTTTGGGAACGAATGTTGCATTCTAGTGAGATGAGCTGGGCAGGTCAGGAGACGCAATCGTTCAAGCAAAGGTTAAAAAGTTTTCTTTCTAAGAACGTTTTCTTATATTATATACTAGAACAAATAACCCAGTATACTCCCACTGTACAAATAATACTTAATAAATAGTACCCTAAGTATACGCCCGCTGTATAAATAATACCTAATAAATTGTACCCTAAGTATACGCCCGCTGTATAAATAATACCTAATAAATAGTGCCCTAAGTATACGCCCGCTGTATAAATAATACCTAATAAATTGTATCCTAAGTATACGTCCGCCGTATAAATAATACCTAATAAATAGTACCCTAGGTATACGCTGGCTGTATAAATAATACCTAATAAATTGTACCCTAAGTATACGTCCGCTGTATAAATAATACCTAATAAATAGTACCCTAAGTATACGCCCGCTGTATAAATAATGCCTAATAAATAGTACTCTAAGTATACGCCCGCTGTATAAATAATACCTAATAAATAGTACCCTAAGTATACGCCCGCTGTATAAATAATACCTAATAAATTGTACCCTAAGTATACGCCCGCTGAATAAATAATACCTAATAAATTGTACCCTAAGTATACGTCCGCTGTATAAATAATACCTAATAAATTGTACCCTAAGTATATGTCCGCTGTATAAATAATACCTAATAAATAGCACCCTAAGCATACGCCCGCTGTATAAATAATACCTAATAAATAGTACCCTAAGTATACGTTCGCTGTAAAAATAATACCTAATAAATAGTACCCTAAGTATACGCCCGCTGTATAAATAATACCTAATAAATAGTACCCTAAGTATACGTCCGCCGTATAAATAATACCTAATAAATAGTACCCTAGGTATACGCCAGCTGTATAAATAATACCTAATAAATTGGACCCTAAGTATACGTCCGCTGTATAAATAATACCCTAAGTATACGCCCGCTGTATAAATAATACCTAATAAATAGTACCCTAAGTATACGTCCGCTGTATAAATAATACCTAATAAATAGTACCCTAAGTATACACCCGCTGTATAAATAATACTTAATAAATTGTACCCTAAGTATACGTCCGCTGTATAAATAATACCTAATAAATAACCCCTTTCACGACGTGCAGTAACGACGCACTGTACGTCGTATACTGCATCTCGTATGTCGCTCAAATATGAACTAGAAACCTGTTTTCTCATGGGTATTGCGTCTTTAGTGCAGCGTATGACTATGCGGTTTCAGTGTATGGACAGTAAGTAGCAATCATTGTTTAAACCGAATCGAGTTTTGCATAATGCAGCGTGCGTCCTCTTTGTGTGCCCTCCCTTACTCATGCAGATGCATTGGAGACCCAGTTCTGAACTTTATACAAGGTAGGATCAAAAAGTTCGGAGGCTGTGCTGATATCTCCAACCCTGATTGGAGGAGAGGGGAACTATTTTGTCGTGGCGTAGAGGCACATGTGAAGCGAGATGTGAAAAGAAAGAAGCAGGTCCACAGTGCAGGCAGCAGGGCAATGTTTCTGCAATTTCCCCCCAAAGCTGGCAGAACTTGATATTCGCACGTTGTTCTTCAAACGCCATTTCCGTTTTCGACGAACGTGAACGACAACAATTCACTGACACACATTGTCTGGAAAAACACATGCTTCTTCCTTTTCACATCTCGCGTCGCATATGCCTCTACGACACTGTAAAATAGTTCCCCTCTCCTCCAATCAGGATTGGAGTTATCAACACAGTCTCCGAACTTTTTGATCCTACCTTGTTTATGTCGAATGTTATTGAAGAACGCGGTTCGATTCTTTATGATAAAGTAGAAAATGCACCCGAAGTTGCACGGTATTTAAACTGCAAACTAAAAAAATGTGAACAGCTGATTAGTAGTACACCAGAACTCACAGCTAATTCCTGAAAACCAAGTAAAGTTTTAAGAATACGCTCTTTTATAACAAAAATAAGTTTAAAAACGATTGCAGAGGTGTACACACGACTGAACCGCGACCACTCATTTTAAATCCCGTGCGAGATCGGAAACATACTATAATAAAGGAAGGTGTCCGTAGCAAAAAATCTAAGTATCACACTGTAATGATATTTGGTACACATGTACTTCAGGATCCGGGACGATGCGCCTCGGCATTTTTTTTTTTTAATTAAAGTTAGTTTTTCAGTTATTTTATGTTTTAGCACGATGTTAAGGGATTTCCACACAAATCGGCTCTTAGATACCGAAAATGCTATCACCGAGTTAACACCATCGGAACTATCGAAAAATCGTCTTTCAAACAAACTTTGAAAGGAATCCATGCGATTAATAGCCAAATTTTAGTACATTTTAAAGAATATATATACTTTTCAAGTAATAAACACGTAATCTCCCAGAACTTCGAAATATTCTTTCAAAGTTTACACCTTCACACCATCAGAGCAGAGGCTATATATATATATATATATATATATATATTTGAAATGTAATAATAAGAATTATGTAAAAATAAAAAAATAAAAATACAATTAAAGTAATATTAACATCACCATAGAAGCAAATTCACGGCCATAATGCCGATAAGAGAAAAGAACAGAACCTTCCCAAATTCGATGATTAATCAGAATTAAATTCCTCTTCAGGTCTGAGTATTTAACTCTAATTAACCCAAACAAATGCCTGTTTCAGATTAAGCAATAGTACATTACTATAAATGCTTAAACTCAGACTACAGGCATCAAAAAATGAAAAAAGGATACATTAAGAAAATTGTATTACCATGCGGCATGAATCATTCCTCTTCTACCACGTGTATACACAATCAACCTCAACAACTTAATCTAGAAGCACCGGAATGAACAAGTCGAAATTCTACCAGGGAGGCAATACGAACGTTCACGGAAATACTCCCAAACCCGTCCAGTGAGTCTAAGCTGAAGACTGGACAAGCAATTCAGAATACAACTTCCCAAACATGCAGAACTGAATATGAATATGAATCATAGATGAAAATTCCTACTAAACAAGAATTCATAGGAAAACTGGATAATCGAGAATGCCACTATACACCATTATAAGGGCGCACAAAACGTAGTTTCAATACTGACAAAAGTTACATTTTTTTGTGAAAATAAAATTCAAAACATTAATGTTAATGCATCTTATTTTCCGATTTTTTGATTTTTCTAATGTTTTTGACTTAGTTTATTATTTTTCATTTTTATTTATTTATATAATTAATAAATAATTATATATAACATACAAACATACATATATATATATATTTTTTTTTCTCTCTCTCTCTCTCTCTCTCTCTCTCTCTCTCTCCTGTATGTTAGTCACTATAATTGGGAATGTTTTCTAGGATGTTATCGAGTGAAATTTGATACACTGAGTTGATAATTTTAATAACAAAATTGGGGGGATATGCATTATTAGTCGCTGTACTCAATAATTCCATAAAGTGCGCTAATTTATAATATTCATCACAAATTTTATTGATTCTAAGAGCCTGGTTTATTATAATATTTCTAAATACAGATATATGCAGACAAGAGTCAAAATGTTGAATTTTTGATGTATTAAATTTAAAATCCTGTCTTTTATCATACAAGTTTATAACCATATTACAATTTTGTAAATTTAAATTTAAATCCAAAAAGTTTGCAACATTTGTGTCATTACTACTTGCATTTAATTGTAAATTATTTGGATAAAAGTTTAATACTATAGGGATATTATTATTATTTGGGGATACACATAAAATGTCATCTATATATCTAAACATGTGCATATTATGCAAGCTTGGATTAATGTTTTTTTCATAGAAGAATAAATACAGATTAGCTAACAATGATGAGGCACACCCCCCTTGTGGGATACCAACCTGTTGTTTAAAAATAGTACCACCATGTTGAATATAATTCTCATAAAGAGTGAAGTTAAATAATTTTTTAAAAAGAAAATTTGAATATTTTAGGTTGATATTATATTTTTCAAAAATTCCTAAAATAATTCTATACAGATCATCTATATTAATATTATTAAACAAATCTTTGAAATCAAAGGTATAAATACTACGAATATTAGTAAGAGTTTTCAATTTCTTAACTACTTCAAAACTGTTTTTTACAATATGACAATTATTTGAGATTTCATCTGACGGGGATACTTCAAGTAATATCTTTAATAATAATTTTCCAGCATTAGTAATGTAAGAATTATGCCCACTGGTAATGGTTCGAAAAGCAACAGGGGATTTATGAAACTTGGGTACTAAAACAATATATGGAATGTTATTACAACTATTTTTTAGATGGATTTGCTTATATTTGGCTGATATTCTATTGTATAAGATTTTAAGGTTAGTTTTATGTAAATTATAGATATGATTATTAAGTAAGTGTGACTGAAGGGTATTTTTATAATAATATTTACATATAATTGAGTAGTTTCCACTTGCCTTATCGACATATGTAATGACAAAATCATTTTGTATTTCTTTAATATCATTTTTAATTGAATTAAGTTTATATGAATTATTAATTTTCTGATTATATATATAATGATTTAAGTATTGCTCTATTAAGACTCTCCAAGGTTTAAAGGCTTCTACAGGGATTTGATATTTATAACTGATTTTATAAATAAATTTATTTAAGTCAAGAAATAAACCTTTACATATTAATTTATGTTTAAATTTAGTAGGTATACGGTACTTAGTACCCAGTAACATCAGTGATCTTAGTGCATCATAATTAATAATATTTAGATTTCCCGTTATAACGTGCACATGGTGTTTATCTACGAAGTCTTTGTATTTTTCTAAATGACAGTGGCAATATGACTCTTTATCCAATTCATAGTTTTGATTAATATCTACTGATTTGGCAATTTGATTATAGTTGAAAATATAACGTCCTAGCGGTTTATCATATATATATATATATATATATATATATGTCTGAGTTTAAGCATTTATAGTGCTATTGCTTAATCTGAAACAGGCATTTGTTTGGGTTAATTAGAATTAAATACTCAGACCTGAAGATGAATTTAGTTCTGATTAATCATCGAATTTGGGACGGTGCTGTTCTTTTCTCTTATCGGCATTGTGGCCGTGAAATTGCTTCTATGGTGATGTTAATATTACTTGAATTGTTTTTTTTTATATTTTTTTTATTTTATTTTTGCATAATTCTTATTATTACATATTTCAAATATATATATATATATATTTATATATATAAATAAAAATTAGTAAATCCAATGTTAGAATGTATGTAGTAACTCATAATACACTATTCCAAAATTTTTTACAAAATGCAAAGAAATAAAAGAAATTAAGACATAAAGAGGAAATAATAAAGCGTAATGCAGGTCATAAAGACAAAGACAATCAACAAATTTCAAAAATGAGGAATGAAAATAGGAAAACAAAAAAAATCAAGCAAAAAAGCTTGCACATGGAAGAGCTTTAGGCTTAAGTTAAGTTCATTTCGAAAAAATTCTCTTCAGGTCCATATATCCCTTCGAAATGAACACAAAAATGCTATATATATATATAGCAAATAAAATTATTAAGGAAAAAATGGGAATCAAGCCAACGGGAAAGCATTAATGACCGAGGGGGATTGTGACCCCTCGTTCCCGGTTATAGCATGCTATTACACCCAAATAACACTCCCGGTACCAAATACTTTGCCGAAGCTTGACTTCCGAAATGGTATCGAGCGCAAGACACTGACCGTGGAAGTGAGTACAAAACTCAAGTACCGATGAAAAATCCAAGTACAAAGCCAAAGTAAAAAACCATAATGAAAAAGGCCAAGAGTCGTTTACAAAGGAGAGTGCAAACTATATATAGCATTATACTACCACTAGGGTGCGCTATCAGTTAGTTCCGTGTAGGTGAATCTCACAGTTATCATTTCCAAAATCGATAACATCACAGGTGTGTACAAGTTATATATCCTTAAAATAAGCGTTTCTTACATCGTTGTATACAGTATTATAATAATGTCTAAGGAAATTTGCAGGATAATGCTTCTTGATCGCCTCTTGCACTATTCTTCTGTCATTTGTAGTTCGATCTTTTTTGAAAGTATGGATTCTTTTATTACGTTTCAGATGATTTACAATAATATTTCGTAATGTATTTTTACTCAAATTTGAGTGCCAATCGATAACGTGGTTGATGCTGGTCTTGAAAGTATTTCTCTTGTCGTATAAAATGGTATATAAACAATTGTTTTTATCGTAAAGGATGCTAATATCCAGGAAATCAACTTGATTGTTATTTTCCGTGTGTGTTTCTATGAGATCCAAGTTATCTGGGTAGAAACTAAAGTCAAAGTCAGGCATTTGTTCGTATTGGCCCACAAGAATGTCATCCACGAAACGAAAATACGGTATTTCATTTAATATGTGAGTGCCTTCCTCCTATTTATTCAGGTATATGTCTGCAAGGAATGAAGAACATCCTCCATCCATTGGAATGCCTTTGACTTGATATATATATATATATATATATATATATATATATATATATATATATATATATATATATATATATATATATATATATATATATACTGGAAATTATGTCATAGATATAGATTTCTATCTCGACAATTTGGAATTAATTCCTAATGAAGATACAATTAGTAATAATATTAATTTTCTAGGATTTAAATATAATTATTGATCCTAATAATGGTATAGTTAATAATTTATATGATAAAAAAAGACAATTTTAATTTCAACATTAATAAAATATCACCATTTAATTTCTGCAACTCAGTTCAATTGTTTAGAAATATTATACTTAATCAACATTTTAGAATTTATAGGTTATCAGATAAAAAATTTTAATCTATGCATAGAAATAATCAAAAAATTACCAGCAAATTGTACAAATATCCAGCATATTTATTTATTGGTACTGTTAAAAAGTTTGGATTAGCTGAATTTTCGTGAATTCTCTTCTTTGTATCTTATATTGGCTAGACATCAACATTCTCTTGCTTTACCATTACATTTTAATTACATCCCCTTATATATTAGCCTCACTGTTTTCGTTTCTAAGCCCCATTATTTTGTAGATCTTAGTGTAGAATATCACCTTTTATTGCCTTTTCGCCTTACAGTTATTTGTTTCACACGATTGGCAACGGTGGATCTCTACTTTTCAATTTTGCGATTGGCAACACTGTTCTCTTCGTTTTCGTCTCCTATGGTTAGCACATTTTCAGTGTTTTATAATCCAGGTTTTCTTGTTTCCTCTATAATTGTCCTATCTTTATGTGTGTTGTCCAAGTAGAAATAGTTCTCAGATATAATCTATCTATTTCTTCAGAAACATACATATTCTGTGTTCATTTTGATTAAATACTTGGTTTTTAATTGAGTTTTTTCGAAATGAACAATTCAATTATTTAAGCCTAGTCTTTGTCCACGTGTATAGCATTAATGCTTGAAATATATTTGTTTTCCTATTATCGATTTCATAACTTTAATATTTGTTGATTTGTCTGTTCCATTTGCTTGATGATTCGCTGTTTAATACTTCTTTTTATTATATAGGTTTTATTTAAAGTTACAATTTTTGAGTTGCAACTTCTCTCTATTGCATCATTTAAATTTCAAACTATTATGTATATATATATATATATATATATATATATATATATATATATACAAAATAAGTCAGAACTCTTGGGTCAAACTCTAAAGGGTCGAAAACCCAGAACACACGACAAAACTCTAAAAGGTGAAAAATCACATCTAAACAAGCAATTTTTGTCATACAAAGCAGGGTCGTAACACAAAAGGTGAAACGCTAAGTGGTAGTTCATAAAATGAGGAAATGATGACTCTCTCGTGAAAAAAGTAAACACAAAAATGACAGAGTAGGCACGAAGTACCTTTTACTGACAGAAATTACAGAATGGATGGGCCAAGTCACAGAAACTGCTCAAAAGTGCGACCATCAGCAGTAATGCAGGCTTCACACCTGCGACGTAGCGAGCGGCGCAAGTTAGCCAAAACACACGGCATATCTTGGGCAACGCCGGCAGCAACAGCAATCCTAGCAACAAGGCCCTCGTCGGAGTCGATGGGACTATCGTAGATGAGACTTTTCATATGACTCATAAGAAAAAGCCATAAAAAAAAGTCGAGACAGGAGAGATCAGGCGATCAGCTTAAACCCTAGCTAGTTCTGACGCAGTCGTCACTGCGTTCAATGTCAGCGACGTCTAGCGGTTCACCTCTTGCGCTACGACCCTGCTTTGTATGACAAAAATTGCTTGTTTAGATGCTATTTATCACTCCTTAAAATTTGGTCCAAGGGTTCTGACTCACCCTGTATATAAACTATTGGGTGAATACCACTGCCCTTTTGAAGCCTTTAATAGCTGGCAAGTACAAGTCACCTGGCATGTAAAACAATTGCTTCAACGAATTCTTAAATACGAAATATACGCGTACTACGTAAAATTTTTACAACAAAAATATACGCGTAATTACCAAGACATCTTAAAAAAGATCAAGTTACTACAAGACAAATTTGTAATCACTTATGTTGAAAAGTCATCAAGTATTATGTGTTTATTTTCAAAAAATTTTATTTGGACGAACTCAAACTACAACTCAATTCCTCAATTTCATTAACTCCTATACACACTAATATCTCCCCCCCCCCCCGGAGCGGGCCACCCAAGATGGTGGTTTCGGATGTTGGCTCTGTAGCCTTGATCCTCCAAACTGGGGGGCAAATTAATCCGGGGATAATCAACCTCGCTGCTGATGGCTCACGGATGCAATCGCGGAAGTGACGAGGCAGTCCCCGGACTCTTCCAGGTGGCTGGATCACGGGACTGTGGCTATTTATGCCCTGAGCCCAGGTCTGGCCGGTGACCGGAGTCGGGCCCGGCAGGTGCCTTCGGCCCCTGCCCGGTGAATGATTCCGCCGTGTTTCGCGACCGAGGTTGCGGCTTTGCTGGAAAAGAGATGAAGTGGTTGCGCCTCGATGTCCCACTGAAAGCTATAAACCCAAGTTGGTTAGCTGGGCTCGCAGGTATGTACTCTGTACACACTAATATCTCTGTTATCAGTAAACAAATTATTGCTTACTACAAACTACTTAAACAAAAACACAATCTTAATTTTCCTTACCTGATACTTATACCAAAATTCCATAAATCACCAATTGCTTTTAGAACTGTTACTATAGGATTTAATTCATATTCTAATGCTGCGGACAAACAATTACTATTTATACTAAATCAAATTCATGGTTATTTTACTACACAACGAACATATATAATCAAAACTAGTTTGGAACTGATTAATAACTTAAAACAACAACCTTACATACATGATATAAAAAAATTTTATTTCAAAGGCCTCTTTAATAACATTGATATTCATGATTCATTTAAAGTCATACTAAATTTATATGAACAATTTATTCAATCAGAAACATCTCTATTCCAAAATTCAAAACATTGTTAAAATTCAATCTGTTCAACCAGTATCTCTCTCAGGGTAATTGCATAAACAAATTAAATAAGGGAATTCCACAGGGAGGAATCTCATCCACAATACTGGCTAACTTTTATCTACATTTTTACGAAATTCAGCACCCTTTCAACAGTTACCTCATGTACAGATTCAGTGATGATCTAATTATTATTAAAATTACTAATGATGCCACGATGTTAAACTTTCAGTTTGATCCTCCTAATCTACAACTAATTGAAAATGTATATACATCACACTGGATCAATTGCCTAGACATTAGTTTAAAAATTCAAAATGAAGACACATTAAAAATTGATGATCTAATTATTATTAAAATTACTAATGATGCCACGATGTTAAACTTTCAGTTTGATCCTCCTAATCTACAACTAATTGAAAATGTATATACATCACACTGGATCAATTGCCTAGACATTAGTTTAAAAATTCAAAATGAAGACACATTAAAAATTGATGATCTAATTATTATTAAAATTACTAATGATGCCACGATGTTAAACTTTCAGTTTGATCCTCCTAATCTACAACTAATTGAAAATGTATATACATCACACTGGATCAATTGCCTAGACATTAGTTTAAAAATTCAAAATGAAGACACATTAAAAATTGATGATCTAATTATTATTAAAATTACTAATGATGCCACGATGTTAAACTTTCAGTTTTATCCTCCTAATCTACAACTAATTGAAAATGTATATACATCACACTGGATCAATTGCCTAGACATTAGTTTAAAAATTCAAAATGAAGACACATTAAAAATTGATGATCTAATTATTATTAAAATTACTAATGATGCCACGATGTTAAACTTTCAGTTTGATCCTCCTAATCTACAACTAATTGAAAATGTATATACATCACACTGGATCAATTACCTAGACATTAGTTTAAAAATTCAAAATGAAGACACATTAAAAATTAAAATAAACTACAAAACAGAAACTTATAACTTCAAAGTAAATAAACTTCAACATTATTCGCCCAATCTTTCAAAATCAGTATTTAAAAATATTATTAATAACCAGTTATTAAGAATAAAAATGTTAAGTACACCCCTTTACTTACTACAAAGAACATCTTATTAAATTCATAAACACCACTATATAAAATATATACCGCCAAACCTTATTTTTCATTTATTAAAACACAATTTAATTTTAAATCCAAAACCTTACTCCAATTACAGCAACATATTGACAGGTCAATCTCAACCATTTTTGAATAAAAAATTTTAAGCTAATTATCATTTCCATGTTTCACTTCCAACAGGTGCACTCTTAGTCTATCAACTTCACTGTAACCTGTTGTTTTGAGTTGGAAAAAGCTTAATCACTATCAATTACTCTCCAATGTTAGCAGCACAAGGGGTAACTCAATTTATGTTATTTTACTATAATTCTTATTCTTATTCTTTTTCATCTCATTTTATCTCTTTCAACATTGTATTCTCATATAAATACACAGTCATACGCCGGTATATTTGATTATTTTATTTGATTATTTTTATATTCATATCTGATCCATTTTCTACTTTCTTCTACGCCGAACCATGTGCATTATTTCTGTAATACAATTTACAGTAATACACACAGAAACGTAGAATCAGCATTAACGAACCAGGTATGGCCCTTGACAACGTACATGGTTTCGAAAATGTTATTCACTTTTTTCAATTTATTCATTTTCAAAAAACATTTTAGGAGCCAGAAAAGCTTAGCTCCAAACGCAAAAAAATTTTCTGTTTTACAACTTTTCATCTTATACACTATTCATGCTTTTACACCATGTATGTTTATACAAGGAACAAGGGATTAGTACCTTATGTACCTGTATTACATATATGATTTATAACCTAAAAAATTTAATCTAAGGGTATATTTAAGGGATTGATTATATTCACCTATCTTTACCACAAGTAATTATTTTTCAATTTCATAACATATATAAAGAACTGGGAAAAAGAAGTATTTTATACCAATTTAGAACCTGTGTTATTTATTATGTTTTATTTATAATGTTCTCTTTATCATCTTCACAGGCTTGTCGTATAGTCATTATTGATATCAAATATTCACTTCAGACCATCTTCAATTATATATATATATATATATATATATATATATATATATATATATATATATATATATATATATCTTGATTTGTAGGGGTAATCTTTGCCCCTTTCATCACACATCGTTTTAAATATCCATTTATAGCCGTGTACTTTCTGATAAGTTAACTAGTTTCCAGTTTGCTTTGAGGATTTATTTCTTCTTGCATTCCATTTTCCCATAAATGACCCCTTTTATGCATAATTATGTTAAATTTTATCCTATGCAGCCATGGAAAGAAAATATAACATTTCGAATAAATTTCAAAGTTCTCGCTCAAATTTCAAAAAATTCTTTCTAGTTCTGGTTTTTTTTAGTCCTATATAAAGTTTCGTGGAAATCCATTAATGTTTGTGACAGTTATCGTGTGCACATGAAATAGTTCACACGAACCTCACTCTAAAAATAATCGAAACTTGTTCAAGAGGTCCATATATTGGCATTAAAATCTCGATATTGAAAATTTTCATGAAAACAATACTTCCTCTATACTATATTCTATAACATGAGAAAGTAATAAATAAAAATTATGTAGAATTCACCCCATAACTTGCAAACAAAACTTGCAAGGAAAATTGCAAATAAAATACATGTAAATGGTCAATTTGATCAATAGTAGATTGGATACTGAAAATAGAAGCTTAGCATTTTCTATTCGTTTTCTATTTAGCATATTTGATTGCAAATGGCAACAACTGGTGAGCTATCATCGTCCTGAAAGTCTGTGCTTCAATGTCATATCTTCCACCCTTTTCACTTATACCGGATAAATTTTCATGACAACAATACTTCCTCTATACTATATTCTATAACATGAGAAAGTAATAAATAAAAATTATGTAGAATTCACCCCATAACTTGCAAAGAAAACTTGCAAAGAAAACTTGCAAAGAAAATACATGTAAATGGTTAATTTGATCAATAGTAGATTGGATACTGAAAATAGAAGCTTAGGATTTTCTATTCGTTTTCTATTTAGCATATTTGTTTGCAAATGGCAACAACTGGTGAGCTATCATCGTCCTGAAAGTCTGTGCTTTAATGTCATATCTTCCACCCTTTTCACTTATACCGGATAAATTTTCATGACAACAATACTTCCTCTATACTATATTCTATAATATGAGAAAGTAATAAATAAAAATTATGTAGAATTCACCCCATAACTTGCAAAGAAAACTTGCAAAGAAAATACATGTAAATGGTCAATTTGATCAATGGTAGATTGGATACTGAAAATTGAAGCTTAGCATTTTCTATTCGTTTCCAATTTACCATATTTGATTGCAAATGGCAACAATTGGTGAGCTATCATCGTCCTGAAAGTCTGTGCTTCAGTGTCATGTCTTCCACCCTTTTCACTTATACCGGATTAATTTTCATGATAACAATACTTCCTCTATACTATATTCTATAACATGAGAAAGTAATAAATAAAAATTATGTAGAATTCACCACATAACTTGCAAAGAAAACTTGCAAATAAAATACATGTAAATGGTCAGTTTGATCAATGGTAGATTGGATACTGAAAGTAGAAGCTTAGCATTTTCTATTCGTTTTCTATTTAGCATATTTGATTGCAAATGGCAACAACTGGTGAGCTATCATCCTCCTGAAAGTCTGTGCTTCTGTGTCATGTCTTCCACCCTTTTCACCTATATCGGAAATCACATTTTTGTTTTAGTGTACCAAAAATGCCTTTCAAAACTCTAAAATATCCCATTATCTATCTTAATTAAATAATACGCCTACTGAATGAAAACGATAACGATTGTCGTTTCGGATTGCCGGGCGATGGCAATCGTTCGAGATTCTGATGCCGAGTTGATGGTAATCATCCAACAGAGGAATGAATGGGTGCAGAAGGAAGAAGCAGCGGGATTGTGAGACCTGGATCAGAAGAGAGCCAATTAGAAAGGCAATCCGAAACGATTGTCGTTTCGAATTGGCTGGGAGGTTCTTCATGCTGCTTTCTAATTGGCTCTCTCCTGATCCAGGATTCATAATCCCCTGTTTATTCCTTTTGCACCTATTCCTCTTTTAGACTTCGAGTTTGTTGGTTCTCTTGCACTGACGAAGAGGATACTGAGTATTCTCGAAACAGTTTTATGTTGCATTATTGTATTATTTGTGCTTCTATACATTCCTCAAGTTTTTCTTACAATAGATAGTATCAAGTCCCAGGTTGAAATCAAAGAATGTAAGCCAAATTAATATACATCTTGTATAGAAAACATCCTTGTACATAGATATTTATAATTTTTATTTTTTTCCAAAAAAATCTATGGGTGATTTTCAAATGAATTGCCTTTTTTAGCTTTACATCACATAAAAATGTGATTTAGATTATAAATAAAATTATACTCTGTTACTAATATTTTGTAACCTTTTTTATACTAGATAAGAAGGAACAATATTTTTTCCATTAACTTTGTTACCAACTGCAAAAATCAAAACCGATTTAAAATATTAGTAGTGACACTCCTGAGGTAACAGTCATGAGATGTACAGGGGACACATATTAAATTTAAATTTTAAAATATTAATAATTATATTTTAAAGGAATCACTTGCAATTTTGTTAATTAAAATGTAAAACCATATTTTTTAATTCATATACAAAAGCTAATCTAGTTTGAAAGCATAAAATGAGACTTTCTTAAGTGAGGTATTTCGAGTTGGGACATGCAAATTTATTACTTGAAAACTAAAAACAATAGAAAATAGCTAATATTTTTAAAACATAAACACTTTAATGAGTACATTTTATTAATTATAAACTAATGGTACCAATATATGTTCAAAAAGTATAAAAAAATATAATTTTATTGCCATGAAATATAGGTTCAAAGATTGGGATATGGATATCAAACTGACGGTCATTTTGAAAATCCCCCTTATATGTTTTTGTCTCAGTGCATTCCCACAAATAAATAGGAAAGGGGGAGGTTAGACTATTTTGGCTAGGAAAGACCAAGCAAGGGCTAATAAGGGCCTGGGAAGCACCCTCTTATTCGACTTCTGTATTTAGCCTAAAATAGAAATAGATCATTTCAGTTCTTCATTAAGCAAAATCTGTCTTCACTGTTCCGTATAATTTCTAAAGAATATTTACAGAAGTGATATCAACCTACTTTTTGCTTATACTACTTAGTTGAAAAATAAGTAATCCGTATGTGATTACAGCAGCATAATACGTTAAAATTAAACTTCGTCGAAAATAAAGAATATCACAAGCAGACAAGGTAAATATTTCTCTCTGGATCAACTTGTCTGTAAGTATTTTGATGGAATTCCAGCTCTCTGTTTTCACAGTTTCAGTTTCACTAAATTTTCTTAATAGCACTCTAATATTTTCGATACTTAGAGGGATTTTTGAAGCAAAATATATTTGCACTGCAGCGTACGTTATACTGGATACTAAAATTACAGACCATTCTACGTCATTTTTTTGGAAAAATTTTGCATGTGACAAATGGGAAATCATGATCATAAATGTATTTGCAAAATCGCCTACCATTAAAGAGAAAGCGATTTCCGAGAACGTTTCTTGGAAAAGGTGTAAAACATCCAGAACAAACTGGTAACGAGACAAGATGCTGTGCATGAAGTTAGCATCATAAGTATTTTGAGCTTGCAGATATTTTTCAATTATATTCAACGCTGACCAGATATGGCAGCACAATGCTGCGTAAATGCAAGTTATTACACCACCTACAGTTACCCAGCTAAAGTTTAGCCAAATTAATCTGAATGAAACTATGATATATCCAAAAGGATGCAATTCTTCCATCAAAAAGCCAATGCTATAAAATGTGCTATCGAAATATCCTTTTTCCCGCCAAGAAACAACGTACAGCAATCGTGACGTCGCCAAAATGAAGGGATATGTAACAATAGTAAAGAAAATCACATTCAAAGTAAAAATTTTCGGTGCACAGTGGCATATCTTTTGAAATTTCAAAATTAGCATTAGCTTTCGAAATCGATGGAATCGCATGTGTAATATGCAAATCGCAATAGATAATGTAGATATGGAGATCAAATCTAGCAATCCCATTTTGAAGTTGTTGTATTTTATAGCAAACACCAATTCTCCGATAGTGTTGCATATAAAGGCTAAAATTACATTTATTAAACAACAGATGGAGAAAACTTTTCTTTTGTAATTGCGCAATGATCTTGGCCCCTTTAATTTCTTTGATATATCGATTCCTAGAACAAACGCAGATTTCATCACCAAGCTTAACCCACTCTGCATATTTATCTTCTTTTAATTTCCGTAAAAAGAACAATACTTACTGTAAGATTTTGCTATTTAAATCTCTTCTCAAAATCCGCATTTATATCATAGCTACTTAAAAATACTTTTACATAAAATAAAAGTAACAAGCAAACCCTCTGGCTGTTTAAAAATGCCTGAAGTGCATATTTGAAGTAAAAATACTTCCATATTTAAAAATTAATAAATATTTCCAGATGTGTATTATTCTATTTCATAGAATGATATTAACACAAAAAATTACAATATTTCTATTAAGAATTATATCTCTTACTTAGATAGCTACGTAATTACCGTGTGCTTGACCCATTTAGTTTCTTTGAGATATCAATTCCCAGAAGAAAAGTTGATTTCTTCCCTAAGATTAAACCATTTTGCATCCTTATCTTCTTTTGCTTTTCATACACAAAATAATACTTAATACAATATTTTACTTTCTAAATCTCTTCTCAAAATTTGCATTTATACTACAACTAAATAAAGATGCCTTTGCATAAAACAAAAATGATAAGCAAAACTTCTTGACATATTAAAATGTTTGAAATGCATATTTGAAGTAAGCATGCTTTCATATTAAAAGAAGTAATTAATACGCCAAATCTGTATTGTTCTATTTCATAGTATAACATTAAAACAGAAAATTGCAATAATATTTCTCTAAAGAAATATTTCCCTTATTTAAGTATGTACTCGTAGTAATATATTCCCTGTTTTAAATATAGTAAAATTTGAAAACAGTTACATGAATCACTGTGGATTATAAAATAATTATTTAAGACATTGAAACATAATTGTCAAAAATGAAAATGTTTGACATACTGTGGTACACATATATTCTTCTATTCGTTGTATAAACTTCCAAACAAACGGTACCCAATCGTCATTTGAGTCTCCAAATTAAGGTGATTTAATTGTTTTTTAAACCTCTCTATAATAAATGCACTTCAAAAACTGATAACTTGGCAAAATCGTTGTTTATACTTATCTCTAGAATTATAAAAGCTAGCTTTATAAATTAATGATAAGCCATTTTATCTGCAGACAATATTAAAAGAATGTTAATTTCGTTTCTTAATCGTCTGCCATACATTACAACTACGTCTCTGCATGTAATTTTAGCAACAATAAAAATTTAATTATTTGTTTCTTACCGAATGGCAATATTAAGTTATTTGTCACTAATAACAGCTTCTTTTAGAACATTCAATACATAAAATAGTGAATTTTTGCTGATTTAGAATGTTTTTTTTTTTACAGTTTTAGATTTTGTTGTAATGATAATATATTTTGTTTAATAAGCGTCATAAAATTAATATTGCAGTAGAATGGCAAGCATTTGCTTGAATTAATGGATGAGTGATGCTTTGTTTAGAACATTCTATGCATCGTTGTTCATAGAACAAACGATAAGTTGTTAAATTGTGCTTCTGCTTGACTGTTTATTATATCAACACGGAAAAACTTATTTTCTTTTGCAAGAATTATTATAAAATTTCAACAAGAAATACTAAATATTAAAAGTTTACCGCAAATTATGGATTAAGTTTCTTTACATTACATTTATATATATATATATGCCGTACGAAGAGCGGGTATTAACTTTCAGAAAATCAATACAAAAAGTAAGAACAATGTCACCAAAACTCCATCAAATTTAAATGAAATTCCATCCCTATCTTGAAGAACGATGTTGTTAATTGGTAAATTCCATCTAAAGTTTGAAAAAAAAATCTGTCTGCACTGATATTTTCATCAAATGCATTTGAAATCCTTTTTTAGACATGTAAGTATTTCAATTGACGTACAGTATAAATATTTCAATTGACGTACAGCATAAATATTTCAACTGACGTACAGCATAAATATTTCAATTGGCGTACAGCATAAATATTTCAATTGACGTACAGTATAAATATTTCACTTAACGTACAGCATAAATATTTCAATTGACGTACAGTATAAATATTTCACTTAACATACAGCAAAAATATTTCAATTGACGTACAGTATAAATATTTCGAGTAACGTACAGCATAAATATTTCAATTGACGTACAGCATAAATATTGCAATTGACGTACAGCATAAATATTTCAATTCACGTACAGTATAAATATTTCACTTAACATACAGTATAAAAACATCACAAATATTTCAGCAATATGTTTCAGTTGTATATAAGATCCGATGAACTGAAAAAATGCCAGTCTCATGAATAAAAGCTCACTCATCTCACGTTTCGGGACAAAATATGATATCAGAATCGAAAGATTGGCAAAGCATTAAATTACTTCTTAATACAAAATATCAAACTTTACAAAAGAGGAAAGCTTGTACATATTATCTCTCTTATAGAAATCTTTTTCATAATATTTACTTTTCAAGCACCTTGTGTAATAAGAAAGTGCTTTGTTGTTTATCTATGATGCATTGATTTTCAGTGGCAAATTGCTTTCACAAAATCCAAAATGTTCCATGCAATATTTCTCATTTTGGCGTGATATTTACTTTCATTTTTCATTAAGAATTACAGAATCAATATATATATGAATATTAATATCAATGCATACTAAATAATCAATACACACTAAATAATCAATACACACTAAATTATCAAAACACATTTTATTCCGAAACTGAGAAAAGGTGAAAATGAGAAAATTTATGAAACTCGACACATCGATTGCTTTGCACTTAAACTGGATAAATTGGTATTTTTCGCTTTAATGTTATCTTCTGTGGATCAATAATTATTAATTTGGGTTCCATTCGGTTCTTAGAATTTTTTATTTTATTTTTTAAAACCTTTTGATACTATCTATCCACTACCTACGTCTTTTATCTAATTATATCTATGTCTTTTATCTAATCATTGGCATTAGAGGAATAACTAACCTTTAACTAGTCGCAAACAATTTGTTTAGTTACAATCTCTAGTCATAAAACTATTTACTCATGTGTACTACAACGCTCAATCTTAGGTCCTATTCTTTGCTAAATGAATATAAAATGAAATTTTCTGTTTGTTCTTGTGTTTCTAAAATAATGTTTGCTGATGATACGAGCTTATTTTTGTTGATGATAATATTCTTATTCTTGTCAAATACCTAATGCTTCTCTAAAGTAAATTCCTAAATGCGAAACTTTAAAGACTGTTTAGACCAAAATTTTCTAACTTTAAATACTGAATAAAACTAAACGTGTTCTTTTCAATAGGGAAAAATCTGCTCAAAACATTAAAGTTACTGATAAAAATGACTCTGGCATTTTATTTTCTAGTGATGTTAAGTTCTTGGGTGTGATCCTACAGAACAGCTTAAAGTGGAATAAACACGTTGATCATATTTGTAACAAACCAAGGAAAAAAATGGGTTTAATTTGAACTAAATTATCTGTTTCGCCAAAAACTGTTTTAAGCCTTAACGCTCTAGATTTATTATTATAATATATACCAACAGATCGAGGGGGTCGAAAGCCCAGACCGTCCGGCTCATCCTTAGACATAGTGCAGCAAGATAGGCGGCCGGCAGATCGAGGGAGTTGTTGTTGACACCCAGAACGTCCGACCTACCAGAAAGGTGTAATGTAACCGTTTGGACGGCCAAGAAGTGCCACCCAATTTAGACCGGAATCCAGTGGGGGAGGCATCCGCAGGGACCGTACCCTCCTTCCCCTACCACCAACCTCTCGGAAGGACTTACGGACCCACATGTTTAACGTGATCGTACTCCGCATGAACACGGCGGCAGATCGAGGGGGTTGTTGTTGTTGAGACCCAGACCGTCCGACCTACCAGAAAGGTGTAAGGTAACAGTTTGAACGGCCGGGAAGTGCCACCCAATTTAGGCCGGAACCCAGTGGGGGAGGCATCCACAGGGACCGTACCCTCCTTCCCCTACCACCAACTTCTCGGAAAGACTTACGGACCCACATGTTTAACGTGATCGTACTCCGCATGAACACAGCGGCAGATCGAGGGGGTTGACGACCCAAACCGTCTGACTCATCCTGAGGACTTGAGCAACTACAGATCGAGGGGGTTGTTGTTGTTGAGACCCAGACCGTCCGACCTACCAGAAAGGTGTAAGGTAACTGTTTGGACGGCCGGGATGTGCCACCCAACTTAGACCGGAACCCAGTGGGGAAGGCATCCACAGGGACCGTACCCTACTTCCCCTACCACCAACCTCTCGGTAGGACTTACGGACCCACATGTTTAACGTGATCGTACTCCGCGTGAACACGGCGGCAGTTTTGGCAGCGGCTAGAATCGAACCGGGCCTACCGAGTGCAACTCCAGCGCGCTAACCAATGGGCTACCGCGCCCCACAGATCGAGGGGGTTGAAGACCCAGACCGTCCGACTCATCCTGAGGACTTGAGTATCCATTTGGACGGCCGGGGAGGGGTTGAATGATTGATTGAAACCCAGACCGTCCGACCTACCAGAAAGGTGTAAGGTAACTGTTTGGACGATCGGGAAGTGCCACCCAATTTAGACCGTAACCCAGTGGGGGAGGCATCCACAGGGACCGTACCCTCCTTCCCCTGCCACCAACCTCTCGGAAGGACTTTCGGACCCACATGTTTAACGTGATCGTACTCCGCGTGAACACGGCGGCAGTTTTGGCAGCGGCTGGAATCGAACCCGGGCCTACCGAGTGCAACTCCAGCGCGCTAACCAATGGGCTACCGCGCCCCGGCCGGGGAGGGGAGGGGTTGAAGGCCCAGACCACACGACCAACCCAGGGGGTTTATGGTATCAAGTTGTGTTTCGCCACCATTTAAGGCTTTTGAGCAAAAAACAATAGGAGGCAGCATAAACACCCTGCTCTATCGACGACGCCCATATATGTAATGTAGTCTAAAACCACGCTGAGCTTATCAACATGTTGATTATCACCACCGCGATTTATTCTGCTGAAATTTTGCATCCCTGCTTTGTTTTTAGTACTGAGTAATGCTACAATTCGCTTGTCTTTCCAGGAAGATACCAAAATGCTATTTTTACGGCAATTCATTGTTTGTTTAGTTGCGGTAAATGTTGGTTTTTTATTTGTAGAGGCAAACCTTTTCTATTTGCTATTAGCGTTTTATCGTTGGGGCCGTAAACTAACGTACGTACCAATTTTACATTATAAAAATGATTCATTTATCTATATATATAAGTGATATAAGAGATAACAGAAATGTCTCCATGGAGGAGCCTTCCAATTTCTATTGCATTAATATACCGTGTGGTCAGAATTAAAACACCCCTACTCTGAGCTCTCTATAGATCGAACTACTCATTGTAAAGGCTCCAAATTTGTTGAACATACTATTCAAGACATGGGGAAAGGGATTACGCGAAAAAAAAGATTAGTTCCAGAAACACCGATAGGTGGCGTTGTACAACAGAAAATATGCCGAAAAGACACAAAATACACATTTGTAACACATTTTATTCGAACGTACCAAAGATTCATATCACAAGGACCTTATCGCTGCAGGGAATGCTGCTCAATATGGTTCCCTTCTTCAAGATGTAAAATCTGCAGTCTGTGGACAGCTTGTTCAACTGAGGATCGTAATTGGTCGATTGAGATGCTTCTCACACGCAGAATGATACTGTCTTTCAAATCTGCCAAGGTTACCAGACGTCCTCGATAAACAAGACTTTTTAAGAATCCCCCCACATCCAAAAATCACAGGGATTAAGATATGGAGAACGAGATGGCCAGGTTGTCAGAAACGCACGACTAATTACTCTACCATTAGTAAAATGTTGCCGAAGAAACTGCTGTACACAGAGTCCAATGTGTGGAGGCGCTCCATCTTGCATAAAGGTAATTGAATCAAGACATTGGTGCAGTTGCAGTTGGGGTACAACGAAATTTTCGAGCATGTTTTTGTACCTCCTGGCCGTCACGGTGCATGTCAGTAGAAGAGAAATGACAGTTGAACACCAGCAGGCGCAGCTGCGCAGCGGCTGCGCCTGGAGGAGGAGGAGGCCCTCTTTTGGGAGGATCCTCTTTTGGGAGGATCCCTCTTTGGGAGGATGCCTCTTTGGAGTGGATCCTCTCAGAGGGTCTTTAGACCCTCAGGAGGATGCCTCTCTTGAGAGGATCCTCTCAGAGGATCTTTAGACCCCCAGGAGGGAGGATGCCTCTCACTATCCCCCTCCCCTCTTTTGGAAGTTTGGTGATGCCTCTCTTGGGAGGATGCCTCTTTCGCAATTGCGAAGTCTTTCACAGAGTCATGATGACTCATACGGAGTAAGTTTCACTTCACTCGGAGTCTTGAGAGGGAGTGTCACAATCGCTGACCTGAGGAAGAAGTTTCAAGGGATGTCGCAATCAGCGACTGACCCTTGACCTGAGGAAGGGGTTTCAAGGGATGTCACAATCGATGACTGAACATCGCACAATCTGGAAATGTCGTGTCGCGATTGATAACCTTAGAAGTGACTTTTGACAAGAACACACATCCTCCCTCTCTGCTGGTCAGTGATAAACTGAAAGATCTTATCAGCGGGTTGTAGTTAAAGCGCCCTCTGGCGAATTTTGATGAAGTGTTGCCATCTATCGGCATTTTTTTTCCCAAAAGAAATTAATGTTTCACTGGTCAGGAGGTGGATTCGAACTTGGAACCAACCGATTACAAGCCACGCGTCTTACCGCCGTGCCACAAGGCCTTGCTTCATAGAAAGTTATCTTCGAAGTGTACCTTATCAGCGGAAGTTAGATTATTTTTCGAAGTTCATTCGAATCGCACGGTGAATAGCGATGTATTTTAAAACAGAATGCTACGGAGTGAATATAAAATTGTGTTATTAATAGTGTATTATAACACTATGATTTTTTAAAACAAATTGTATTCAGTGAACACAAAAATAGTGTTCAGTGAATAGGATTCGACCCTTTTAAGTGTTGTGTATCTAAAAACGAATGTATACACATACACAAACTTTAAAAACACGAATGTAATAATTAGCTAAAATTGTATTCAGTGGACTCTACGATTTTTTTTTTTTTTTTTTTTTAAATAAATCTAACTATCAATATGATTTTTACAATAATAACGAAATGATTTCGAATGTTTAAAAACAAATTGATTACGGACTTCCAATGAACACACAAATTGTGTTCAGTGGACACAAAAATTGTGTTCAGTGAATAGGATTCGATACTTTTAAGTGTTGCGTATCTAAAATCAAATGTATACACGTACACAAACTTTAAAAACACGAATGTAATACTTAGCTGAGTGATATATAGCAATGTGTTTAAAAATAAATCTAACAGCATATATCAATATGATTTTTTTTTTTTTAAATGAATTGAATACACCCAAGTATAGTTACGCATTTTCAAAATGGTGTTAAGTGAATAGCATTCAACCCTTTTAACACTTAAAAACATGAATGTAATACATAGTTGAAATTATGTTTTGTGAACAGGATTCGACCCTTTCAAGTGTTGTGTATCCAAAATCAAATTTATACACGTACACAAACTTTAAAAACACGAATGTAAAAATTAGCTAAAATTGTATTAAGTGATATATAGCAATGTGTTTAAAAATAAATCTAACAGCATATATCAATATGATTTTTATAATAATAACGAAATGATTTTTTTTTCTTTTTATAAAAATAATAATGAAAATTAGAACTCACGGAACAACGTCTTCGCAGCTTCGCATCTACGCTGCAAATGAGTGATATACTCTCATTATGCTATTAAAAATTAGATCTTATCTATAATGACGTCAGCAGTATGAGGTGTTGCCACCTATTTTTTCTAATAATATATTTTAATAGTTGGATACTTCAAGGGTCTGATTTGCTACACGTAATCTGAAATACATCATTTTAATGATATTACGCATTGAATATGATTTGACCATTTTAAAGTGGTGGATGTAATTGAAATATCGAAGTTTAGAATTTAACAAGCTAACGAATTTTCACCCCCAAAATTTTAGCATTAAGTTTAAATAAAATAAAAACCAACGAATATGATATAACCATTTTAACAGTAAAGGGTATAATTTTTACTACCATTATAGAACTTAGAATTGAGTGTACATTATTTTTTTTTCAGGACACCTACACATTTTAAAATCTATTGAATAGGAATAGACCATTTTGCACATACATATACCTAGATTTCAACACCCGGTATTAAAACCTGCTAAACATGAAACGAGTAAGTATTGTGTGAGATTTTATCACACTAACTTTCAAACTTTTTAAATTTTTAAAAATGTCCGAAATAGTTGTATTTCATCGGTAGACATAAATTGTATGGAACACATTTTTATGAAAAAAAATATCTGTTTCGACAGCTTTTAAAAATAGATTTCTACAGTTGTACACTGCGGTTCTAGAATTTTCTAAATACGAATCGACTGTTTGAACTACCAATGGTGGTTTTACCGATGCAAATATTTACAGGACAAATATTTCGATGAAACCGAACTTAGTTGAAGCTTCTAAGTTTGAATATTTAGAATCATTTCATATAATTTTTATATTCACATTAAAAATAGTTAACAAAGTTGGAACTCACGGAGCGACAGCTTAAGATAAGAACTGATAAGATAAGAACTGATAAGCTCTCATCTAATTGTTGCAATTAGTGTGTTTATCGTTCATTTCTAGTTTGGATGTCGACTTGTGAAGGCCTCATACTGTTAGTTATTTTCGTGTTTTTGGTAGCTATTCTTGTATATTCCGCGTGATACATATCACCTAAAGTTATAAAAATATATATAAAATTTTTCTAAGTATATAATGTTAATGTGATTTAAAATTCGGAACTTTAAGTAAGTTTGGTACATATTTTCACTCTATGATTTCGAAGCTGAATGAAATAATATAGAAATTTTCTCATGTAGATAACAATTGTATTTACCACAATCTAATGTTGTACGATTCATTAAAAATTATAAGTTCTAATCACTTCATATCTTATGTGATCTGTTTGCACACGACACTCGATTTAGGTTACGTGATTATACTTATGAAGTTGTTTGATAAGTCATTTCAACTTTGGGCGTTGTGTGGATAGGTTTGGTTCGTTCATAGCTGCGACAAAATTATAATGTTTTAAGATGTTAGTGTTTTAAAAATAAATCTTATACTGTGAATGTCGTAGTTGGATGTTACTATCTAAAAAGAATGCCTAAAATTCAAAGTATGCCATCACTCGAGCAAATAATTTCTAGTGTAAATAGTGGTGAGTTGACTGTTTCTGCCCTAGAAGAAACAAAATCTGTGGACATTGTCTCAGATGTGATTAATTCGCCCTCACAAAAATTTGCTGTGGATTGGTTAGAAACCTATCTTATGTCTTCCAAAACCCCAGCAGAAACATCTACCGTTGTCAATTCACAAGTTCTCACCGAGGTTGAAAACTCAACTCAAGATCTGCTTTCTTGTGCTCTAACACATAGCGGACTGTTATCTTCCAATGCAGAATCAGTTTCGACTGAATCTACTTCTTCAGATTTTATGCAAGATGCACTCCGTCGTTGGCATTTAGGTTCTAATGTGTATGTGTATTTTAAACTTCGTCATGGGAAGTTAAAAATGTATATATGGAAATATCTCTCTAACGATCGAAATGAATTACAGCCTACGCGTGAAGGTGTTACACTGTCACCGGCTACATGGAGTTGTTGTTGTTGAGACCCAGACCGTCCGACCTACCAGAAAGGTGTAAGGTAACTGTATGGACGGCCGGGAAGTGCCACCCAATTTAGACCGGAACCCAGTGGGGGAGGCATCCACAGGGACCGTACCCTCCTTCCCCTACCACCAACCTCTCGGAAGGACTTACGGACCCACATGTTTAACGTGATCGTACTCCGCATGAACACGGCGGCATTTTGTGGTAGCGTGCAAATCTAGCGCGCAAACCACGGGGATACCGCACCCGAGATGGCCAACAGCACGCGGTGTTCCGAGGTGGTCACCCACCAAGTACTAACCGCGCCCGATGCTGCTTGACTTCGGTGATCTAACGAGAACCGGTGTTTTCAGCACGGTACGGCCGTTGGCTCCGGCTACATGGAGTGAATTTTCTCAAAAATTGTGGTCGTTCAATATTCTATATGGAGATACCTCTATCGTCAGTCGCAATGAGTTGTTCTGTTTCAATGACAACGGAAAATTGCATTTGCAGAAAATAATTCAATTATATGATTCAAAATTTTGTCTAACACAGTGTCATATTACCTTAGATAAAAATCAAATAGCATGTTTACTGAATAGTGTTAACAACATTAGTATACATCTTCGAGAAAGTATATTTATAGAGTGGCTTCCTGCTCAAATATTAAAAATAAAGAACACTATAACCTTTCTACCATCACTTATTTGTGACAAAAATTTTGCATTCGAACAATTAATCTCTTGTATTCATGACAACATCATGTGTCATGTAAGAAAACTTTTCAAATGTGTTGGCTGTGTTGGTCAAGTTGAAGATTTAAGTTACCATGAATGTCTTTACAGCACTCCATTACAAATGTCTGACAGAGTGTCTGAACAAGTAATTCTAAATCTTGACATTAATAGCATTGCTAAGAAAGTTTTGTTGCGTGGTGAAGAAGTCTTTTACTGCTATGATAGAAATTTTTTCGAGTCATTCAAATCAGAGGACTATGAAAGTGCGATAAGGAAATTATTTTAACTTATTTGTTTAAATGTACAACTGATAATGGTTAATGTGTATTTCATGAATAATAGATTCATTAAATGGTTTTTATCTTTCAAATTGAATTCCTTATTTATACTCATTAGCTAATTTTTTTTTTTTTAGCATGTTCCATTTAAGAAATGTTATATTGTTATGAGTTATGTATCTATGCATTCAAGTGTAACAGGTTTACTAATCTCACTTTTTAAAATAAAATATAAAAAATTAAAAATAGATTTATTCGAATCATATCAAATGTCTACAGTGTGAGTTTCATGACAAAAGATATTTACACTTTACAGAGTTTAAATCATAAATTTATAATCAATGTCAAAATTCTGAATTCATTCAAAATAAATGCTAATCTATGTTCCATTCTCTAAAGTATGAAGATTCATAAACAATGTTGTGTTTCAATCTCTAAGAATCGGTGAAAATTCGACTGTAGTTTCTTAAAAATCTACGAAGTTGGGACTTATTCTGTAATAGGTGTAAAATTTTGTTGTGGTCCTGTCATTTTCTGTGTGTTGATAAATATGTACATTCAAATGGGATCATTTATTAAGAGCAGAGGGGTCTTATGGAGCGCCTACAACCACAAAATTGTGACATTTCTATGGGCATGCCAATAATGTCTCGTATTAAGATATCAAAACTCATTACATGTTTCTTTTAAGGTGATAATTGCATATCTTTCATATTTTTTAATGTTATTGCAATGTACTGTACTTGTCTCAGAGGGTCACTCTTTCATTTAAATTCAATGTTAACAATCACCTATCCTTAAAAACAGTAAGTTATATGCTATTCTTCTTTTAAAAAAAAATATATATATATATATACTCGTTTAATTATCTTAAACGTTGTTGTAACAATAAAACCTAGCTCTTATTTGATAGTCATACACTAAGTATTGTGCAATTTTTGTCAAATTGCATTAAAATTTGATAATTTTAAATGGGGAAAAAAAACATTCGTGAGTATTCCACAATATTGAAATGTTAAGATCTTCCAGCTCTTGTATGTATTGTATAATTTGATAAATTTTTCATTTAAATATGGGAACTGCTTAAAACAATAACATTGCAATTATCTCGCTTTGCGAACATGAACTTTGGGTCACTATCTGTTACACTGATAAGCACGATAAGCTATAGAGCCGATTTGGAATGTATTCTGAGTGAGTCTTTGGCTTGCATGTTGTGTGTATTGTGGGGGGAGGGGGTATATTTATGGAAAATATGTATTCATATACATATTATTTCTGAGAGCAGCTTTTTCAAAATAAGATCCACACATTTTAGTGGTGTCTATTGAAATGTAAGGATGCAATCATGCATTTGCAATCGTCGGATTTCCACTTGGACGAATTCAGACGTAAAATACACCTCTAATGCTTTTTTTTTTTAAATTATAACTTAACATTTAGAAGGTATATGGAATATCTGCTTATATGAAAAAAAAATGGATAGCATAAGACAGTCGCATGTTATTAAAAAAAAAAAAAAAAAGAAAAAATGCATAATTTGAAAAGAATAATTGTGTGGTGGCAACACGTCAACATAATGACGTCATTATAGATAAGATCTAATTTTTAATAATGTAATGAGAGTGTATCACTCATTTGGAGTGTGGACAGTAAGCTGTCGCTCCGTGAGTTCCAACTTTGTTAACTATTTTCAATGTGAATATAAAAATTATATGAAATGATTCTAAATATTCAAACTTAGAAGCTTCAACTAAGTTCGGTTTCATCGAAATATTTGTCCTGTAAATATTTGCATCGGTAAAACCACCATTGGTAGTTCAAACAGTCGATTCGTATTTAGAAAATTCTAGAACCGCAGTGTACAACTGTAGAAATCTATTTTTAAAAGCTGTCGAAACAGATATTTTTTTTCATAAAAATGTGTTCCATACAATTTATGTCTACCGATGAAATACAACTATTTCGGACATTTTTAAAAATTTAAAAAGTTTGAAAGTTAGTGTGATAAAATCTCACACAATACTTACTCGTTTCATGTTTAGCAGGTTTTAATACCGGGTGTTGAAATCTAGGTACATGTATGTGCAAAATGGTCTATTCCTATTCAATAGATTTTAAAATGTGTAGGTGTCCTGAAAAAAAAATAATGTACACTCAATTCTAAGTTCTATAATGGTAGTAAAAATTATACCCTTCACTGTTAAAATGGTTATATCATATTCGTTGGTTTTTATTTTATTTAAACTTAATGCTAAAATTTTGGGGGTGAAAATTCGTTAGCTTGTTAAATTCTAAACTTCGATATTTCAATTACATCCACCACTTTAAAATGGTCAAATCATATTCAATGCGTAATATCATTAAAATGATGTATTTCAGATTACGTGTAGCAAATCAGACCCTTGAAGTATCCAACTATTAAAATATATTATTAGAAAAAATAGGTGGCAACACCTCATACTGCTGACGTCATTATAGATAAGATCTAATTTTTAACAGCATAATGAGAGTATATCACTCATTTGCAGCGTGGATGCGAAGCTGCGAAGACGTTGTTCCGTGAGTTCTAATTTTCATTATTATTTTTATAAAAAGAAAAAAAATCATTTCGTTATTATTATAAAAATCATATTGATATATGCTGTTAGATTTATTTTTAAACACATTGCTATATATCACTTAATACAATTTTAGCTAATTTTTACATTCGTGTTTTTAAAGTTTGTGTACGTGTATAAATTTGATTTTGGATACACAACACTTGAAAGGGTCGAATTCTGTTCACAAAACATAATTTCAACTATGTATTATATTCATGTTTTTAAGTGTTAAAAGGGTTGAATGCTATTCACTTAACACCATTTTGAAAATGCGTAACTACACTTGGGTGTATTCAATTCATTTAAAAAAAAAAAAATCATATTGATATATGCTGTTAGATTTATTTTTAAACACATTGCTATATATCACTCAGCTAAGTATTACATTCGTGTTTTTAAAGTTTGTGTACGTGTATACATTTGATTTTAGATACGCAACACTTAAAAGGATCGAATCCTATTCACTGAACACAATTTTTGTGTCCACTGAACACAATTTGTGTGTTCATTGGAAGTCCGTAATCAATTTGTTTTTAAACATTCGAAATCATTTCGTTATTATAAAATCATATTGATAGTTAGATTTATTAAAAAAAAAAATAAATAAAAAATCGTAGAGTCCACTGAATACAATTTTAGCTAATTATTACATTCGTGTTTTTAAAGTTTGTGTATGTGTATACATTTGTTTTTAGATACACAACACTTAAAAGGGTCGAATCCTATTCACTGAACACAATTTTTGTGTTCACTGAATACAATTTGTTTTAAAAAATCATAGTCTTATAATACACTATTAATAACACAATTTTATATTCACTCCGTAGCATTCTGTTTTAAAATACATCGCTATTCACCGTGCGATTCGAATGAACTTCGAAAAATAATCTAACTTCCGCTGATAAGGTACACTTCGAAGATAACTTTCTATGAAGCAAGGCCTTGTGGCACGGCGGTAAGACGCGTGGCTTGTAATCGGTTTGTTCCAAGTTCGAATCCACCTCCTGACCAGTGAAACATTAATTTCTTTTGGGAAAAAAAATTCCGATAGATGGCAGCACTTCATCAAAATTCGCCAGAGGGCGCTTTAACTACATCCCGCTGATAAGATCTTTCAGTTTATCACTGACCAGCAGAGAGGGAGGACGTGTGTTCTTGTCAAAAGTCACTTCTAAGGTTATCAATCGCGACACGTCATTTCCAGATTGTGCGATGCTCAGTCATCGATTGTGACATCCCTTGAAACCCCTTCCTCAGATCAAGGGTCAGTCGCTGATTGCGACATCCCTTGAAACTTCTTCCTCAGGTCAGCGATTGTGACACTCCCTCTCAAGACTCCGAGTGAAGTGAAACTCACTCCGTATGAGTCATCATGACTCTGTGAAAGACTTCGCAATTGCGAAAGAGGCATCCTCCCAAGAGAGGCATCACCAAACTTCCAAAAGAGGGGAGGGGGACAGTGAGAGGCATCCTCCCTCCTGGGGGTCTAAAGATCCTCTGAGAGGATCCTCTCAAGAGAGGCATCCTCCTGAGGGTCTAAAGACCCTCTGAGAGGATCCACTCCAAAGAGGCATCCTCCCAAAGAGGGATCCTCCCAAAAGAGGATCCTCCCAAAAGAGGGCCTCCTCCTCCTCCAGGCGCAGCCGCTGCGCAGCTGCGCCTGCTGGTGTTCAACTGTCATTTCTCTTCTTCTCATGTCACAGGGCCATTGGGAGTAGCCTCTTCGGAAAAGAAAGGTCCAAGAATAAATGTGGCTGTGAATCCACACAAGACTAACTTTCGGTGAGTGAAGTGGAATCTCTTTGAAGGTACGAGGGTTTTCCGTGTCCCAAATGCGACAGTTATGTGTGTTGACTGTTCCACTTAGATGGAAATGCGCTTCATCGCTCCATAGAATCTTCTATGGCCACGATGCATCCACTTCAACTCTAGCTAGAAATGTCAATGCAAAGGTCAGTCGCTTCTCCCTGTCGATAGTTAGCAAGTGGTGATTGTGACTAATTTTGTACGGGAAAAAATGCACTATGTTTCTCAGTACGTTCCGCACTGTGCTGTAGGGAACACCCAAGTGTCGTGACACTCCACGTGCAGTGCTACAGCCTATTACGTTATCCATTGATTGTTCAACAATAGCGATGGCAACATCATCAACGATATCTGAACGAGTCGATTTGCGTCCTCGACCTCCAAGCTGTCCAGTTTTCTCGAATCGAGCGATCATTCCCCTGAGAGCTTGTGGAAGTAATGGTCCTTTGCGCAAATTCTTAAGTCGACGAAACTCTCGAAGTGCAGCTGCAGCATGTCCTTTGTTTTCATAAAACAGCTTCACAAACAAAGCGCGTTCTGGCAGTGTGACAGCCATCGCTGATAAGAATGAAAATTTCCCAGTTTTATCCCCTTTTATGCCCAGAACATAGTAGCTGCAAACCAAGGATTTATGCAAATTTTTGTGCTTACAGTGCGAAATTGCAGTTACAATAACAGTTTAAATTTCTTCACTTTTTATCGTCTTTTTTTTCATATCAGCAAAAGAAATTTAAAAAGGAATAATTCCATATCGCATGTGTTTGTTTTTTTTTGTGATTATTTTGTGTCTTTCCAGCATATTTTCTGTTGTACAGCGCCACCTATCGGTGTTTCTGGAACTATTTTTTTCACGTATTCCCTTTCCCCATGTCTTGAATAGTAGGTTCAACAATTTTGGAGCCTTTACACTGAGTAGTTCGATGTATAGAGAGCTCAGAGTAGGGGTGTTTTAATTCTGACCACCCGGTATATATATAAAATGCATATATATATATATATAATATACATACAAAAATTGTGACTTATAGAAAATTCCTTACTGTGTTCTTACTGCAAGTTTCTTATATCTGCAATAGAATGACATTGCAGATATCGGTTATTTCATGCTGTCGAGCACATAATAAGAGCGAAACCCGTTCATAGATACTGTTATCTGCAATGGGAGTGTCTTCCGAATATTCAAACTTGTTTTGTTTGCTTTTATATAAAAAAGCGGAAATTTAAAAACGTTTTTCTTCCTTTATGAGAAAGATATATAAGAAAGATAGATAAGGCTAATAATCTTTCTCCTAAGGTAAAAATATTGAGTTACTTCAGAATAAAGCAATTCCATTCTTTTCACATTCTCCGTCCTTTAGATACCAGGAGTAATATTGCCCCTCTAGGCGGTAGAAAATGATCTGTTTCTCCTTCAGATATGATCTAACTGGAAATGCTTTTGTATATGTATTAGTAATATTTCTAAAATGTAAAAGTCATAAATGTAAAAGTAAATGTGAAAGTCAGTTTGCAACAACTTCAATATGACAAAGCTGAAATATACGCATTGTTCGGCAATATGTATCAAATCTTACACATAATGTATGAATTATTTTATACGGGATTCTTAAAAAAGTCTTTCAGTATACCAATAACTTTGTAAGAAAAAGTCCAAGAGTGTACACGTTATGTCTATCGGGAAATGACCATGACCGATCGAATGACAGTGATTGCAGCACCCCAAGCGGAGAATTTTAAAAAGTTACGATTCTAAACTCAGCAACGAAACGAGATAGACGAAAAAAACCGATTACAAAGTTGTAGAACATTGTCTAATCAGTAGGAAGCATTATTAGATATCGTATGTATTTATAGTGTTAAATGTAAAAATCTGATGTGGGCCGCACATGACTTTCCCTGCAGACTCAAATTCAATTTGTCTTTATTTCTATAATAATTCATTAAATTGAATTTAATTTGCACAAAATACACTAAATTTGCATTTTTAATTCAATTTCTGTTTTTATTTGGTAATTGGACATTTTTCCAAAAGTGTCATAACTAAATGCGAAAAATCTCATATATCTCGAGAACGGTTAGTCCTAGAGTAATAGAGTTGCTCTTTATTTTTTTCCTCATCACAAATTACGTATAAAACAAGCATTTAATTGATATATTTGAACATACGTAGCTTTTTTTTAAGATTTTGGCGATTTTTGAGGGACATTTCCAAAAAAAAGCAGGTTGTACTTTTCCGAATAATACCGAAATCTAATCAGCATCAGAGTATCCCACAAGTAACCCATCTACCAAATTTTGTGAAATTTGGTCAATTAGTATTTCAGCTAGAGTAGATACATGACATTTTCGTGAGCCATTTCGCAAAAAAAGGCGGTTCTGTTTATACGAATCGTACCAAAAACTAATCAACACCAGGGTCACATCCAAGTGACTTACCTACCAAATTTTATGAAATTCGGTCCATTAGTTTTTGAGTTAGAGTGGATACATACATTGCACAGACACATAGACAGACAGACAGACACACAGACAGACACGCACACACAGACGTCACACTAAAAATAGTTTTTTCGTATTCTAGAGGTCTCGAAACGTGTAGATCCGTCGAAAACTCGATTTGCGATTTTCGACATGATTCCAATACTTTCCCTATACATTACCATGTATTGCAGGGAAAGTAAAAATTCTTGAAGTCTAAATAAATCCACTTCCATGACCAGTAATTAGTAAATCTTATTATCTATACCAAGTGTCTGTCTGTCTGTCACGTGTTTTTTTTTTTAGGCATTTCCCGAATAGATAGTGACTTGCAATCTGGTACACAGGTCGATCGTTCGATAAATCCCCTTGGAAAAATAGAATTTTTCAAAAACGTTCTGTAGAAGGTGTGCTCCACACCAAAACGTTTGAAAAGTGAAATGATAAAAAAGCATGTTTTGAGATATAGAGACTTCAAATGTAGTGTATAAGTAAAGCGTTCGAAAGGAAGAAAGTTTGCCATTTCAGATTTCCAATATTTTCTACTTAAGGGGGTGCTGTACACCAAAATGTTCGATTTGCCGGATAAATGTGAAACGGCTCCTTTAAATTTGATAGAGGCTTGAAATTTAGCATATGGCCAAATCATTTGATAAAAACACTCAAGACGAATATAGTTTTTCAAAAATGTTCGTTTAAGGTGTGCTCCAGAGGAAAACGTTTTTAAGGTGAATTCATAAAGAAAACATTCTTCGGGATGAAATAGGGATTTCAAGTTAGGTGTACAGGTAGAAAGTTTGGAAGGAAGAAAGTGTACAATTTCAGTTTTCCGATATTTTCTACTTTATTGGTGCCTCACAAAAAAAAATTTGATTTTCGAAATAAATGAAAAACGCCTCTTTTTAAAATGAGATAGAGGTTTGATATTTGGTATATGTGCCAATCATCTGATAGAAAACCCAAGAGAAATTTAGATTTTCAAAAATGTTCATTTAAAGGGTATTTTGTTCATGTACTCCACACAAAAACATTCAAAAGGTGAAATGATAGAAAAAGCATGCTTCCCGATGAGATAGACTAGAGATTTCAAATTTGGTGTATGGATAAATAGTTTGAAAGGAAGAAAGTGTGCAATTTCAGTTTTCCAACATTTGCTATTATACGGGGTGCCGCACAATAAAATGTTCGATTTAACGATCAAATGAAAAACGCCTCCTTTCCAACGTGATAGAGGCTTGACATCTGGTAAATGGGCTAATCATTTGAAACAAAAAACCCAAGATGAATACAGTTTTTCAAAAATGTTCATTTAAAGGGGTGCTACACAGAAAATGTTTGAAAGATAAAATGATAGAAAAAGCATGCTTCGCGATAGAGACTTCAAATTTGGTATACGGGTAGATAGTTTGAAAGAAAGAAAATGTGCAATTTCAGATTTCCAATATTTGCTACTTTAGGGAATACCGCACACCAAAGTATTTGATATTCCGAATAAATGAAACATTCTTCCATTTAAATGTGATAGAAGCTTGATATTTGGTATATAGGCTAATCATCTGATAAAAATCCCAAAACGAATAGCTTTTTTCAAAATGTTCATTTATTTGTGTGCTCCACAGAAAAACGTTCGAAAGGTGAAATGATAAGATAACATGTTTCGGCATGAGATTTGGTGTACAGGTAAATAGTTTGAAAGGAAGAAGTGTACAATTTAAATTTTCAAATGCTTTTTTCTTTAGTGGGTTCTGCACACCAAAATATTCAATTTGCCGAATAAGTGTGAAACGCGAATTATTAACATATCCCATAACATTTAGACCTCTACTGGCCGAATACCCGTTGATTCAACGGGTATTCGGCTAGTAGAGGTCTAAATGTCATGGGATATGTTAATGGTGAATTATAAGTTCAAAGGCATGTTTTGACGAGGAAGTGCAAAATATCCACTATGGAGAAAACTCGGTGCACTTCTTTGACGGAAATGCGCTTGCAATTTTTATGCGTTCACTTGAAAAATCACAAAAAATAGAATAATGTCGTAATTAAAAGAATTTTTATTGGAAGGCGAAGATATGCACATATATTTTTCCCAAACTATATAATTGTGCTAATAATTTTCCTTTTTACTTTCCCTGCAATACATGGTAATGTATGGAAAAAATATTGGAATCATGTCGAAAATCGCATTTTGAGTTTTCGACGGATCTACACGTTTCGAGACCTCTAGAATACGAAAATACTATTTTTAGCGTGACGTCTGTGTGTGTGTCTGTCTGTCTGTCTGTCTGTGCAATGTATGTATCCACTCTAACTAAAGAACTAATGGACCGAATTTCATAAAATTTGGTAGGTAAGTCACTTGGGTGAGACCCTGGAGCTGATTAGTTTTTGGTAGGATTCGTAAAAACAGAACCCGCCTTTTTTTGCGAAATGGCCCTCAAAAATTTCATGTATCCTCACTTGCTAAAATACTAATTTACCAAATTTCGCAAAATTTTGTAGATAAGTTACTTGTAGGATACTCTGGTGCTGATTAGATTTTGGTACGATTCGGAAAGGAACAACCTGCCTTTTTTATGAAATGGTCCGCAAAAATCACCAAAATAAAAAAAAAACTACGCATGCTCAAATGTATCAATTAAATTCTTGTTTTATACGCAATTTTTGATGAGGAAAAGAATATAACACAATCTATTATACTGTAGGACTAACCGTTCTCAAGATATTTGAGATTTCTTGCACTTTTGTTACGCCGATTTCGGAAAAATATCCAATTACCAAATAAAAACAAAAATTGAATTAAAAATGCAAATTTAGTGTTATTTGATGCAATTAAACTCAAGCTAATGAATTATTAAAGAAATAAAGAAAGTATGAATTTTAATCTGCAGGGAAAGTCATGTGCTGCCCACATCAGATTTTTCGAATTAAGTATCAAATAGCCCAAAAGAGATACAAATTTCGATGTGTGAATACAAATTTTCACGTTATATTTAATGGGTACTGACTAGTAAATAAATAAATATGAACGAATGGTTTACAGATTCGGTTCGAAGATCGTTAGAAAGGACGTTTTTCAATTTTTCCGATGGTATCAAGATGGAAACTGTGTGATCATATTTTCTGCCGCTAAGGAACCTATTTGTGTGAAAATCGCTCAAAATTGTCCTAAAACATAAAAGAACTAAAAAACTAATTCGAATATAAAAAAACCGCCAAGCCGTATTTTTTCGGTTCCTGAAGTACCTCTGCACCAAATCTCGTCGCTGTCTAAAGTTTAGAACTCCCACCCATAAACATCTTCTTTTATTAGTAAGATTCCTACTCAGTATACAAATTGCAATTAGCTACCAAATGTAATTGGCTTTGCGACTTGTCCCGTCTATCTTGCTTTGTTACCGAGTCTATTATCTTTGAAAATTCTCTGCTAGAGGGCGCGAAAATCTATTTTATTTGATCCGACATAGTCACTTTATTGTAGAGAGATCTAGCGTATACACTCCCGGACCTTTCCATACAAAGTTATTGGGATGCTTAAGGACTTCCATAGAACTCTGTCATTTCATAGTTACCAGCTAACATTGCATAGACTTTGGATTTTCTATTGTGATAAGAGCATAATAAACGCGAAACCAGTTCGTGGAAACTGGTATCAACAATGAGAGTGTGTTCCTTACAAAAAATGTTCTTTACATTTTTATCATAATCCATACCACGTGCTCTGGATTTAAAAAATTTTTTAACGAAAAACACAAGATTATTTTTATAAGGAAACCTCACTGAAAAGGAACAGCATTTAAAAGGAAACTATTGGTAAAACTTGTAAAGAACATTGGTGCCCTAACCCGGAAATGGCCCACTGATCTTTGTACTAGCCAGCCCATGCTCTACCGCTGAGCAACTGGGGCGGAAATACAAGCTCTTATAGTCAAAGTGAAATCTGCAAAATAATTAAAATTTAAAATAAAATGTTTCATTTCTAATTTAATTGGCTTGTTTTTACTGCACTTTTATATTTTACTTTATTAATTTATTTACTAATAATTAATAATATCCAGTAAATATGAATATTATTTATTAACAATTTGACATAACAATTGTACTATTCGAACTATTAGAAAATTCCAGGCATTCTAAAATTCGATATTCGAATTCAAAAACAGTGTTATTCGCCCATCTTTAATGGTGTTGTTATTGTTGAGACCCAGACCGTCCGACCTACCAGAAAGGTGTAAGGTAACTGTTTGGACGACCGGGAAGTGCCACCCAATTTAGACCGAAACCTAGTGGGGGAGGCATCCATAGGGACCTACCCTCCTTCCCCTACCACTAACCTCTCGAAAGGAGTTACAGACCCACATGTTTAACGTGGTCGTACTCCGAGTAAACACGGCGGCAGTTTTGGCAGTGGCGGAAATTGAACCCGGGCCTACCAAGTGCAATTCCCGTGCGCTAACCACTGGGCTACCGAGCCCATCTTTAATGGTGTGACATTATTTGCTTTATATGTCTGAAAGCTACAAAATACCTGATCTACGCAGCACATGTCTTTCCTTACAGACTCAAATTCATTCTCTATTTCTAAATCCATTATATTGAGTTTAAATGCACAAACGGACACGAATTTTTAGAAATTATATCCATTTTGCTGTTTGAATAAATGTTCTTTTTTCATTTAGTAACTTTACGCTTTTTAAAATACCGCCAACTTAAAATTAAACTGAAATGTCTTAACAAAGGTTCTTCTTGGAGTAATACGGTTAGTCTTATTCACGTTGCCACCAATACTGCGTATGAAACAATCATTTAATTAATACATTTCAGCATAGTTTATCTTTTATTTCTGATTTTGAAGACTTTTGTGGGCCATTTCGAAATAAAGACTGATTTCATATATTTTTTTTCTTATCTAGACATAATCTAATCAGCACCAAGATAACTTATAGGTGACTTGCCCACCAAATTTTGTAAAATTTCTTTAAAAAGTATTTAAACTAGAGGGAATACAAACATGTATTGCACAGACACGCACAGACGTCACGCTAAAAATGATGGATTCGTGTTCTAGATTGCTCGAAACATGTAAATCCGTCGAAGGCTCAAGTTCCAATTATCGACACGATTCCAACCAATAATTTCCCTAGGGAAAGTAATATATTCTGAAATTTTCATCCACAAGCCTTGGCCTCCACACGAAAAGGAACACACAATATTGAACAAATTCCCGTATCATAAATATATAATGTTTCAGTGAAATATTCCAGCGTCAAAAAATGATATTTTTTTTTTTTTTTTTTTTTTTTTTTTTTTTGTCGAGACACCGGCTGATTAAATTTGCGGTAGAATTTTTTGATTTAAAAAAGAAATAGATGTATAAAAAAAACATTATATCTGATTTACTAAAAATTGAGCTTTTTAATAATAAAGCACACATTTCTCCTTTCATTTGTTTCTCAAGAATCCATTTCTATACTAACATTAATATCTGGTTGAATAAACTGTGTTTGAAACATTCGGGAGACTTTGGTAGATTTGCTACTGGGTATAATATAAAAATTTAATGTGGGCATCACAGGACTTTCCCTACAAACACAAATTCGTTTTATCTTCCTTTTTTCCACAATTCATTAAATCGAATTTAATTACACAAAATAACATGGCTAATTATTTGAAATTACGCTAAATTTGCAGTTTTAATTCAGTATTCGTTTTCATTTGGCGACTATGGTATTTTAAAAGGCAATGTGGCAAAAATGCAAAATAAAGCAAAATATCTCGAGAACGGCTAGTCATAGAATAATGGGGTTGGTCTTATTGTTTTTATCGTTGAAAATTACGAATGAAATAAGCATTTAATTGATGCATTTCAGACATGTAGTCGTTTGATTTTGACAATTTTTGCGAGCCATTTTTTAAACAAAGACAGGTTATTTTTATTGAATCGTACTAACATCTAATCAACGCCAGGGTAAGCCACAAGTGACTTATATACCAAATTTTGTAAAATTTGATTAGCTTTCTAGCTAGAGAGGATACGGTGTTTTTTGCGGGCCATATCGCAAAATAACGCAGGTTCTTTTATCCCGAATTAGAGAGAGAAAGAGTGTGTGTGTGTGTGTGAGAGAGAGAGAGAGAGAGAAAGAAAGAGAGAGAGAGATGTTGTTCTAATATGACAGCTTTCATTTTCTTGTTCTAGAGTACTCAAAACGTGTAAATACGCCGAAAACTCGAGTTGCAATTTTTGATGATTCCAATATTTCTCTATGCATTACCTTGTATTGTAGGGAAAGTAAAAAGCACTAATTTTTACCTTCAAAAAATTCTTTAAAGGAATTTATTGCATTCGATAATGTGTACACTCTGTTGCATACATGCACCTATAAAAAATTGATCACAGCCGTGAAACTCGACATGTATGTATCGTTTGATGAGATATGTAAATATTTAGAATTTAGAAGCAAAAAAAAATTATTAAGATATGGTGGCAATAAGAAGATGACAGTTCAGTACTTGGTAAATCCTCCTCTGGCCGATACAAGCGGATATTCGGTGCGGCATAGAATCAATTAAGTTGCTTATGTCCCTCTACGGAAGATTCTGCCACAAATATTATAAACTAGTCGCCCTCGGCGACCAGCCTGTTCGCTACCCTTGAAAATTCTGACCGTGGCAAACTCGCTGGCGCCATAACCCCGTGAAGTTAATAAAGTTTGTTTCAGTTTAATGACGTTAAAACTTATAATGAAATATTAAGATGAAAAATAATGTTCTCTGACGCAACCTCGTCAAAACCGTGACGTCAGAACCTCGCTCCACCATAGAAACGCCGTGCGTCTGCGCGCGCATGTGGGTGAAAAATCAATCCCTGCTTTCGTGGTTTGGCCGAGAAATTGAAAATCATTACTTCCTTAAAATCCGGATCGTGCGGCTACTTTTTCTTATTTCTCGACCAGATTGGGCTTGTAAGAAAGCCTGATCTTTGAGCTTTCTAAAAATGTAAATTATTAATCGAAATTGTCGATACTGTTTCCGACGCGAGGATTTGAAAACGGAAGTTCTTTTTTTTAGCCGAAAGTGACTTTTGTTTTTAAATCTTTAAAAAATATTAGAATATATCGCTGAGATTTGAAACTGATATATTTTTACTTGCAATTGTCTGCTCTTTCCGGTCGTGTGATTTGTTTTTTTCAATTGTGATTTGTTTGCGATGTCTGGATGGTGGAGAAAAATGGGAAAAAGAGGAAAAAACGGTGGAAATCGCATAAAATGTTAAATAACAAAAATAATAATTTAAATTTTAAAAATCGGTTTTCACGTGTCACCTCCCCCTCCCCCGGGTCTTCGATTGCCAAATTTCGTAGCTCTGCGACGCGCGGCCGCTGAGCCTATAGTGTATAAGACAGACACACAGACATACATCAATATTATAGATCAATATTATAGATGGTTAGCCAGAGGAGGCATTGTCATCCTAACATGTCCCAGACGTGTTCTATTAGTAATTGGTCTGGAACATGTTAAATAAATTGTATCATCTTCCTTATCAGAAGTTAACAGTTTTCTTATTCCTCCTTATTGTCAAGTTCGGCTAGCCACAAGCACAGTAATGTTACTGTCAAATTATTTCTTTATTTATTAAATTATATTAAATTATTATATTATATTATATTAATTATATTATATTATATTATATTATATTATATTAATAAATATTAAAGAAATTAAATAATTTCTTTAAATATTAAAATTTTATATAAAAGGTTATCTATAAGATACATTAAAATATAAAACATCAGAATGATATTTGTAGATCATTTAGAAATTTAAAGTTCGTTACGCATGGTATGCATCACATCGTCTATTATATCACCAATATTAATTTCAATTCAATACTCTTATTATTAAGTCCAAAATTACTATTTCATTATACTTACTATTTCAGTTGTGCAAAAAGTAAAACTTTTTCCTATAAAGTTAAATATTGTTAGTTCAGTTTAATATTGCCATTATTAAATTCAATTTTATTTTATCTGAGAAATATTTAAAACTGTACTAATCCTACATCAGCAATATGCTAAAATGTTCAAAGACATACAGGCAAATTATTTTTAGAACCAAAAATATCACAAGCAGACAAGGTATATTATCCCGTGGTACAATCTGTCTATTTGCATTTTGATGGATTTCCAACTTTGGAAGCAGTAGTATTCTCAATTCTTCTCTGAAGTATTCTTACATTTTCGAAAAAGGGGATCTTTGCAGCAAAATATATCTGCACTACAGCAAAGGAGTTATTTGAATTTAAAATCATAGAATGTTCTACCATATTTTCCTTGAAAGTTTTCCATGCGACAGAAACAAAACCATAATCATAAATGTATTTGAAAGACTCTCTTACTTAATAAATGAAGTTATGTATGTTTGTGTGTATACAGTCTGTAGCGAGTAATCTAGACATCGTACGGCCATGAAATTTGATACACAGGAACTTCAAGACCCGGAAAGGTGCTCTATTTTCTTTACTTTCCCTGCAATACATGGTAATATATAGGGAAAGTATTGGAATCATGTCGAAAATCGCAACTCGAGTTTTTAACGGATCTACACATTTCGGGTCCTATAGAACACGAAAAAACCATTTTTAGCGTGGAATTTGTGAGTCTGTGCAATGTATGTATCCACTCTAACTAAAAAAACTAATGGACCGAATTTCATAAAATTTGGTATGTAAGTCACTTGGGTGAGACCCTGGTGCGTGACCTGACCCTGTGTGTGTGTGTGTTTGTGTATGTGTGTCTGTATGTGTATGTGTGTGTGTATCTGTGCGTGTGTGTGTGTGTGTGTGTGTGTGTGTGTATGTGTCTCTTCAATGTATGTATCCACTCTAACTCAAAAACTAATAGACCAAATTTCACAAAATTTGGTAGATAAGTCATATATGGGTTGCCCTGGTGCTGATTAGATTTTAATGTGATTCGGGAAAAAACAACCTGCAGTATTTTGCGAAATGGCCAGGAAAAATTGTCTAACTGAAGTACTCTAACTGAAGTACTGGTTGACCATATTTCACAAAATTTGATAGATAAGTCACTTATATGGATTGCTCTAGTGCTAATTAGATTTTGGTACCATTCGGGAAAAAGAACCTGCTCTTTTGCGAAATGACCCGCAAAAATCGTCAAAATCTAAAATAAAAGACTACGTATGCTTTAACGCATCAATTAAATTCTTGTGTTATATGCAGTTTCTCACAATGAAAAGAATAAGTCCAGCCCCATTGACCTAGGACTAGCCGTTCTCGAGATATTTTAATTTTTCGTATTTTCGCTACGCCATCTTTGAAAATAAGCCCAGTTACCAAATGAAAACGAAAATTCAATTAAAAGTGCAAAATCAATGTAATTTAAAATAATTATGGATGTCATTTTGTGCAATTAAACTCAATGAATTATTGAATAAATAAAGAGAAGGCGAATATGAGTATGCAGGGAAAGTCATTTGCTGCCCACATCAGATTTTAATTTTAAATTCGAAAAAAAAAAGCTCTAACCCGATTTACAACTCTTTTCGATGACGTTCACACAAATCGGTTCCGTAGCGACCAAATATATTATCCAAGTTTCCATCTTCACACCACCGGAAACAAACCAAAAACTCTCTTCCAAACAAATTTCAAACCGAATCCAAGCGATTAATAGACAAATTTTCGTGATGTTTTCTTTTTTTTTTAATATATATTTTTCCTGTATTCTAAACATCTCCGATTTTTAAATTGCGGTATTAAAGAAAAAAAACATGTACCTGTATTAAGTTTATAATTTAACCCTCTCCTTTAAATGTAATAAATAAACAATATAGAAACAATTCCCTAAACAAATATGTTTATTAATTTTTGTAGTCGCGCGAACTGTTAAAATTTTCGATTCGCAAACGGTTTTCCCCGTCGTTTCTGCGGTTGCGCATGAACGATTGGTGACGGATTTATCTTCGTCTATCGTTAACTGAAAACTAAGCGTACGGACGGAAACACAGTGAAACGACCTCTTCCCTATAACAAGGTTTTGCATAGAAGCAAAAAAAGGGCTACATTGATCCATCGGCACTTGTCACGGTCATTACCGCTCATCAGCATGTTGCTGGTAATAAGATTATCAGTGAGCACAAAACTCCATAATGAAATGCTTTTAGAATTTTTTATAGGAGTGTTGTAACTTCGGAAACGATTGGGGGAGGGAATTTTTAGTCCCCGTCACCAACGTTTATTAAACCCTAAGCACTCGGTAAGACAGTCAAGTAACTTCTGCCCTATAACAGTGCGTAGCATCAAAGCAATAAAATGCTGCACTGATCACCCATCATTACCCGTAAATTCTCGTTTCGTGGTCATTGGCTCTCGTTAGCACTTCTACTACAAAAATTCTAAAATCCTTGCTTTTGTCGCCACATTTACCAGAAAGATTCTGAAATTCTTGCTTTAATGAGTTTTGTGCTCACTGAACATCTCACCTCTTGCACCGCGCTGACGAGCGACAATGACCGCGAAACCATGTCCCAGAGATGATTGATGATTAGCGTCACTGGTGGCATAATCTCCCACATTCACCTATCAGAACCCATTGAAGTTCGTAGAAATGATATTGAGAAATGGAAAACTAAATATTCGGTTACTCCTTCTTCCCCCTCCCCAAAAAAAGAAAAAAAATCGGGTGATATTATTGATCAGTGTATATTTTTCCCCTTTACTTGAACTACAATTTGAAAAAAAATGAAAAATAGAGAAAAATGCACTACTAAAAATTTATAAAGTAGATAAAAAAGTTTCATCTTATATATACGGCACAAAAACGAAACAAGTAATATTGAACAAATCCCTCTATCCATTAATATACTATGTTGTTTCCAGTGGTGTCAAAAAAATTATATTTTCTCATGACATCTGCTGATTATATTTTCAGTAGTATTTTCTGGTTTAAAAAATAGAAATAGATACATAAAAGGAGCTTTAGATCTAACAAAAAAAAAGGTTTTCATAATAAAAAAACACATTTTGTCTCTCTTCTATTTTATTTGTTCTTCAAGAATCCATTTATTAAAAAACATTAATGTCCCATTGAAGAAATGGTGGTTGGAAGATTTATGAGGTTTTTGAAGATTTGTGACCGGGAATAAAATATATATAAGTTGGAAAATTTATAAAGTTATAATAAAAATGATTATACAACTGAGCATCAGATATAAACGTTTAGAATTCTGTATGTTTTGAAGAAAGTGCAGACGATTTGAAAATATTCCACTCTTTAATTTTAATTTGCGACAGTAAAATCAGGGCTTTTTAAATTCAATCAACTCTGTCTTCTTACATTATTATATCTAGGTCTTGCTCTACCTGAACAGAGAGATAGGTAATAATTTCAATAAAGTGGAGCCTGCTCACGCGGAGTGCTGACACGTTAAATATATGGGTCCGTAAGTCCTTCCGACAGGTTGGTAGTTTGGGAAGGAGGGTGCAGTCCCTCTGGATGCCACCCCCACTGGGTTCCAGTCAAAATTAGGTGGCACTTCCCAGCCGTCCAAACAGATATCTTACACCTTCTTGTATAGCCGAGAGGTTGGTGATAGGGGAAGGAGGGTACAGTCCCTGTGGATGCCTCCCCCACTGGGTTCCGGTCTAAATTGGGTGGCACTTTCCGGCCGTCCAAACGGTTATAACACCTTTCTGGTAGGTCGGACGTTGTTTAATTTTAATTAATGGCAGAATATAGACAGAGATGTTTAAATTTAACCAATCCTGTCTTCTTACATCATTGTATCTAGGTCTTGCTACATCTGAACAGACAGATAATTGATAATTTCAATAAAATGGAGTCGATATGAAAATATTCCAGTGTTTAATTTCAATTTTTGACTGAATAGACTGTTTGACAGAATAAGCGCTGCTTAAATTTAACCAACCCCATTTTCTTACATTATTGTATCTAGATCCTTCTGCACCTGAACAAACAGATAGTTAATAATTTCAGTAAAATGGAACGGATTTGAAAATATTTCATTGTTTAAATTTAATTAGTGACAGAATGATGACAGGGCTGTTTAAATTAGGTCAGCCCTGCCTTATTACATTATTCTATCTAGGTCTTGCTGCAGCTGAACAGACAGATAGTTGATAATTTTATTATTTATTGAATATTTACACTTTATTGTATATGTTTACACATAAGAAAGAATCATTTTAAGAGTAAAAGGAAAAACTATGTTTGTTGATTTTCAGTTACTTCTTTTCATTCCACATGACCGGGAATTATTGAAATAAAGGAAATGAATGAATAAAATATGAATATCTTTCCAATTATCTTCGACAATAAAATATGAATATCGGCACAATTATATTCTACATTAAAATATGAATATCTGCTAAATTTTCGAAGCAATTTGTAAATTTTAAATTTCCTTAAAAAATGTTTGAAAAATTAGTTCCCATAGAGGGTTCAATGTATTTTATTTTTTCAACCCGGGTTCAATCCAAAACTAATTGGGTGACATTATACATTTACATTCCCATATGTCCCACAGATCGTCTCAACAACATAGTAAAATTTCATTTTGATAAAGTTATTTTTACGGCAGTTATCGTGCGAACGGACAGACGGACAGACAGACAGACAGAATGAACAAAGTCATAAACACTTTTCAACTATGTTGTAAAGTGTGAAAAATGCTATTGTGCAAATTAATATTGTAATAATTAATTTAAACTTTATTCTATCTGGGGAAATTTTAAGAGCGATATTCATTCTGCAATATATTAATTTTAACATGTACTGATCCTGCATTATTATAATGTTACAGGTACAATATACATACACTCGAAGTGCAATCAAGTGAAATGTGGGCGTTAGCCTTTAAATAACACTTCACTCAATAAGTCTCCGGTCTGACACATATATGGAAACACTGTTGACAGACCCATATGATTTCTGGATAGTACCAACCTTCAAACGATACGTGTCAAAATTTCATGACATTTTGACAATTAGTTTATAGGTTACAGTGGTTTTAGTGACCCCAGTTTTGTAATTTTCAAAACAATGAATAAAAAAGAATTTCGCGTCTTGATTAAACATTGTTTTTGATGGTGAAAAATACTGTTGAAGCCAAACAGTGGCTTGATAAGCGTTATGGAGACTCTGTACCAGGGAAATCAACTATTATTGACTGGTATGCTGGATTTAAACGCGGTCGTACAAACACCGATGATGCTGAACGCTCTGGTCGCCCTAAATCAGCAGTTATTCCGGAAAACATGAAAAAATCCACAAAATAGTTTTGAAAGACCGTAAAGTGAAGTTGCGTGAGATAGCTGACACCTTAAAGATATCAGAAGGTAGTGTGTTTACAATTTTACACGAAAATTTGAGCATGCGTAAGTTGCTTTCGAAGTGGATGCAGCGTTGCTCACACCGCATTGGAAACAACAAGACATGCCCCGTGTCACAAGTCGATGAAAACGATGGTTAAATTATATGAATTACGCTTCGAATTGCTTCCTCACCCACCGTACTCTCCAGATCTGGCCCCCAGCGACTACTGGCTTTTTGCAGACATCAAAAAGATGCTCCAGGAAAAGAAATTTGGCTCAAATGAAGAAGTGATTGCCGAAACTGAGGTCTATTTTGAGAGCAAAGACAAATCGTTCTACAAAAAAAGCATCGAAAAATTAGAGGAGCGTTGGAATGAATGTATCACTCTTGAAGGAGAGTATGTTGATGAATAAAGTCGAATTTCTGAAAAAAAGCATTTTTGGGGTACAGCCATACCGCTTTTCAAACTTCATCACTAAAATTAACTTCCGAAGTTGCTCAAACCGCATATGTAATATGCAAAAAGCAGCAAATAATGTAGTTATGGAAACAGTGTCCACCAATCCCATTTTATAATTACAGCGTTTTATACTAAACACCGTATTGAATATAATATTACAAAAAAAAAAGGATAAAATAATGTATATAAAGCCACAGAAAGGTATAATTTTTTTCTGTAGTTCAACCTTCTACTTAATCCTTTTCGTATTTGAAGTATCAATTTCTAGAAGAAGCAGTTTTTAACACTAAGTTTAAATCATTCTGCAACGTGGCTTTCGTCAATTTCCTTTATCAAAGGTAAACAAAAGTCAAGTTAATAAATCTCTTCACAGCAAACTTTGCTCCTGGCTCAACTACAGTTAAGATACCGCAAAATTCCATTATTAAACGTAGTGATTAAAGTATCTTGCAAAGCCAAACATTGAGAATCTGGTGTCACTTCGTCATGTTCATTCATTTCATTAAGAGTTAATTTAATAGTGAAATCATTACTAAATTTAATATATAAGATTATTAACAAGTGACTACACAAAACATTAAAATTCTGGTATCACTGGATCATATTCATAAATTAACTAAAATATCCAATTTTGATTTTGTATAAATGTGTAATATGCTTTCTAGCCTTGTATGTTTTCTATTATCTTATTATTCATGGTACACACTTTCAATATAAAATTAAATATGCCAATACACATCATTAGAAAATTTTAAGAATTGGCTAGGGTACTTATTAACAATGTTGATATATGCATTTGTAGTCGTAAAAATACAGGAATATATACACAGGGTCATGCCTAATTTAAAAAAAATCTGATATGGGCAGCACATGACTTTCCCTGCAGACTCAAATTCATTTTTTCTTTATTTCTTTAATAATTCATTAAATTGAGTTAGTTGCACAAAATAACACGAAATTTGCATTTTTAATTCAATTTATGTTTTTATCTGGTAATTGGATATTTTTCCAGGCTGCATAACAAAAATGCGAAAAATCTCATATCTCGAGAACGGTTGGTCCTAGTGTAATATAGTTAGTTGTTCCTATTCTTTAATTCGTCAAAAATTACGTATAAAACAAGCATTTAATTCATACATTTTAACATACGTAGTCTTTTTTTTTTACATTTTGGCGATTTTTGCGGACCATTTCGTAAAACAAGGCAGGTTGTATTTTCTTTTACGAATCGTACCGAAATCGAATCAGCGCCAGAATATCGCACAAGTAACTTATCTACCAAATTTTGTGAAATTTGGTCAATTAGTATTTCAGCTAGAGTAGATACATGAGTTTTTGCAGGCCATTTCGCAAAAAAAGGCGGCTTCTATTTATCCGAATCGTACTAAAAACTAATCAAAACCAGGGCCATACCCAAGTGACTTACCTACCAAATTTTATGAAATTCGATCTATTAGTTTTTGAGTTAGAGTGGATACATGCATTGCACACACAGACAGACAGACACATACCCACACACATAGACAGCAGACACACACACACACACACACACACACACACAGACGACACTCAAAAAATAGTATTTTCGTATTCTAGAGGTCCCAAAACGTGTCGATCCGTCGAAAACTCGAGTTGCGATTTTCAGCATGATTCCAATACTTTCCCTATACATTATCATGGATTGCAGGGAAAGTAAAATCAATTTATACACTGTAGTTCGTCGTTAAGAGTAAAATTTATAACTCTCATTCAGGATTCTGATAAATTTTGAACCTGAATGCCATTCAAGTGTGCATTTTCCATCAACTCTGTTATCTAAAATTTATAAATCAACATTGTAACTTTTCGTTCATTTCTCAAGTATAGCACTATTTCTTCCCAGATTCAAAATTGTGTAAGAAATTTTAATCATAATTTGAAATAAAAAATGCAGTTCATAATATACGCATTTATTAAAAGAAAACTGCGTCAACATAGTGTAAAATAAGTATTAAATTAATAAAAGATGATGTAAAACTTTATACGAAATACACTGGCTTTCAAAGGTTAAGCACTGTAAAATCAACAAAAATGGAAAAGTAAAGCTTTGATTTACTCAAAATTGTACATGAAAGTAGCGAATGTGTTTATGGATTAAACAAAATAAGAATTATGTACAAAAATGAAATAAATATTTACTTTTCGTAAGTTATATGATGACATCACATTTGGGTCATTAACAAAATGATGTTTAAAGGCAAACAAACAAAACAAAACTTCCAGTAATATGGTATGTGACCACCTCGGACCTTCACACAAACTTTACAAAGATTTTCCATGCTTTCAATGAGGTGATCAACCATCGCACATGCGAGCAATGGTCATTCCTCCAATAAGGCAATTTCCAACTCTCTGAGACTAGCTGGAGGAGGTAAATGTGCAGAGACAGCACTCCCGAGGGTATCCCAAAGGTTTTCAATGGGATTAAGGTCAGGGGAATACGCCGACCACACCATACGAGAAATTCCCTCACTTTCCATGTCTTCGTCAACGATGTTAGCTCGATGGGGACGGGCATTATCGTATATAAGGCGGAAATTAGGACCAACTACTGCAGCGTAGAGTCTCTCAATGGGGTCTAGAACTTCATCCCGATATCGCGCAGCCATTACAGAATCGCCTTTAAAGATGTGCAGCTCTGTGAGATATCCCATTGAAATTCCAGCCCACACTATGAAGCTATCACCTCTGAATGCGTGCTGTTCGGTGATGTTCTTGGCCTGATTGCGTGTGCCTCGTTCTTTCCAGATCCTTATACGCTTATCTTCTGATTCCAGGGCAAATCTGTACTTGACCGTGAACAAGACGTTGCACCAATCTTAGACAGTCCAATTGACATGTTGAAGACACCACTTTAATTTTGCTCCTCTGGCTTGAATGGTTAGTGGAACACAAAAAAGTGGTACTCGGGCGTACAGTTCCTTCAAGTCGGGCCTTCGGCGCACAGTACTGGCAGATATTGTCTTACCAAGTGCCGCTGCAACCATGGATGTAACAGTTGTGGAGGTCGCTCGTCGATTCTGCTTGGCAACTATAGCAGTATACCGATCATCAGAGGGGATGGTAACCCTTGGACGATCGGGCACAGGTCTCCGGACAACCCTTTGACTTGCTTGGAATTTTTTCCATAATCGAGAATTTACCGAATCTTCCAGCCTAATCTTCCGTCTTCTTCCAGCCATAGAAACATAAATATCATCAAAAATAATCCTACAACAGTTATAAACACTTCGTATCAGCATTTAAATGCACCTCCTCATACCCTTCAGAATGCTAACGTCTTCAACGACTGCCTAATTAGCATATATCCGAACAGTCAATCGTGATTAGCTGTAACATACGATATTTTCATACTTCCATCTACATCCGCAGCGATTTTCAGCCACTCAAATTTAAATACACTTTCGAAAAATGAAAATTTGCATTGCGTGCTTAGCTTTTGGAAGTCAGTGTATTAAGTTATCTAAAACACAAAATTCTTGCTTTTAGTCCACGTCAGTGTCTTCTGCACAATGTGGTTAGCTGATTTAAATACACAATATTTTGCACATTTATCTAGAATTTATCAATCATACAGCTATTTTAAATTAAAATTGAGCGACGATGAATAATTTAATTTCTAAATAAAATGTCACTTCATACAAAGAAAAATAACATCTTTAGCTTAAATAGTGCCAAAACTGTGATTCTTTTTTATATAAAATGTTCTACCTCATGGAAAATTTAAATTCTTGCATATTTTGCCGTTTAACAATAATATTTTTTTTCACTTTTAATTATCATAATTTTTGTTTAATCTAGAAATAAGTTGAACTATAGACCACACTTAAAATACAAAAGGAAAGACTGTACAAATCGCTGTCGTAAAAAGTCTCGAGAGAAAAAATGACGTCTGATCATCCCGTTGAAGTTTCTTACAATGGCACCGAGTTCCTTACAGTGGCACCGAGTTCCTTACAGTGGCACCGAGTTCCTTACAGTGGCGCCGAGTTCCTTACTGTGGCTTAACTCTACGGGTTAGATAAAACCATTGAGGTTTGTAAAAAACTTTGCCATCCCAACCGGAAATCAGTGGCATCTCGCGACTTCTGGTATGGATGAAGCAGATTCAGTAGCAATAACCCCCCCCCCTCCTCCTCGACAACGAACATCATCAGAACACATCATTTTACTAGCACAAGTGTTGTCAAATATTATCTAAAATTAGCCAAAAGAGTCTAAAATATTTGCCAAATAATAATAATAACCGATTCAGCCGATAACTTTAAGTGAAACAGCACTTATCCTGCTTCAACTTACGAGCCGCTACTGTCGGCAATAAAGCCGCGGATTTTCGTACTGACCAGATAATGCTCTACCGTTCAGCTACTAGGACAGAATTGCAAGCTCTTATCGTCAAAGTGGACTCTGCATTCTCCACCCTCTAATATCAGATTGACGTGCAACTGACAATCTGACTGACTACCTCCTGCTATTTTTATCTCAGGTTATCCTCCTAATACTATTTTTATCTTCCAGGTTAACTTTCTGCGTGGTCGTTGATCTCCCAATTTTAAAACGTCGCTACATATACCTGAGTCCACTGAACCCGTGCTAGTCGTACTAGGGGTACTAAGGTCACTATCAGACCTCCGATATATTTGCACTAACATACAGAGTTAATTGCAAAGAATCATCTTGCTCCTACCAGGTATCGAACCACGGATATTCGTACTGGCCAGTCGAATCTCTACCCTTGAGCTATTGAGATGGAACTGCAAGTTCTTGTCATCAAATTGGACACTGCAAATTTCAAAATGAACGAGCTTAATATTTTCAAGGACTCTGAGGTGTATGCCATCAAATTTTAATTCACAAACGTCATAAAAATGTAAGATGAATAGAATGCCAGCCTATATCAAAATTAAATAGCGGAATAAAGAAGTCATTTGTATTTGAAATGTCATTTCTATCTGAAATATGATAAGGAGAAAATGTGTATTTTAAGTAGTGGTAGCTCAGTACATAAAACGACGACTTAAAATTTCCATTGTTTCCGACTGTTTAAATCTCCATTGAGGCATGAGTTCTCTACAAACCACTGTTATATAAAATGTTGTACTTTATAAAAAGCACAAAGTCTTCCAATTACTTTTACTTTTACATTGAACAATGACCTTTTCTGTTTTCTTCTAAAGCTTCGTGTTATCTAAAAATGCATTGTTACGTGTAAAATAATGACATAATGGTTAAAAAAATGTCTGTTTATTTAATATACCATTTAAAACACAATATTTCACATATTATTCTTCTTTTACTCTTCTTTGCTTGTTTTATTTTAAAAAGATTATAAAATTAAATTTTATTCTGCGTAAATTGAGAAGGTATATCACAACAGAAAATTTAATAAACTCAAATCATCGATTGCTTTGCACTTAATACCTTATCTATTTTAATCATGATTAACTTTTTACCAATATATGGAGTAATCATACCATACCTTCTCTAATTTGTCAAGGTAATGTTAAAAGTTGGCATAAAATCATTAAACCAAATTTATTCTTGAATTTAAAAATCTATAAACAGAAAATAACTTCTGCTAAAGAGTTTAAACTGTACATTTTAAAATTCCAAATGGTCGTGTGATGGTAATTATGTCGTAAACATCATCCGTGATGGTTTCTGTACTACATATTCAGTATGACAACAGTTTGATTGACAAGGTTATAGCAGCAGATTTTGTTTGAGTTACCACGTGAATTAACGTCATGCTATATTTAAGCAGAATTTTGACGGGTGAACAAGTATTTTCCATTGCTAAAATCATGGAAATATTAATTATCAGTGTACTCATTGCGTTGTATTTTTAGGACACAACATACCTGTAGGCAGAGGTGTAGATATCACCTGTGAAAAGGGGGGATCAACTGGGTGGATTTTTTTTGAAAATTTGTATCTCATTTTCTTGTATTGACAGTGGTTAATGTAATTGTTGAGCCAATGGGGGACATTACTCCCTCCTCCCTCACAGATTCAATTCAGCCTGGATGAGTAAAAATTGATAAATTAATATAACCCTCGATTTACAAGATACTCAAATTGCACGATTTCGATTTTACATGGTTTAAAAAATGCTGTAAATGTGCATATTTTACACGTTATGATTTCGCTTTAACGCAGTGTAAAAACAGTATGTTTTAAATTGAATGTTGATACTCTAGCTGCAGCACTTACGGTACAATTCAATATGAAGGATATTTCTTGCTCCGAAATTTCCAATATATTGTTACTGTTAGAAAATGATATATTGACAAAAAATATTCATTCAATGGAAAAATACTCGTTTAAGTAAATAATTAAAAGGGATGTAAGCATAATTAGTGTATTTTTGTTTGAATTAATAAAATGTTTCATTTATTTACGTTGTACGTTTTTCTTAAATTTTTTCGTCCTCCTTTTCATTGTAAAAAAATTGGTCACCTTAATATTACACGTTATGATTTCGCTTTAACGCAGTGTAAAAACAGTATGTATGTATCTGTGTTTTTGTCATAGTTTATAATTAGGACTATTTTAATTGAACTTGAATCCTTAATTTAATTGTATTGAATCCTTACGTAACAGAACGACGTACAGCTGATAAGTTCATAATATGAACACAGCCTCGACCTAAGTGTTTGTCTTCATTTGTTTTTTGGGGAGGTAATCTACCGTGTAAATTTCAAATTAGGTGTGTTGTACTAATCAAATAAGAATAAGGTATATTTGTTGTTGTTTAAATTCCGACTTGTCCACATCGAAAACGGGGGGTTGGTGAGCAAAGTGAACATGAGGGGATGTGTTCCTTCCATACACAGAGTGATAAAAAATTTTAAATAACTAATCAAAATACACCTTTAATGAATTATATTAGTATATTTATTTTTATGATATTATTTAGATGAAAATTGATTAAATGCATTAGGTTTCCTTGTGATGTAGTTCCCCTTTTTAAAAAGGAATAAGAAGAGTTCTTAAAGTCTCTGTTTTAAAAGCTGCAAAAAATAGATCATTCGATCCTTTCTGCATTCAAAAAAATTCCTCGTAAGCTTTTTCCGTGATAAAAACGTGAAGTTAATGTGAAGGGGGAAAATCGTTGATGGCACACTCTTTTTAAAAGGATCATCGTCGATCTATTGGTTTGGTAAAAATGAGGGAAAACTTCGAAAAGTATCAAAATTGCTTTTTAATCGCACCATCAATCAGAAATAGTTCTAAACAAGCCGGTGTAAATAAAATGATATGCTCCTTGTACTTCCTGCATCTGTTTAAATTCAATGATGAGGCTTCCGTTTATTGCAAATGATTTAAATAAATTGTGTTAGTTCCTAATGAAATAATTTAATAACAAAAATTATGTCCTCCGAGGTAAATTACTGAACTTGAAATGTCATTGAAGTTTTCGCCATTGCGTCTGTAGTGTTTCGCATCAATGATCACAAGACTGCTCAATCGTTATCCTTCTTCTTTATTATAAAACTCGTGCAAGTACAACCTTCACTTCTCAGCTACTCCTCAGCGAAGAACTCATGTTCTTTTTATCAGCCAGAGCAAGAATGCGTATCTGCTGCGCTGTACTCAATTCTTGGCAGATGGCCAATAATTGAATCCGCGTTGCATGCCATATGAGTATCCCCCCAGTGAACGAGGTTACAAGAAACGATCTCAAATATACAATATATACAATATATACAAAAAAATATACAAATTAAATTATTTTTAGGAGTACACATTGAATCTACATAGATTTTACATGTATTGTACACGTCTTTCGGGAAACCATACTGTTCAACCACTCCTGGTTTTGATGGCAGATTTCGAATTGTCATTCGTTGTATTAGAAGTTATAAGAGGCTTCTGTTTTTCTGCATCTTCACATAGGAGGAATGCGGGCTTTACTCGATCTAAAGATAAAGTTTTTTTTTTCTCTTTAAGTTCAATTTGTATAGTTTTTTTATTTCTTTCGATTACTCTGTGAGGTCCCGTGTATGATTGACTTAAGGGTGGTTTCGTACAATCTGTGCGAAGAAAAACATGGGTGCATTTTTCCAGAGATGGGTGGACGAAAATAAAAATTTTTCCATGTCTTGATGTTGCTACGGGATTGAGTGTTCTCATTTTTTCTCGTAAATTTGTCACCCACGTTGAATCGCACAATTGTTTAGGTATGGCATCGTAAAACATGTCTGAAGGTAAAGTTAATGTCTTTCCATATACCAATTCAGCACAAGAGGCTTGGATGTCATTTTTGAGAGCTGTACGTATTCCTAAAAGTGTGATAGGAAGTGTGTCTGTCCAATTGGCATTTTCATGTGCTTTTAATGCACATTTTAGATATCTGTGGAAACGTTCAATTATCCCATTTGAAATAGGGTGGTATGCTGTAGAACGAATGCGATTTGTGCCCATCATTGTATTAAGTTGTTGGAAAAGAGAGGATTCCAGTTGTCTTCCTTGATCTGTTGTCAAGGTTGCTGGTACTTCGAAACGCGAAATCCAGGCAAAAAATAATGCTTTACACACAGTTCAGCTTTTATGTCTGGAATTGGTACCACTTCAGGCCATCTCGTGAAGCGGTCGATTATTGTTAAACAATAATTGTTACCATTAAATGGTGGAAGTGGGCCAATTATGTCGAGATGAATGTGTGCGAAACATGCGTCTGGTAAAGCAAATGTGCCAATCGGAGTTTTGGTGTGTTTATGCACCTTTGATCGTTGGCAAGGAATGCAACATTTAACTTGATTATTAATATATCTGTTCATATCCGGCCAAGCATATCTGGCAGTAATCAACCTAGTAGTCGCAGAAATTCCGGGATGAGAAAGTCCGTGAAGTTGATTAAAAATTATTTTTCGATATGACTCGGGAACGAAAGGTCGAGGTTGTCCCGTTGACATATCGCAGAACAACTCAGAATTTGCAATTGGAAAAAACCTTTTTTCTATTCGGAGTGAAGAATTGTTGTTGAGTAGAATTTTCAACTCAGGATCGATCCAATCCAATTCAAGCCAATTTTTTTGGCTTGAACTGAGGCACAATCTTCGAAATTTAAAATCGAAGATGAAATGTTGTCAATTTCAATACGTGAAAGTGCATCTGCTACTATGTTTTCAGTACCTTTTATGTGACAAATGTTTGTCGAGAATTGAGAAATATAGTCTAGATGACGCAGTTGTCGAGGCGAGCATTTATCTGGTTTCTGTTTGAAGGCATAAATTAGGGGGTTTTGGTCAGTGTAAATAACAAAATCCCGACCTTCTAGCATGTGTCTAAATCGTTTGACTGATGTGTATATTGCCAATAGTTCAAGATCATATGTGGACCAATTTTTTTGACTTTTTGAAAATTTGACTGATAGAAATGAAATAGGTTCCCCTTTGTTCCGTTGAGTTGCATGAGAGATCCTCCAACAGCTATATCATTAGCGTCAACCCATACACTTAATTTTGCGCTAGGAATAGGATGATGCAGAAGAGTTGCGTTAGCTAAAGCATTTTTGGCGTTTAAAAATGATTTTTCAGCAGAATTAGTCCATTGAAGCAAATCTTGAGCTTTGATTTGTGTAGTATTTTTAGACTTTTTTTTATTTTTGATATCTTCTAAAAATTTGTTTAATGGGCGTTTTCAAATGCGGTTAGAATTCCGCCATACAATTTCAGTGATCCCGCATTGTGGTTCATAATATGTGAAAGCACTTTCGAATTGGGTACACCTAAAGCTGTGACTGAAAGTAAAACAAAATTTCAGACAAAAACAATCAGAAGGTTGCGTGTTCAAATTACGTCCGGGTCACCACTGTAGTGTTTCGCATCAATGATCACAAGACTGCTCAATCGTCATCCTTCTTCTTTATTATATAACTCGTGCAAGTACAACCTTCACTTCTCAGCTACTCCTCAGCGAAGAACTCATGTTCTTTTTATCAGCCAGAGCAAGAATGCGTATCTGCTGCGCTGTACTAAATTCTTGGCAGATGGCTAATAATTGAATCCGCGTTGCATGCCATACGTCCATGTCATCAGTTATATTTAGATACTATCCATTTTATATCTCTTTCTCAATGGCTATTGGTATAATTATGACACCTACACACTTAGTCAAAGATGTTGATAACCATTTAAAATTGTTGGCAGCGAAATCATATCAAATTGCGTATTTATTGTTTTTGAGATGCAAAGTAGTGATTTATTTTAATCCTTTGTTATCATCCCCCTAAATCGAATTCTCATTTTTTACTTTGATCAGGAAGCTGAAACTGATCGAATATTAAAACCAAGAATATGGCTCTAGTAGAAGTGCTCGGTAACTAGGCAAGGCGGTTTTGAGATTTTTATTTTATTCCTTTGGCACCGTCACCCATAATTCGGATTTTGGAAATTTTAGATTTTTCTCTTGGTCTCAAGGCTAAGACAGATCGAATGGCAAAACCAGGATTCTAGCTATAATGGAAATGCTTTAGCAATATTTGGAAATTAAGTATTTGAAAATAGTTGTTGATCGCTTTGCGAAGGGGTGAAGATGGTCTGAGATAGTCCAATTTTCAGTTCAAGATACGCCACTATAGTGTACATGTACAGCCTATATGTGTATCATCTTTCATAAAGCATAGTGACAAAATATAAACACAAGTAGAATTCAATAACAGCAAATATATCTACCCTATTTAAATTAAAAGAGAAACAGGACATACTGGAATATATCCGTTTAATTAATCCGTTTATTTTCAAAAATTTATATAAAGTCCGGATAGTTCGACATTTACGACAAACTTATAGCTAATTCGAACCGGATTTTCAATTAGCAACAATTGGTAACTGTAAAAGTTGATTTTTAGCACAACTTCACCAAATACAATGAAAGACATATCACGTATTTATAACAATACAATAGTTATTAAATATAAAAGACAAACACAAGTAGAATTCAACAACAAAAATTATATCTACACTATTTCAATTAAAAGAGAAACAAAACTTACAGGAATCTATCCGCTTATTTTCAAAACTTAATATATATTCTTATTCGAAATTCTAAGCATATAATTAAAATGCATAATGTGTTTTTCTCTGTTGGGTGTACCCTGGCTGAAAACAACTTTTACCGTTAAAAAATGTCATTAATTAAAAGTCCGGGTAATTTCATCTTGACGATAAACTTATTGACTATTCGAAACGGACTTTCAATTAGCAACAATTAGTAACTGTTAAAGTTGATTTTCAGTACAAATTCACTAAATACAAAGAAAGACATACCAAATATTTGTAAAAAATACAATAGAATAACAATCATCTCTACTTCCCTGCTTGCATTTACATAGCTCTGGAATGATCATGATTTATATAATTGTAAACCAGTGTGTTAGCAAGTTTATATATTAACAAAAACTATTTATATTAGCGGCTTGCCTTACAGATTAACACGATCCTTGGCCTACAGATTAAGGCCCACAGATTAGCATGATTTGTCCTACATTGCTTGCTTTACAGATTAACAAATTACTGAAATAATCGTTGCAAATTTTATGAATATATATTTCTTTAAAGAAATCACACCAAGGAACTCACATGAACTCTTGGCATTCAAAAATCCAATGCTCCATATCCAATGGACTCAGGGATATTTAATAAGTTTTAGATTCTTCAAAATCTTGTCTTTAAAATGTTGACCTCCATCATAATATTTACAGTTATCGTATAAAGTGAAACTTAAATAGGTTAATTCGAATTATTAAATATTTCGATCCCAACATTTTTCTTCTTGAATCTTTAATATATTTAAATAAACTATAATCATATATTTATGTATATACTTCAATATATAAACTGGATAATTCGACTGTTTTTTTTTCATTCCCCTTGAAATTCGAATTACACAAGTTTTACTGTTGTACCAAGTATTGTAAAAGACAGTAAAATATAGAGTCGAAAAATAAACATACAGATGTTCTTAAATTATAAAGTTTTAAATCACATGCAAGATATAAAATGCTTATAAAAAGATTCCTTTGTCGTTCCCGCTTTGATTTTTATGAATCCTTTTGAAGATCAAGTCTTCTTCGTGCTCGTTAAACCCACAAAATTCTATGCCAAAGTATTGAAGAGTTATGTTTCCATGGACAGATGTCGCAAATGCCTTGCCTATATCCTGCATAAAAAATATTACAAAATATATGTCACTATGTACTTATTGCATAAGCATTGCAGAGTTTTATATCAATAGTGAATAGTAATTTGCGCTTGAAGAAATACAAATGACACTGTTTATAATCTGCGGTCATAATCAATATTAAATTACTTAACAATAAAAATAAATAAATAATAACAAAAAATATAAATTCATAAAATAAAAATAATTATAATAAATAATATAAATTTCTTACAATAGCTAGATTGAAACTCATTTCTCTTACTGAGGATGCCCCATGCATGCATTTTTCAAAGGATTTAAGTTTAATTTAAATTTCATTCAGTGAGATTATCTAGCACAATAAGACGCCTGAAATGCTAAAATAAAACAAATTATAGTCTAGCACAGAAAAGTGTTTTTATTTTCTCTAGATAATTATTTATTTCATTTATTTTGCTTTTGTAGGCACAACATTAATACAATTAAATATACAGATATTGTGTGAATTTCCAACTTAATTATTTTTATGAAATAACAAAAAAAAATCTGATGTGGACAACACATGACTTTCCTTATATAATTCAATGAATTTACTACTTTTACAGTAAAAAAATAGATTTTTTTATAGTAGATACTTATATTTTTTCCAATATATTGAATTTTCGACAATTAGTCGTCATTTTCAATGATTTAGCGTCATTTTTATCCATTTGGAGGCGAGATTTTCGTTAATTTGGCAACATTTCAAAAAGTCTCCAAGTGGGAGACATTCCGCCAAATTTGTCGCAAAAATCTCGCCAAGCGTTATGGACGGAGGAATAAGTTATTCTTATAGAAGATAAATGACTATTAGCGTTCACAAAAGAATTACTCAAAGTATCTTTTCTCATGAATGGAACGAGCTAGATCCACGAGAATGATGTCCACCCAATTTATCGCATGATATTACATATGAAAAGTTAACATGTTTCTCAACCGTTAATATTTTTTTTAATTTATGAGATTTTTTGATAAATTTATTTGAAATATGTGCGATATCTCGAGAACGGTGTTCTAAAGTTTATGTCAATCGTTTTCTAAAGAAAAATTACATAAGAAATGTCCATTTGCGTAACTTTATTAAAGGTTTTGATTTTTTGATGAGTTTTTCAAAATTTCACTCGAAAATTTAGGGGGGTTCTAAGCATTTGATTACGTATAAAAACAATAGGCTTCCAGTATGTAATGATTGTGATTTTTGTACCAAATTTCATTTGAATCGCTCCATTCGTTCGTGAGATATCGTGTACACAGACTCTCTGACACACACACACACGCGCGCGCGCATACATTCACACACACTCACACAGACATTACATCAAATATGTTCGATTCGTGATCAGGGATGCATGAAACGTGCTCTCCCATCGAAAACTCGAATTCGAATTTTCGACCCCGTCACAATACTTTCCTTATATATTATGCACGTAAGGAAAGTAAAAATGTAAAATTTAGTTTTAGGTAATTTTACCGTTGTTAAAACTGTCCACAAATTTATCTTTAATTCATTTCTGATTTAAAATATTGTGTTCAGAATACAATAAACAGTCCTTGCGGAGAATTTCTATACACACGACTTTCTTTAGAGTAAACAGGGAATGAATAATGAAGAACTTGAATAGTTAACAACAAGAAACAAAATTTATTCATATATACGTACTTTTCCCCTCTAGATATGTACACAAAAAAAAGGTTCAAGGAACCCACAACAAAATTATTGAGGGTTCAAAAACTGCCTCGAACCCATGAAGGCGGCGCAGCTAAGTATATATAAAATCTTAAATTATAGCCTTACCTCTCCCATTGGATTTCCTGAAACGCTTAAATAAACCAAATTTTTGTTCAATGATACTACTGTGTTAAATGCCAGACCAGATTTTTGTTCTAATTTATTAAAACTGATGTCTAATTTCTGAAGAGTTGAGTTACTCTTCAACAGTTCAGCCATTGCAACACCTCCCTCATCTTCAATGTAATTCTTACTGACATCTAAAGACAACAATGATTCATTAATGCATAAATTATCCGTAATTTTCCTAATCCCAGCAGTTCCAATGCAGTTATTGCTCAGTATTAATCTCTGAAGATTTTTTGATTTGAGAAGTTGTGCTATGTAGTCGCAACAGTCGTCTGTCAATAGATTGCAAGATAGGTTCAAATACACTACAAGGGATTCTACCATATGGTCTGCAAGAATCTCCATTTGAGGCACTGTCAAGGAATACCCAATGATTGTGAGTTTTGTCAAATTCTTCAGAGAAAATATATTCTTAATCAACTCAAGACGAGAGGTTGTTTTATCTGATTTATCACACGCAGCGTATTTTGCTGGAGCAATGTTGAGGAAAATTTCTTCCAATTTTGGAAAAAATACGAACAATCTGCTAACGATTTCTTCAAATAAAGCTGTTTCTGTCTGAGATGCTATTCCGTGGTCATTGTGCACTATATTACCTTTGTAGCCATTGATTTTTAATTTAATCAGATATTTTTGAAATATTTTCAGAGAACCTAAAAGCTCTTCAAACGTTATTCTCTTGGCTAGGTAACTATCAATAGCATTTTCAACGAAATGGCAAATGAATGTATTCCTCCAGCTGCAATCATTTATCCAATAATGAACATAGTTCCAATTCTTATCGATGCACTTCCTCGTCCAATACGTTTCATCATATATGATTGGAATAGTCAACTCTGGTGGCAAACACAGTGGCAGCAATTTCATTATATCATCTCTCTGATCTTTACTCAGCAACTTTAAAGTACATTCAATATGGTATCCTAAAACAAAAATAGCAATTATTTAATCTTACTTAAGCATTATACATTAGAATATTAACTTAATTTTGTCTAAACATGAAGATATTAAGAAAACAGAAAATAAGATAGGTTTACTCTAAATAATCTAGAACCTAATACATCCTATTGCACCGGAGGGGACACTTAATAGATTGTTTACATGGGTGCCCATAGGTGAGGGTGAGAGGGGGCACTTACCCTCTCCTGAACATTCAAGGTCACAAAGTTGAGCATCAAGCTTTTCAATGTTATATATCTTATCCTTGAGTTTACCTCACTGACGTCAGTTGTTTTCCCCCTCTTGGGAAAAGTTCTATGGGCGCCCATGAGCATTTATATTTCATTTTTAAGCTTTAATGCGTGGGTGACCGAGCAAACTAAAAAAATTACATCTAATAATGAGTTAAAGCAAAATTAGGAAAAAGTAAATATTTAATAAAATGTAGTACTAGCTGAACCCCACAATGCGAAGGTTTCACAACCAACAACAATTAATTTATTAAAGAACTTTTCATGTACAGCGTATAATGTTTGTTTTCTTTTAGTCACTATTTCAGATTTTAACACTTTACAACAAAGTTGAAAAGTGTTTATGACTTTGTTCATTCTGTCTGTCTGTCTGTCCGTTAGCACGATAACTACCTGAATTAATCAAAATGAAAGTTTAGTATGTTGTTTAGACGGTCTGTAGGACCTATGGGAATATATATGAATAATATCACCCAATTAGTTTTGGATTGAACCCGGGTTGAAAAAATGAAATACATTGAACCCTATGGGATCTAATTTTTCAAACATTTTTTAAGTGGATTTAAAATTCACAAATTATTTCCAAAATTTTAGGTAATATTCAAATTATTCCATAAAATATATAAAAAAAAATTTCAAAATATATTCAGTAGTTTTTTAAATAAAAATTAAAATAATAATTACACCTCTTAAATAAAGCGATCACGTGACCATGATATGAAAAGATCACGTGACCCACTTCAAAATAAAATATGGCATCCATCTTGTCTCAAAATCGTGATTTTTAAAGTCTTTTTAATTCATATTTAGTGTTGCATTCGTCCTAAAACCGCTTTATTTTTGCTTAAATTCTGTGCATCTACATACTGAAGCAACGCAATGACAATATATTTGAGTTTAAATGATCATCCAAATTTGATTATTTCTACAACGAAGCCTATTTTTCACTTATGTAAAATGTAAACAGCAAAATATATAGGATGAGTTGCATAAGAATTGCTGTATTTCTTTAACGCAAAAGTATTTAGCTCATGAAGTCTGCATAGCTGATATGAATGAAACATTCATTGATTTTACAAAGAGAAGGACGATTTTTTTCGATGAAGTTCTAAGCATAGAGTTTAATTACTTGTAGCTCCATGGTCTTAATTTTTAAATAAAATAAATTATTATAGTATTGTGATGAATGAAATGAATGGGAAATTGTTTATGAATAAAATGCTGCTTTTATAGAGAGAGCCAGGCGTGTTATTTTTTCTATGACGTCATTTGAATGAATGTCAGTTGTTTTCGATGAAGTTTTCAAATATAATAAATTACTGTAGTATTATGAGGATTTTTAAAATATTACCGAGGAATATATAGCATTTTAGAGATGTTTAAACCAGGCAATTTATATTTCAATGCCGTCATTTGAATGAAGTTCATTTTCTTCAATGAAGGTTTAAGTTTTCAAATATAATAAATGAATGTAGTATTGTGATAAGTTTTAAAATATTACTTAGGAATGTATTACATTTTAGAGATGTTTAAATAAAATTGCATTGAAGTTGGAAAGTGTTTCATAATCAATGCTTTAATCATGATTGATCTTTCTTGTTAAATTTTCAAATGACCTAGCAAGGGACATGGCATAACTAAACACAGACTACTGTAAATATAGGCCCATTTTATGAAAACTTTATTGCGTTTAAAAATATAATCATGAGAACCAGTCTAGTACATTCGAGAACACCAGAAGAAAAATGGAATGAATATTCAAATGACCTAGCACGTGCCATGGCATAACTGAACACAGGCTGCTGTAAATATAGACTCATTTTATGAATGATTTATTCCGTTTAAAAATATAATCATGAGAACCAGTCTAATACACTCGAGAACACCACAATAAAATTGGATTGAATTTTCAAATGACCTAGCATGTGCCATGGCATAACGGAACACAGGCTGCTGTAAATATGGACTCATTTTATGAATGCTTTATTTCGTTTAAAAATATAATCATGAGAACCAGTCTAATACACTCGGGAACACCACAATAAAAATGGATTGAATTTTCAAATGACCTAGCATGTGCCATGACATAGCTGAACAGAGGCTTCTGTAAATATAGACTCATTTTATGAATGCTTTATTTCGTTTAAAAATATAATAATGAGAACCAGTCTAATACACTCGAGAACACCATAATAAAAATGGATTGAATTTTCAAATGACCTAGCATGTGCCATGGCATAACTGAACACAGGCTGCTGTAAATATTGACTCATTTTATGAATGCTTTATTCTGTTTGAAAATATAATCATGAGAACCAGTCTAGTACATTCGAGAACACAACAAGAAAAATTGAAAAAATTCCAAGTAGCAATATTGTAAATACACATTGTCACAAATTAGAACAAAAAACTGGAAGAGTAACGCAAATTCGAAGATATAACAAAAAACGCTACGCAGATAATTCAGCACGATTCGACAGAGATATTGCCAGAAAATTGACTAAACAAGTAACAACAATCTGTGAAACCTACACAGAACAACCATTGATGTGTATGCAGTGTTTCAACAATAGCCATTAAAATAATTTACCTGGTAAGAAGTAATATTTAGATACATTTTTTATAATCTTAACTATTTAATTTTTAGCATAAGAATATCATTTTTAACACTTTACAACAAAGTTGAAAAGTGTTTATGACTTTGTTCATTCTGTCTGTCTGTCTGTCTGTCTGTCTGTCTGTCTGTCTGTCCGTTAGCACGATAACTGCCGTAAAAATGACTTAATCAAAATGAAATTTTAGTATGTTGTTCAGACAGTCTGTAGGACCTATGGGAATATAAATGAATAATATCACACAATTAGTTTTGGATTGAACCCGGGTTGAAAAAATGAAATACATTGAGCCCTATGGGACCTAATTTTTCTAACATTTTTTAAGCGGATTTAAAATTCACAAATTGCTTCGAAAATTTTAGGTAATAGTCAAATTGTTCCATAAAATATATAAAAAAAAATTCAGCTAAATATATTCAATAGTTTTTTAAATAAAAATTAAAATAATAATTACACATCTTATATGAAACGATCACGTGACCATGATATGAAACGATCACATGACCCACTTCAAAATGATATATGGCATCCATCTTGTTTCAAATTCGTGATTTTTTAAAGTTCTTTTTAATTCATATTGAGTGTTGTATCCATCCTAAAACTACTTTATTTCTGCTTAAATTCTGAGCATCTACATACTAAAACAACACAATGACAATATATTTGAGTTTAAATTCTCATTCAAATTTGATTATTTCTACAACTAAGCCTATTTTTCACCTATGTAAAATGTAAACAGCAAAATATGTAGAATGAGTTGTATTTGAATTACTGTATTTCTTTAACACAAAATAATTCAGTCCATGGAGTCTGCATGGCTGATATGTATGAAATATTAATTGATTTTATAAACAGAAGGACGATTTTTTTCGATGAAGTTTTAAGCATAAAGTTTATGAATTGTAGCTCCATGGTGTTAATTTTTAAATAAAATAAATTATTATAGTAATGTGATGAATGAAATGGAGAAAGTTATGAATGAAATCCTGCTTTTATAGAGAGATCCAGGCGTGTTATTTTTTCTATGACGTCATTTGAATTAATTTCAGTTGTTTTCGATGAAGTTTTCAAATATAATAAATTATCGTAGTATTATGATAGATTTAGAAATATTACCGTGGAATGTATTGCATTTTAGAGATATTTAAACCACGCAATTTATATTTCAATGCCGTCATTTGAATGAAGTTCATTTTTTTCAATGAAGGTTTAAGTTTTCAAATATAATAAATCAATGTAGTATTGTGATAAGTTTTAAAATATTACCGAGGAATGTATTGCATTTTCGACTTTTTTAAATAAAATTGCATTGAAGTTGGAAAGTGTTTCATAATCAATGCTTTAAGCATGATTGATCTTTCTTGTTTATTATATATCGTCAGTCACGGGTGAATGACGCGGCGCTTAATGTGTTAACTGAAATGGCAACAAGCAACCTTGCTGTTTGCCACATAAATGAAGCTTATGCTTTCTAATCATATACGAATAAAAATGAAAATTCATTTCACAAATAAATTGTAATTTAATTTGTATATATTTTACAAAACGATTACAAAATTATTACAATGTGGTTTATTCATTCATATTCATTTAATATTGAACAATAATAAGAAATACATATCAGTCCCAATAATAATTTAATTATTTTTGCAAAAAATATAATTTGCCCATTTTCTACAAAATTTTTGCAATTTCAGATTTTTTAAAATGTTATTTCACTAGATTTTACCTTCAAACTACTACAAAGATTTAGTAAATTTATCTAAATGGTTATCCATCATTAAGATTTAAGCTGCTTAATGTGCTGGATTAGCTGGAGAATATAAAACAAGAAAAATCAATCATGCATAAAGCATTGATTATGAAACACTTTCCAACTTCAATGCAATTTTATACAAACATCTCTAAAATGCGATACATTCCTCGGTAATCTTTTTAAAATTATCACAATACTACATCAATTTATTATATTTGAAAACTTCATCGAAGAAAATGAACTTCATTCAAATGACGACATTGAAATATAAATTGCCTGGTCTAAACATCTCTAAAATGCGATAAATTCCTCGGTAATATTTTTAAAATGATCATAACACTACAATAATTTATTATATTCGAAAACTTCATCGAAAAAAATGAACTTTATTCAAATGACGCCATCGAAATATAAATCGCCCCTATTGTAAAAACAGCATTTCATTCATTAACATTTTTCCAATCGTTTCATTCATCACAATACTACAATAATTTTTTTTATTTAAAAATTTGAAAAATTGTTATCCACCATATTTATTTTCAAATGTGAAACCTTTCTCGTATATAAAATAATTAAACTCTTGGAAAGATATTTATTATATAATATATCTCTTTTTTCTTTCTGGAGGATATAACGAGGGTCAGAATTTAATTAAATTTGTTTTTCGCCCTATATTAAATAATTTTTATTTAAAAAACTACCTAACATATTTTGCTGAAATTTTTTTTATATATTTTATGTGATAATTTGAATATTTTCTAAAATTTTCGAAGCAATTTGTGAATTTTAAATTCGCTTAAAAAATGTTTGAAACATTAGGTCCCATAGGGTTCAATGTATTTCATTTTTTCAACCCGGGTTCAATAAAAAACTAATTGAGTGACAGTATTCATTTATATTCCCATAGGTCCCACAGACCGTCTGAAAAACATACTAATATGTCATTTTGATAAAGCCATTTTTGCGGCAGTTATCGTGCTAACGGACAGACAGACAGACAGACAGAATGAACAAAGTCATAAACACTTTCAACTATGTTGTAAAGTGTTAAAAAGAGTAAATTAGTTTCTTTCCATCAGTTTCCAATGCTTCCAACATTCCCGGTTTATTCCCCAAAATTCCCAGATTTATTCCCCCTTTTCAAAATTTCCAGGTTATTTGCAACTCTAATTAAAACAAGCCATATTAAAATTGTTTCTAATAAAATGTATTAATTATAAAATCAAATTTTAAGCTTGTGTCTGAAACTGAGTATCTTGTTTATTAATGGTTTTTACGTGTACGACTGTATAATTGAATAAATAAATAAATAGTAATAGCATTGGGTAGTACAAAACATGGCGTGCTTCTGGTAAAAACATCTACCGAACAGGGCTAAAGGGGTGAATGCTAAATCCGCCCCTGGACTGGTAGAGATTGAGAGATGTCACGCTAACAGTTTATTCATCCCAGCGACGTTTCGGATATTGAGTGGTGTTATCCGTAGCAAGCGGCCGCTTATTGAGGACCTGAGCGACGCAGGATAATTCATTCTAGTTTCGAATTGATTTTTCGTTTTTTGAATATAATTTGAATGTTTGACCTTATTGCAATTATTTTTTCTATACATCATACTATGCATGATAGAGGAACGTAAACATTTCGAAAGCTTCACACATTTCTAATAGTCAACGTGTATTCTGCGAATTGGGGGGAAAATGTCGTGCAGTTCTTTTTCTTAAAGGTTTTGATGCCAAGCTCTTGCAACAACTTTATTATCGTACTAATTGAACAATACAAAGTTTTACATTGGATAATGAAAATAATCTAATTTGTCTTTCAGAACAGAGCACCAGGCGCGAAGCTCCTTTAATCTCCAGTCTCCAGATATGGTTCCTATCATCATACTGTGGCATTAATTCATTAGCCCATAGTTGGAGGTTCGAGGTTTTTGATTTACTGTTTTTATTATTTGACCTAGCTCCTAGTGTGGCAATTTGTTGCACATTTAGATTTTAAGCAGTTGATGCAGATCTAAGGGTTACCTAGCATTTTTAGCAGTTTAGGGTTTAAGACATTTTTGTAGAAAAGACATGGGTCGCGAATTTTATTTAATTTCTGCTGTTTGTAGTGGGACATTCCTAGTTCCGAATATCAAAGTTAAGTACCGCGCGGGGTCTCTTGCGACATTTGGCCTTGTGATGATCATAGTCATGCAGATTGAATAATAGTTCATTTGGAACAGATGGCAGATTTTTATAGAATTTTAGCGCTAACTTTTTAATTTGAGCTCTAACAGTTTTTATTTTAAACTCATTTCTAATTACCGAGTTTCTTAAGTACCTGGGAGCTTTCCTGATAATCCGTAGGATTTTATTTTGTTTTGTCTCTAAGAAGTCTATGGTGGTTTTACAGGCATATCCCCATACGGGTGCTGCATACAGCATTCCCCGGCGGATGACCGATTTATAAATTAGTAATTTGTTTTGGTAACTGATAAGGTGATTTAAGGTAAGTCCAGAAGATATGTACGCTACCACTCTCAGCAATTGATGAGAGGTGGAGTGTTTCGGCTGAAATCCAAACTGCTCCGGAATGATAATGTCATTTTCACTAAGGTGCGTGTTCAGTCTCTTAAGAATTATTTTCTTAGTAATTTTACTAAGTGTCGGTAGCAAGCTAATTGGTCTGTAATTGGCTGGAATTGTGGCATCTTCACCAGGCTTTTGAATTGCTATGATTATTTGCTTCCTTCCATTCATTGGGGAAATAGCAAAGTTTTAGTATTTTATTTATTAAGGTGATCAAGTAACATATTATGTTTAAGGGTAGGTTTCTTACAGCTATATTCCTGATATTGTTGTGTCCTGGGCTTTTACGGTTTTTAAGGTTCTTGATAATATCTGCTATCTCTTGCGGAGTGGCTGGATTAATCTCAGCCGTAACAGGGGAGTTCCTGAAATTGTTTAAAGTTTGCCTAACCAATCTTAGGGTGTCCTGACACATTAGATCGTGGTTTGGTTCGAATTGCTTTTCGTAATGCGCCTCGGCCTTTTTCTTCTTCTGAGTACGCGGTTTGAAATGAAAATAATATATATATAACTTTTCTTTATTATTATTCTGGACAAAAAATTAAGATTAGAGAATTTTGTTTATAGCACGATTTTTGGCAGCTAAATTTATATGTATCGCAAATACTTTATATCTAATGCTTATAATACAGAGTTTATATTACAATTTTTAATTTAAATCTTATTTGAATGTTCGAACCTAATATAATTACTTTTCTTTATAGAATGAACGGCAAGAAAATGTAACTAGCAAGAATATTTCACACATCTCTATCTATTAACACTCGACGCGTATTTTGCAAATTTAAAGAAAATGTCCAGCAATTCGTTTTCTTAACATTTTTACCATAATTATTAACACCACCCTACGAGTTTATCAAAAATTAATAATTTGAAAATTGGAAGATACAGTAATTATACATTTGGAAGGACCAATTTTATGTAATTATGAAATTTAAAATTAAGTTTGGATAATATTTATTACAGCACTATTTTTAACAGCTAAATTTTAAATATATGTTAAAGTTTATTTCTAAAACGTTCACAATGCATACAGAGAGCTGTGTATATAGTGGACCCCCCCCCCCCCCCTCTAATTATAAATTTCATTTTCATTTTTACATGTTTCGAACTGCCGCATACATGCTATACAATGTGCTTGCTGCTGCATATTCAAAAGCTTTGTGCCCTGACATTTGAAATCTGTATGTTGATATATATATAAATCTGTATGTCTGGCAGTTGATTTTTAGCAGCTGAAAGTAAAATTTTGCTTCCTGGTATATTACCTTTTCAGAATTTAAAAGACTCATTTGATGAAACAACTGCCTTGACCTAATATGAAGATGAATAAGATCATTTTATTTATATTCTGCATAATTTAATTCAATTAAATGCAATTATTAATGTTTTAAAATTATGGTTTGTATTCCAATTTTTCATAGAATACAATGAGCCAAATAAACAGGAGTATAATGGACCATAATCCATTATACCACATATATTATTATTTTTTAAATATGAATTACCCTTATTAGAAAAACATTCAGTGATATTTTGTTTATTAATCAATATATTATTTACAATATGACAGATTCATACTCACCTGCAAAATCCTCGTCAAAATGCAATTCATATCTAATTCATATTCTGTGAAATAAATGACTGTAAACGAATTCTCTGGCGTCGAAACATAAAACTATTACAAAATGTATATTCTCCTGTGAATAGAACGAACGAGATCGCCGAGAATGAGATTAACAGATTTGTCGCATAGTATTGGATATGGAAAGGGAACATATTTGGTGATAATTATTGCTTTTAACTTTCCCTACAACGTATAGGGAAAGTATTGGAATCATATCGAAAATGGAACTGCAGTTTTACGACGGATCTGCACGTTTTGTGACCTCTAAAACACGAAAAAACTATTTTTAGCGTGACGCATGTGTATGTACCTGTATATGTGTGTGTCTCTCTGTGTGCAATGTACGCATTCACGCTAACCCAAAAACTAATTGACCAAATATCATAACATTTTATAAGTCACTTGTGGGTTACCCTAGTGCTGATTAGATTCTGGTACAATTCGAGATACCTAATTGACTTTCATAAAATTTGGTACATAAGTCAGTTGTGGGTTACTTTGTTGATTAGATTTTGGTATAATTCGGTGGAACAGAACCTGCCTTTTTTTTTTTTTTTTTTTGCGAAATTGCCCACAAAAATCGCCAAAATCTAAGCTAAAAGACTACGTATACTCAAATGTATCAATCAAATGCTTGTTACATACGTAATTTGTAACGACGAAAAGAATAAGACCAACCCCATTACTCTACAACTAGCCGTTCTCGAGATATTTTAGTTTTTCACATTTCTGCTACGGCGCTTTTGAAAATAGGTCCATTGACCAAATGAAAACAAATTTGAATTAACAATGCAAATTCACTGTCATTTCAAATAATTATGTGTGTTATTTTGTGCAATTAAACTCAATTAATTACATTTTTAAACAAATAAAGAGAAAATAAATTTGAGTCTGTAGACAAATTCATATGCTGTCCACATTAGATTTTTAAATTTCATATAATTTTTTTATAAATATATTTTTAAAATGTGCAAAATCTCGAGAACATTTCGTGCTGAAGTTTGCATCATTCGTTTTTTAATGAAAATGAATGAAACAAACTAGATGTTCATTTATTTAAGTTTCTGAATTTTTAAAGAAATCGTTCAAAAATTTGGGGATCTTCAGAACATTCGATCGCGTTTAAAACCAATAGGGTTTTAGTATTTACAGATTGTTATAATCCTGCCAAAAAACTTTTTCAAAACGCTCCCTTCGTTCACAAAATATAATTTTCACAGGCTCGCAGAAATATCTCCATAAAATATCTCTTTCACAAACACACACACAAGCATATAAACATACATACAGACATCACCTCCGCCAACGGCCCTACCGTGCTGAAAACACCGGTTCTCGTTAAATCACCGAAGTCAAGCAGCATCGGGCGCGGTTAGTACTTGTGTGGATGACCACCTGGGAACACTGCGTACTGTTGGCTCATTTCAGGCACGGTAGCCCGGTGGTTTGCGCGCTGGATTTGCACGCTGCCACAACTGCCGCCGTGTTCATGCGGAGTACGATCACGTTAAACATGTGAGTCCGTAAGTCCTTCTGAGAGGTTGGTGATAGGGGAAGGAGGGTACGGTCCCTGTGGATGCCTCCCCACTGGGTTCCGATCTAAATTGGGTGGTATTTTCCGGCCGTCCAAATGGTTACCTTACACCTTTCTGGTAGGTCGGACGGTCTGTGTCTCAACAACAGACATCACCTCAAAAACGTTCGATTCTATTTCAGGGAGGATTTAAACGTGTTCTTTCAACGAAAATTCGAATTCAAATTTTCATCACCATCACAATACACTTCTCTATACATTTGTAAAGAACTCTGCTGTCCCATCCAGGAACCAAACCACGAATCTTCATACTAGCCAGCCGAAGCTCTACCTTCGATGAAACATAACTGCAGGCTCTTATCGTCAAAGTAAACTCGACATTCTCCTACCTCTAATGTCAGATTGACAATATAACTGACCACTTGACAATCTTGACTACTTAACAATCTAACTGACCACCTCCTTCAACTTTTGTCTCAGATTATCCTCCTGATACTTATACTTTTGTCCAGAATTGTATCTTACATGGTTGTTGTCGTCGACACAGACCTTCGACCCAGACCGTCTGACCTACCAGAAAGGTGTAAAGTATCTGTTTGGACGGCCCGGAAGTGCCACCCAATTTAAACCGGAACCCAGTCGGTGAGGCATTCACACAGACAGTACACTCCTTCCCCTACCACCAACCTCTCGGAAGGACTTACGGACCCACATGTTTAACGTGACCGTATTCCGCGGAACGCGGCAGCAGATTTGGCAGTGACGGGTATCGAACCTGGGACGCTCCACTGCAATTCCCGAGCGCTAACCACTGGGCTGTTGCGCCCCATATGCCAGAGTTCACTGAATCTGTACTAATCGTACTAGGGTCACTTTCAGACCAACAACATCACTGCATTAACCTATAGGGTTAATTCGTTCTGACGCCATCGTAAAGAATCATGCTGCTTCAACCAGGAATCGAACCACGGATCTTCGTACTGGCCAGCCGACGCTCTACTGTTGAACTATGGGGACAGAATTGCAAGCTCTTATCTTTGGAGTAAACAAGAGTTCGGATGCCCCAAGCGACCTTTACTAAAAGACCCCATCCAAACAATAAATGCATCACTATTACAAAAATTGGTAATTTGAAAAATAGGTTATCCAATGATTTATTTGTGTAAGCGTTTCATTGGGAAGAACTAAATAAAAAAATATATATTCAAAAAAGGCCTGATAAAAAAGGGGGGGGGGAGGCTCTGCAAGCTCGAGGCTCTAAGCTTTATTTAGGAGCCCTTCAGATGCGCCTGGAAGTGAGTACTGCATATTATACTATGTATGTAGGGAAAGTAAAAACTAACATTTATTACAGGATACATAACTACGCTTTGCATAATTGGGCATATAACTAAAATATATATATCTACTTACCAGTGATCTTTTCCTCAATGACTTTCTCACAATATGACTGTAGAGATGGTATGCTATGAGAAAGCAACGAAATGGCTGTATCTATGCTTGAATCGCTCATCTCAAGATCAATTTTTCGACGATTTTACCTCAATGTTGAGTTTAAATTACAAACTTTTTTTCTGCAATTCGCGCGTTCAATATTTATTTGAGACCTACGAATAGACCTACAAAATTTCTCAATATGCAAGAAATGGTTCAAACAATAGGGTTGCCGTGGCAACCAGTAAAATTTCGACGGCGACTGAGACCAGAAACGATGTCGGAGCAGAAATGTATCAATCTTATATCGGGGAGGTTCTAAAGCGGAACTTCGAAGCTGAATCTCGTATTTTGGAAAAAGAGACAGATTTTTTAAAAATGTCAATGTATTAAATATTAGAGTCTAGTATTTAAGCCTGTCAAAGACAAGTAATCTAATACTCCTAAAAAATTAAATTGCAACATTTTTAATAAGCTTTATTTTGTCTAATAATCTATGGTGCTTACCGTCGAAAATAGTCTCAATTAAGAAATGCCTCAGTAAGGTCCTGCCTGTAATCCAGTTTCAGTCTTTTGTGTCCTTGGTGGGAGGCTTAAGGGGGTACTGAAAGACTTTACCCTCCGCTCCCCCCATTTTGTTCACTCCGAAAGTAAAAATCTGATGTGGGCAGCACATGACTTTCCCTGCAGACTTATATTAACGTTATCTTTATTTTATTTAAATTTATTTCACTTTTAATTCAATTTTCGTTCTCATTTGGTAACTGAACTTATTTTCAAAGGGGGCGTAGAGAAAATATGAAAAAACTAAAATATATGGAGAACAGCTAGTCCTAATGGAGTTGGTCTTATTCTTTTCGTCGATAAAAATTACGTATTAAACGAGCATTTAATGGATATATTTGAGTATACCTAGTTCTTTAGTTTAGATTTTGACGATTTTTGCGGGCTATTTTGCAAAAAAAAGGTAGGTTATTTTTTTCCGAATCGTACCAAAATCTAATCAGCACCAGAGTAACCCACAAGTGACTAATCTACCGAATTTTGTGAAATTCGGTCCAGTAGTTTTTCAGTTAGAGTGGATACAAGCTTTTGCGGGCCATTTCGCAAAAAAAGGCGGGTTTTTTTATTCCAAATCGTACCCAAAACTAATCAGCAGTAGACTCGCTCACAAGTGACAGTGACTTACTTACCAAATTTTGTGAAATTCGGTCCATTAGTTTTTTAGTTAGAGTGGATACAAAATCTGCACAGACAGACAGACAGCCTACCATGTATTGCAGGGAAAGTAATTACTTTCCCTGCAATACATGGTAATGTATAGGGAAAGTATTGGAATCATACCGAAAATCACAACTCGAGTTTTCGACGGATCTACACGTTTCGAGACCTCTAGAATACGAAAAAACCATTTTTAGCGTGACGTCTGTGCGTGTGTCTGTCTGTCTGTCTGTCTGTGTGTCTGTCTGTCTGTCTGTGTGTCTGTCTGTGTGTCTGTCTGTCTGTGCAGATTTTGTATCCACTGTAACTAAAAAACTAATGGACCGAATTTCACAAAATTTGGTAGGTAAGTCACTTGTGGGCGGGGCTAGTGCTGATTAGTTTTGGATACGATTCGGAATAAAAGAACCCGCCTTTTTTGCGAAATGGCCCGCAAAAGCTTGTATCCACTCTAGCTGAAAAACTAATGGACCGAATTTCACAAAATTCGGTAGATGAGTCACGTATAGGTCACTCTGGTGCTGATTAGATTTTGGTACGATTCGGAAAAAAATAACCTGCCTTTTTTTGCAAAACGGCCCGCAAAAATCTTCAAAATCTAAACTAAAGAACTAGGTATACTAAGATATATCCATTAAATGCCCGTTTAATACGTAATGTTTAACGACGAAAAGAATAAGACCAACCCCATTACACTAGGACTAGCCGTTCTCGAGATATTTTAGTTTTTCGTACTTTCCCTACGCCACCTTTCAAAATAAGCCCGGTTACCGAATGAGAACGAAAATTGAATAAAAGTGAAATAAATTTAATTAAAATAAAGAGAACGTGGATATAAGTCTGCAGGGAAAGTCATGTGCTGTCCACATCAGATTTTTCTTTAATAATTCATTAAATGGAGTTTTTTAATTGCGTAAAATAACACTGAATTTATACTTTTAATTCAATTCTTACTTTCCCTGCAATACGTGATAATGTATAGGGAAAGTATTGGAATCATACCGAAAATCGCAACTCGAGTTTTCGACGGATCTACACGTTTCGAGACCTCTAGAATACGAATAAAACTATTTTTAGCGTGACGTCTGTGATACGTAGTTTTTTATTTTAGATTTTGGCGATTTTTGAGGGCCATTTTGCAAAAAAAAGACAGGTTATTTTTTCCGAATCGTACCAAAATCTAATCAACACCAGGGTGTCCCACAAGTGATTTATCAACAGAATTTTGTGAAATTCGGTCTATTAGTTTTTCAGCTAGAGTGGATACAAGCTTCTGTGGGCCATTTCGCAAAAAAAAAGGCAGGTTCTTTTATCCCGAATCGTACCCAAAACTAATCAGCACCAAATTCGCTCACAAGTGACTTACCTACCGAATTTTATGAAATTCGGTCCTTTAGTTTTTTAGTTGGAGTGGATACAAAATCTGCACAGACAGACACACAGAGACGTAACGCTAAAAATAGTTTTTTCGTATTCTAGAGATCTCGAAACGTGTAGATCCGTCGATAACTCGAGTTGCGATTTTCGGCATGATTCCAATACTTTCCCTATACATTATCATGTATCGCAAGGAAAGTAAAAATCTGATCTGGGCAGCACATGACTTTTCCTGCAGACTGAAATTCAATTTTCCTTTATTTCTTTAGGAACTCATTAAATTGAGTTTAATTTCCCAAATTAACACTAAATTTGCATTTTTAATTCAATTTCTGCTTTTATTTGGTAATTGGACATTTTTCCAAAGTGCGGCATAACAAAAATGCGAATAATCTCGAATATCTCGCGAACGGTTAGTGCTAGAGTAATGAGGTTGGTTTTATTCTTTTCTTCGTCAAAAATTACGTATAAAACAAGTATTTAATTGATACATTTGAACATACGTAGTCTCTTTTTTAGATATTGGCTATTTCTGCGGGCCATTTCGTAAAAAAAGGCAGGTTGTTCTTTTTCGAATAGTACCAAAATCTAATCAGCACCATAGTATCCCACAAGTAATTTATCTACCGAATTTTGTGAAATTTGGTCAATTAGTATTTCAGCTAGAGTGGATACATGATATTTTTGCAGGCCATTTCGCAAAAACAGGCGGGTTCTTTTTTTCCGAATTGTACCAAAAGCTAATCAGCACCAGGGTCACACCTACCAAATTTTATGATATTCAGTCCATTAGTTTTTGAGTTTGAGTGGATACATACATTGCACAGATACACAAGACAGACACACACACAGACGTCATGCTAAAAATAGTTGTTTCGCATTCTAGAGGTCTCGAAGCGTGTAGATCCGTCGAAAACTTGAGTTGCGATTTTCGGCATGATTCCAATACTTCCCCTATACATTACCATGTATTGCAGGGAAAATAAAAATGTCCAATTACCAAATAAAAAAAATTGAATTAAAAATGCAAATTTAAGTGTTATTTGGTGCAATTAAACTCAATCTAATGAATTATTAAATAAATAAAAAAAATATGAATTTGAATCTGCAGGGAAAGTCATGTGCTGCCCACATCAGATTTTTGTTTTTATCTGGTAACTGGACATGTTTTCAAGGCGGAGTAGCAAAAATACGAAAACACTAAAATATCTGTATAACGGTTAGTTCTAGAGTAATGGGGTTGGTCTTACTCTTTTCATCGTCAAAAATTACGTATAAAACAAGAATTTAATTGATACATTTGAGCATACGTAGTTTTTATCTTAAATTTTGACGATTTTTGCGGGCCATTTCGTAGAAAAATTTGATAACATTCAGAAGAAAGGCAGGTTCCTTTTTTCTCAATGTTATCAAATTCTGATCAGTATCAGGGTAATCCACAAGCCAAATTTTTATTCCAATATGCCAAATTTTGTGAAATTTGATCTATTAGCTGGAGTGAATACATGGGATTTTTGAAGGCCATTTCATAAAAAAGGCAGGTTGTTTTATCCCGGATCATACCGAAATCTAATCAGCACCAGGATCACACACAAGTGACTTATCTATAAAATTTTATGAAATTTCGTCAATTAGTTTTTTAGTTAGAGTGGCTGCATACATTGCACATACAGACACACACAGACATCACGCCAAAAACATTCTTTTCCTCTTCAAGACGTTCCAAAACGTGTAGATCCGTCAAAAACTCAAATTGCGATTTTCGACACCATCCCAATACTTTCCCTATATATTACAATGTATTGCAGGGAAAGCACAATGGAAAATCCGTCTCAGTTAGGTTCGGTCCAATGATTGATACTACAAGTGTGCAAAGGCTTCTAAGTTACGGGATGGGGGGTGTATTATGGAGAGTCTGGAATGAGAAATACACGTTAGACAATTATATATAGTGATGGACGAATACTAGCCTTGAATACCTCGAATACTAGGAAGTATTCGAAATTTCGAATATAACATTATTAGAAATTGGAATACCTCGGATATCGGGCCATTATTAACTGACTCTGGATAAAAGTTCTGGGATAAAATGTCAGGATAAGATTCTCAAGAGAAAATCTGATGTGGGCACCACATGACTTTCCTTATATAATGTAATGAATTTACTACTTTTACAGTAAAAAAAATAGGTTTTTCTTATAGTAGATACTAATATTCCTTCCAAAATATTGAATTTTCGACAATTAGTCGTTATTTTCATTGATTTAGCGTCATTTTTATCCATTTGGCGAGATTTTCGTTAATTTGGCAACATTTCAAAAAGTCGCCAAGTTGGCGACATTCCGCCAAATTCGTCGCCAAAATCTCGCCCAGCGTTATGGACGGAGAAATAAGTTATTCTTACAGCAGATAAATGTGGCGTTCAAATACAAAAGTATTACTTAAAGTATCTTTTTTCATGAATGGAACGAGCTAGATCCACGAGAATGTCACCACCAAATTTATCGCATGGTATTACATATGAAAAGTGCACATGTTTCTCAATAGGAAATTTTTTTTTTTTTTTTTTTATATGACTTTTTGGTAATTTTTTGAAAAATGTGCAATATCCCGAGAACGGTTCATGTTAGCGTTCTAAAATTTATGTCAATCGTCTGCTAATGAAAAATTACATAAGAAATGTCTATTTGCGTAACTTTATTAGCGGTTTTGGTTTTTTGACGATTTTTTCAAAATTTCATTCGAAAATTTAGAGAGGTTCTGAACATTCGATTACGTATAAAAACAATAGGCTTCCAGTGTTTAAGGATTGTGATTTTTGTACCAAATTTTGTTCGAATCGGTCCATTCGTTCGTCAATTACCGTCTCCATAGACTCACTGACACACACACACACACACACACACACACACATCACTTCAAAAATGTTTGATTCGTGATCAGGGATGCTTGAAACGTGCTCTTCCGTCGAAAACTCGAATTTGAATTTTCGACCCCATCACAATACTTTCCTTATACATTATGTATATAAGGAAAGTAAAAATTAGAAATCATCTAGAAGAAAGTTTGCTTTTCCCAAATGGAAACATTTTAGACTACTGAAGAAAGAAAACAGTCTTTATCATCACCTGAAGGAATTATTGTTATTATTTATTATTATTACAGTTATTATCATTATTATTTGTGAAGTATTTAACCAAGTCGCTATTAACAGTTGTATAAGATCAGAGCACTTTGGCCTTCTTTCTCTTGTTTAATTTACGGCAAAAAAAAAAATCTGATGTGGGCAACACATGACTTTCCTTATATAATGTAATGAATTTACTACTTTTACAGGAAAAAAATAGATATTTCTTATAGTAGATACTAATATTCTCTCCAAGATATTGAATTTTCGACAAGGAGTCGTCATTTTCATTGATTTAGCGTTATATTTATCCATTGGCGAGATTTTCGTTAATTTGGCAACATTTCAAAGAAGTCGCCAAGTTGGCGACATTCCGCCAAATTCGTCGCCAAAATCTCGCCAAGTGTTATGCACTAAGAAATAAGTTATTCTTACAGCAGATAAATGACTATTGGCGTTCAAATGCAAAAGTATTATCCAAAGTATCTTTTTTCATGAATGGAACGAGCTAGATCCACGAGAATGATGTCACTTAATTTATCGCATGGTATTACATATGAAAAGTGAACATGTTTCTCAATAAGAAATATTTTTTTTACTTTATATGACTTTTTGATAATTTATTTGAAAAGTGTACAATATCTCGAGAATGGTTCATGTTAGCGTTCTAAAATTTATGTCAATCGTTTTCTAATGAAAAATTACATAAGAAATGTCTTTTTGCGTAACTTTATTAGTGGTTTAGGTTTTTTGACGAATTTTTCAAAATTTTATTCGAAAATTTAGGGGGTTCTGAACATTCGATTGCGTATAAAAACAATAGGCTTCCAATGTTTACGGATTGTGATTTTTGTACCAAATTTGGTTCGAATCGGTCCATTCGTTTGTCAGTTATCGTCTCCACACACACACACACATACTTTCACACACACACACACACAGACATCACTTCATAAATGTTTGATTCGTGATCAGGGATACTTGAAACGTGCTCTCCCGTCGAAAACTCGATTTCGAATTTTCGACCCCGTCACAATACTTTCCTTATACATTATGTATATAAGGAAAGTAAAAATGCAGACTGAACTTTGTTTTATTTTTATTTATTTATTTTATTATTATTATTATTATTATTATTATTTTAATTAAAATCCACAGTAAGTCAAATACATTTACAATTATTCAACTATCGTAGTACTGAAATTTAAAAAAAGAAAAAAACCTACTGTAAAACAATTAAAATTTAAAATAGAAAAGTTGTTTTCTTTCTAAATTAATGTGCTTTTATGACACTTTTTATTTTACTTTATTAATTTGTTTGAATATCTACTAACAATTTTAAATAAATATCCGAATATTCGAGATCTGGTTAATATTCGAATTCGATAAAAGTGTTATTCACTCATTTCTAGTAAATATTCCCATTTTCATATTAAAATTTTTGTAATTGCAGTGATAACATATGTGCAAGAAATGATTACTTCGCCTACATACATAATATAACACAGGAATGGCAACCTTTTTGCACTTGCAGGCCGCTTTTGAATTTGGGATTGAATAAAAGAGCTGCATGGTGTCAGACAGTTTGACAATCATAGAAAGTAAGGGGAGAAATAAACCTTTATAGTAGATAATTTTAGAAATTTTCCTAGTTTTACACTTTTAAGGATATACATTAACAAAAATAACAAAATATATTAAAATTTGGCCTGAAATAGTAGAAGTTGAGTTCACTGGTAAGAATTACATATGATGTACATTATACATGTATAAACAAAGCCAAATTTAACCTGTCATGAGCGATACACTGAAAAATGAATATAAATCGTTAGAGCTAGATATTTCATTACTGATATATCGAAAATATAAAAGGATAATTGTATAATACTAGAAAAACATCATGGATACCAAAGTCATATTTTTATTTTCCGAAAACTAATAACAATTTCTTGCAAAAATTTTATAAAAATGTCTTAATTTAAAATAAAACTTGTAATTTAAACAAGATTTCTAGATGCAGAAAACTGAAATTAAAGAAGTGGAACGAATAAATTAATACTGGTCAAATAAGAAAAATGTAAAGTTTAATATGGAAAATCTTTGTACGTATAAAATATTAATACCATTTTATTGCAAACATAGATATATATATATATATATATATTCAATAATATTAAAATACTATCATAATTCTATAAACAAATAATAATGGTGTATAAAAATTACAATATAAAACAAGATAGAACACAAAATTCTTGCTTAAAACAGCTGTGCTAAATAAAAACTTATCTTGGTAAAATAATAAGCATTTAACAAACATAAATATTTAATTTCTTTAAATTAGTGAGATTTTTGCTGTTTTCTTCGCTAATTTTTCTATGTCTGATTTCATTTGTAGATTTAATTTGTTTTCAACTTTAATTTTTTAACTGTTGAGGCTACAAGGGCAGGTCAAATACAAAATTGTTGACCATAAAGTGTATATGAAACAAATCATGGGCAATTTGGTATGTAAAGACTTTTGCTCTAAAAACATACTGCATATGCATACGACAGAGGGTATCTTATTTTCATATATTTGAAACACATTTTTTAAAACAATAAGCAAAAACAAACTTTGTGCAAAAGATAAGGAAAACTTGATCAACCTATTCAAGTAAAAATAAGACTATTATACAGCATACAGTTGTTTTATGGATATGCTGGATCCCCTTCATCAGTGCAAGAGAACCAACAAACCTGAGGTCAAAAAGACAATTTCCCATCTCGTCTTTCAGTCATCATAGTTACTATAGAAAAGTAATATTTTAATTTAATATACAATGAGGTGTATAATGTATATGTAGAATACTTTATTGTATGAATTATAGGACTATGAACTTCAAAAATACTATCATACATGATTTATCATATAATAACAGTATGGTCAGTTTAGTTCATAGGGGCACCCAAGATTTCATTTGATTTAATATACAATGAAGTGTATAATGTGTATGTAAAATATTTTATTGTTTGAATTATAGGACTATGAACTTTAAAAATACTATCATAAATGATTTATCACATAATAACAGTATGGTCAGTTTAGTTCATAGGGGCACCCACGATTTCAGAAGGGAGTGAGTTTGACGGTCAAATGAGTTTGAGTTACAGAGAAAGATTCCGTTTTCCAATATAGCCTCTATAGAAAAGTAATATAATTCTTTAGCCAATTGCGGGGGAGAGTACATATAGAATATACACTTTGAATAATAACTACAATTTTCAAAATTACAGGTTATGCTTCTGATTACATATATATAATGTGCAACTACTCAGAACCACTGCATTAATATTTTAAACTCAAATTTTTATATTCACAAAATAGGTATTTAAACAATGAAAAATCCGATTAAAATATTTTAAAATCCAAATACTTTATTATGAATATCCCGATTTGATGATTACCAAAGAATTCACTTGCAGAATCTAAGTCTTCACATTATGGCATCATCTGTGCCTGATGCGGCAACTAGTCAGATCTTGTGGGTTTTTAACACTTTACAACAACAAAGTTGAAAAGTGTTTATGACTTTGTTCATTCTGTCTGTCTGTCTGTTAGCACGATAACTGCCGTAAAAATGACTTAATCAAAATGAAATTTTAGTATGTTGTTCAGACGGTCAGTAGGACCTATGGAAATATAAATGAATAATATCACACAATTAGTTTTGGATTGAACCCGGGTTGAAAAAATGAAAAACATTGAGCCCTATGGGACCTAATTTTTCTAACATTTTTTAAGCGAATTTAAAATTCACAAATTGCTTCGAAAATTTTAGGTAATAGTCAAATTGTTCCATAAAATATATAAAAAAAAATTCAGCTAAATATATTCAGTAGTTTTTTAAATAAAAATTAAAATAATAATTACACATCTGATATGAAACGATCACGTGACCATGATATGAAACGATCACATGACCCACTTCAAAATGATATATGGCATCCATCTTGTTTCAAATTCGTGATTTTTTAAAGTTCTTTTTAATTCATATTGAGTGTTGTATCCATCCTAAAACTACTTTATTTCTGCTTAAATTCTGTGCATCTACATACTAAAACAACACAATGACAATATATTTGAGTTTAAATTATCATTCAAATTTGATTATTTCTACAACTAAGCCTATTTTTCACCTATGTAAAATATAAACAGCAAAATATGTATAATGAGTTGTATTAGAATTACTGTATTTCTTTAACACAAAATAATTCAGTTCATGGAGTCTGCATGGCTGATATGAATGAAATATTAATTGATTTTATAAACAGAAGGACGATTTTTTTCGATGAATTTTTAAGCATAAAGTTTATGAATTGTAGCTCCATGGTCTTAATTTTTAAATAAAATAAATTATTATAGTATTGTGATGAATGAAATGGAGAAAGTTATGAATGAAATCCTGCTTTTATAGAGAGATCCAGGCGTGTTATTTTTTCTATGACGTCATTTGAATTAATTTCAGTTGTTTTCGATGAAGTTTTCAAATATAATAAATTATCGTAGTATTATGATAGATTTAAAAATATTACCGTGGAATGTATTGCATTTTAGAGATATTTAAACCACGCAATTTATATTTCAATGCCGTCATTTGAATGAAGTTCATTTTTTTCGATGAAGGTTTAAGTTTTCAAATATAATAAATCAATGTAGTATTGTGATAAGTTTTAAAATATTACCGAGGAATGTAGTGCATTTTCGACTTTTTTAAATAAAATTGCATTGAAGTTGGAAAGTGTTTCATAATCAATGCTTTAAGCATGATTGATCTTTCTTGTTTATATTTCTCTCAAGGAGACTCAGTCCGCTAACATTAGAGCATTAATACTCTGCAGTTGCTTGTATATAACTAGATGGTCCTCCTGTACATTTGCTACTGTGCTTAAAAACTTTACTTCAACTAGGTTATAACTTATCAATTTTTTGTAGCTTTTATAAAACAATCAAAAAACATATATATAAATTTTGCAGAGTAACAATGGAATTTGAATTTTATTTGTTTAAATAAAACTACATATCAAAGAAATAGGCATGATTCTTACAGGCTTTGCTCTTGGATTTTCTTTTTCTTTAGCACAAATTAGCCACTTTCACTTTTTAATAACCACTCTTTAAAATTTGTAGTCATAGATTTTAGTTTTATATTTTTTACTATATCCAGTGGTGAAGCATTAGCGGAAACAAGAAAGACAGCAACTATCCAAATAATTTATAATCACGTAACTTTTGCAGTAGAGGAGTACTTTTATATTATTACACATAAGATATTCTCTGTATAAATGCACAAAGTAATTTAACTCCACCTGGTACAGAATTCAATGCTACAGCCTTTTTTGTTTCCTCTAGCCAGGATTTTTAAGAGAGACCAATCTCTGTCTACCCATGTCTAAAGAAATCCCATTAAAAATGGAACTGAAAGTAAATGCTCACTATTTTTACCTAACCACCAGTGGCGGCTCGTGAGCGACATGTAGAGGGGGGCGCTCATCTATGTATTTATGCCTATATATATGTTAGTAATATATATATATATATATATATATATACATATATATATATTATTTATATATATATATATATATTATATATATGTGTATATATAAAGCATATGTATATACATATACGTATTTTGGGCATAGCAACGGGAGTATTAAAAATATAAACGACGGATGTATTAAGTAAAATAACGTACCTCCCACCTGCTCGCTCGTTCATAAAAAGCCTGGACACATGGAACGTATCTTTCCTAGTGAAAAACATTACATAGTCCTAATTTAAGTAAAATTGTAGGGGCTAGTTAAACTAAAAGTTATGCCCAGGGAGTTGACTAAAAAATATGCATATTCTGGCGATACGTACTGATGGTTCAGACACTATAGCCACCCGTAAAATCAAAATCGGTGGATTAGGAGGCGAGATAGAAAATTGAGGGGGGGGGGGGGTTAACCAAAGTAAGAGTTACGCTCGGAGATTTGCCATATTAAAGTTGCATATCCAGGTGACATGTACAAATGGTAGAGAAACTCACTCACTACAGCGATAAGCCGAACCAAAATCGCTCAATTAGAAGCAGATATGTAAAATTCTGGGGACTAGTTAAACTAAAAGTTATACCCAGGGGTTGACACAAAAATATGTGTATCCAATTGAAATGTACAAATGTTGCTCAGACTATATAGTCACCAGCAGAATCAAAATCGCTCAATTAGAAATTGAAATGTAAAATTATGGGGACTAGTTAAACTAAAAGTTAAGCCCAGGGGTTGACGCAAAAAACGTATGTATATTATATCCATCAAATATGTATATCAAGTTAATATGTACATGTGGGTCAGAGACTATAGCCACCATCTGAATCAAAATCGCTTTATTAGGAGTCGAGATGGATAAGTGTGTGTGTGTGTGGGGGGGGGGGGTGCTATTTGAAGTAAAAGTTACGCTCAAAGATTTATCACTATAAAGATGCAGATCCAGGTGACATGTGCTAATGGTGCAGAGACTATAGCCATCAGTAAAATCAAAATCGCTCAATTAAGAGGCGAGATGGGAAATTGGAGGGGGGGGGGGGGCTTAACTGAAGTAAAAGTTAATCTCAGGGATTTCTCACAAAGATGCATATCCAGGTGACATGTACAAATGGTGCAGAGGCTATAGCCACTAGCAGAACCAAAATCTCTCAGTTAGGAAACGAGATGTAAAATTGAGGGAGCTAAGCTAAAAGTTACGTCCAGGGGCTTGGCACAAAATATATATTCAGGTGACCCGTACAGATGGTGCAGAGACTATAACCATGATTAGAATCAAACTCGCTGAATTAGAAGGCGAGATAAGAAATTTGGGGGCTACTTCAATTTAAATATAAGCCTAGGGCCAATATTATAAGTCTAGAACCAATTTGGGGGCTACCAATATAGTCGCCAGCGGTCGGGCCAAAATTTCCAGAAAAACGACGTCAGATAAAAGAATCATGTTGAAAATTTAATTTTTAAGTTTTTTAACAAATACTTAGAATTTCTTTAATTTTTAGGCATTTTTTAATATTAAATAGCTGAAAAAGTAAGACAGCTGGGTAAGTCAACTCAAACTAAATGTCCGAAACAACACATTTATGAAAGTGTCACTAAAAATAGCCTATGTGTCACAGTGTGCCAAAAATTGGAAACGTTTAAAGAATTATTTTGAAGTCAAACATATTGAAATTCGTCACCAGCAGATCAACCAGAGCATAGAAATAAATCCCTTCCGGAAGAACAGAACAACAGACAAACTACATCAGAAATGACGAAATGCGAAACAACTTCAATAATTAAGACAGCTGGGTGGGACAAACGACCCCTCAAACTGAGTGTCCTAAACAAGACACTTTATTCACGATGGCCAGAAACCCCTAAAATATCATAACCCCCCCCCCCCCCCCCTTCCCATCACCACACACGTACACTTAATTCTCTCATTTGTTCAAATGTTTATTTAAACTTCCAAATTTATAACAAAGAATGAGAACAAACACATTCTTAAATGTAGAAAATTGAAGCCAAATTAGCGAAACTGAGCCAATTTGAGAAGTCCCTCTTAAAGTTTTTCTACTCTTCTGTTTCTTTTTGGCTGGGGCGCGCTCAGTCCCGCGACACAATCTACTAGTAAATCTGCAATGTCTGGTTTTTTTTCACGCCAAATTTCTAATATTGCTCCTATACCGTTCTTTCACTCAGGAAATGTCGACGGTAGGGACGCGGCTTTAAAAATATCCCTGTATTTTCCCCTATGTGTTGAATGAATTCTGTGCAATATAGCTTTCGTGAGTAGACTTTCTCCGAAGAAAGGTGTAGTGCTGCCATCTAGTGGCATTTTCATAAGTTATTTTTAATAATTCTCGATTTAATTGAACCAAAAATTCAGATTTTTTCAATAGAAATTGTAATAAATCTGTATAACTAAAAAAATGTTTTGGGGTGTTTACTCAATGGTGTCGCGCGTACTCGCGCCCCCCCCCCCCCAATGGCCGCCACTGCTAACCACATGCAGTTCCTTAATAGACCAGTCTTCTAAGCTACAAGGAAGGAGTTGGGTTGCTATATTGTCATTTTTTATGCCAAATTCTATAGATCTGACATTTTTTCAAACCCTTTGGCATATTTTTTCGTTGTTTGGGATTGGTGACACTTTTGGGTACTTATCGGTTATAGGGACCATGGGTTGCCGACTACTTTTCCAAGTTGTCTCCAACACGAACATTGGCGATATAATCCAATAAGAGAAATTCACTACAAACACAATTACAATTTAATATTTTATGGGGTTTGATCAACTTTACTTAACAAAAAAATATTGTGTTACATTGAAATTTGTGACAGCCAAAACTCAGCTAACATGAAGCCAAACAAGGCAACATGTAGCGACCACGCCAAATTCTGGTTCATACTGGTTGATGAAATTATAAATAAGTGGCACTGTATTCATATTTCGTGGCTTACACTGGCTTTTAACATTTGAAAGTAAACCATCGGTATAACTTATTGGATCCTGAAACCAGGACTCATACGCAGACCATAGACTCTGGGGATCCATGAAATGGCATAACAAAAAGTATAGAGGCACTGCGAAACAGCACTTGGACTCATATTTCGCAGAATTTTTTGTGGCAATGCGTTACCGGTAGCGATAAATTTAATGACATTTTATCGGCAATAGCTGAGTTTGGGCCGCCTCAAATTTCAGTGTAACACAATTTTTTTTTTTTAATAAAGTTGATCAAACCTCATTATATATTAAATTGTAATCATTGTGTTTGTAGTGAATCTCTCGTATCGGATTATATCGCCAAAGTTTGTGCTGGCGACAAAGTTTGTGCTGGTTTTTTCCAGAAATCTGAAGTGTTTCAGTGTCAGACAATGTTTATATCTATTACTTTCTTTACTTTATATATATACTATAATGTATAGGGAAGGTATTGTGTTGTGGCAGGATCAAAAATTCAAATTCGAGTTTTCTATTGACAAGTACGTTTGCAAACTTGAATCAAACGTTTTGGAAGTGATGTCTATGTTTGTGTCCGTGAGTCTGTAGATGCAATATCTGACAAACAAATTGAGTGTTTTGAAAGAAATTTGGTACAAATATTAAAATCAATGAATACTGGAAGCCTATTGACTTTAAATACAATCAAATGTTCATAAAACCCCCAAATTTTCTAGTGAACTTTTGAAAATATCATTAAAAAATCAGAACTTTCAATAATATTACATAAATGATCATTTCGTATGTAACTTTCTATTAGAAAACAAATGACAAACTTTAGAATGCTAGTATGAACCCATTTTCATGATATCATACATTTTTTGAATAAATTTATCAAAAATATTACAAAAAATTTAATAAAGTATGAACTATCATGATCACTTTTCATATGTTCACTTTTCATTTAATATTATGCGACAAATTTGTTAACATCTATCTTGCGGATCTAGTTAATTCCATTCACAGAAAAAAACTCTTGAATTGTTTGGTATTTTTATGACTAATAATTCACCAGGTGACATTTATATAAGAAAAGCTCTTCTGTCCATCTGTGTGTAACGCTTGGCGATAAGTTTGGTGAACTTATTTTACAAAATATCACTAATTTGGCGATACGTCAACCCAGATTCATGAAAATATAGGCTTTACAGAAAAACACAAAATCAGGGTTCCATTACAATAAAATAACAAATTGTCATTTATTTATTTTCATTGTAGTTCAATAATTACAGTAAACTTTGTTTTTTCCAGCATCTGATGTTTTGGGTCATCCGATAGCCCGGCATACCTCTTGATCTACTTTCGGGCCCATTCAGCTGTACTGAAGTACATTTACTGCAATTAATTGAATGCTTTTATATGCAAATTTATGTTTATTGAAGTTTAAATGTTTTTCCATATACTGTACAGCATAATAGAGATTTGTTAGCATAATGTTAGATTTTTTTCCAGATTTTTTATGGTAAATTCAATAAATATGCATTATATAAAATTGTGGAAAATCCGGAGAATAATTTTAAGAAATGGAAAATTTTCCACTCTTTTCTTTTTCCTTTTAATTAATTTGAAAAAAGAATTAATACTTTTTGCAAACTGTTTTTCTGAAAAGTAAGTAACTTTACAAGAAGTCTTTGATCACTGAGTTTTCTAATTATAAAACAGACGGGAGGTGGGGGGAAGGGGCCAAAGGTGTGTGTGCATGTGCATTTTATTTAAAAAAAAAAGAATGGATGAAAACCAGAAGAGTACAAGTCACATTTCACTTATTCTCAGAAAAAATTCTCAGTTTTAAGAAGCCTATTCTTTCAATAATTCAAAATAAAGTTCTCTAAAATTTACAAAAATATTAAAAATAAGGAATGTTTTTATAAGTTCTTTTGCTGAGAAAAAATGCTTTAATAGCACTAAATATATACTTAACTTGCAAGTTGACTCTTCTTTCACATGATACTCACCCATTCAGCCACAACCCGGTATATTTTAAATAATTTGTTTTTAAAAAGTGTTGCATTATAAGCACTTTTTTTAAAATTTATTTTTATTGTACAATACTTTTATATATTTAATAATTTATTTCATATGTAGTACTTATTTAATATGTGTCAGCTGATTATAAATTGAATAATTTATTTCATATGTAGTACTTATTTACTATATATTTCCTATGTAGTACTTATTTACTTTCATATGTGAACTGAGTAATTTATTTTTGCTTTTAATTCCCCAATATGTAACTCCAGGGGTAGAATCTTGGACCACTGGAAGAGTTCTGAAAAAAAATATTTATTAATCATGTATATAACAGTTGAAATAGACTATCTTAATGCAGAATTGTTTAATGTACAAGGTCTTTAAAATTAAAGTTCCACTTTGGTCATAAAAGGAAAACTACTGGACAAAATGTTATCAAACATGGTAATAGTTTACAGGAGGACATGGGATTTTATTTTGCGCGAAAAAAAAAAGTTCAAAAACTCACCACCAGCAAGGAATGGCGCTGTAAGCAATATTGTTAAACAAAATAAGACATTGGTTTAAAAAGTTTTTAATCATTGCTAAAATGTGTTACAAATCATGTTCAATGTGGCTTCCACCATTTTCTGAGAGAAAGTTAAATCGCATTACTGTATTCTCAACAGTAGCTCTTAGCATATCAGGAGGAATGTTACGGACATGTTAATGTTGTTGTTGTTGAGACCCAGACCATCCGACCTACCAGAAAGGTGTAAGGTAACTTTTTGGACGGCTGGGAAAGTGCAACCCAATTTAGACCAGAACCCAGTGGGGAAGGCATCCACAGGGACAGTTCCCTCCTTCCCCTACCACCAACCTCTCGGATAGACTTAACCTACATGTTTAATGTGATCGTACTCTGCATGAACAAGGCAGCAGTTTGGGCAGTGGAGGGAAAAGAACTTGGGCCTACTGAGTGCAACTCCTGCGTGCTAACCACTGGGCTACAGCGTCCAGACATGTCGGTGTCGAAAGCCCAGGCCACCCGACTCGTCCGAGGACTAAGAGTGGCAAATTGGATGGCCGGGAAAAATTTGGATAGCGGAGTCCGACCTCCACAGTCACATCGCGCTGCCGGAGCAGCCAGTAGTTTATTTAAATTTCAAAAAATTTTTTACAGTTTACAGAGATTCAGCATAGCAGAACTGAAAAGTAGTTTTCAGGAACAGACACATCAAAATACACATCAAAAACAAAACAATAAACAGAAAACATCAACAAACACCCATGGAGTCAGGTAGAAAAGAGTCATCCTCAGAAGATAAAAAATCTCCCCATCTTTCAATTAAAAATATTTATCCCTTCCCTTTAATAAAAAAACCAGGAAAAAAGAATTCCAATCTAAAAAAAAAAAAAAAAGAAGAAGAAAACGCATATCCTTAACAAAAGTTAAACAAAAATTCCCCACGAATCAAACCACAGGTCCAGAAGGACAAAATCAAAATCAAAAAATCCGAAAAAAACCAAAGATGACTCGATTCAAAAGGAGGTCGTGTTGAAGACCCAGACCACACGACCAACCCAAGGGTTTACGGTAGCAAGATGTGTGGCCGGGGAAAAAAAAAAAAAAAAAAAAGGAGATCGTGTGTGAGAACTCCAAAAGGAATAATTAATTTACAATATTTAAAAACATATATACACGTTGATATGAACCAAAGGTCACTCCAAGAGAGTGAATAAAAATTTACAAGTTTCACAAGCATATATACACTTTGATGTATCGTAATTGACACACAAATGGCAGGAAATTAAGTGGTAACAGGTTATGCACTTTGGGTTACGCACATTGGGAGATCACTGATGAATATCACCGATGGAAGGGAAGATGATGCGTAGGTTACAAAGTTTAGGAGAAAATGTCACGTGGATTTCAAAGTACAGACACTTAGGATCAGTCCAAATAAAGTTTGTCATTTCAAGGTAGCATTAATCAGAAGGACAACTATACTGCAGTATTTACAGATTGAAGAGGAAATGAAGCGAAGATTTCAAAATCAAAGAATCATCAGCCGATCAGTTCAGCACAGCAAGACCAGAAGGTGAAAAATCAAGACTAAGATGATGTCAAGTGAACAAGTTTAATCAGTATCATTCCGTATCGGGTGAAAAGTGGCCTAAGAATTGTTCAAGGAGCACAGTGTCTTGTCCGGCTAAAGGACTGATGAAAGTTAGTATAACAACAGTTTGTAGAGGACAACTGTAAATGTGTGAGATGGTAGTAGAAAAACTATGCGTTGTTCAGAAGACATTTCGTTTCACGATATAAATAAGACGTACATTCATATCAAATTATGCATTATTCAAGGTTGTAATTCAATTTATATTGTTCATTCACTTCCAGTGGTAAAAGATAATGCACTTTGAGAGATCACAATAGATAAACACGGATTGAAGATAAAATGATAGATAGGTTTCAAAGTTCAAGAAAGAATGCTACGTGGATTTCAAAGTTCAGGCACTTAGGATCAGTCTAAATAAAATTTATCATTTCAAGGTAGCATTAATCAAAAGGTCAACTGAACAGCAGTAATTACAGATTGAAGAGGAAGTGGTACAAAATTTCAAAATCGGAGATTCATCAGTCGAACAGTTCAGCACGGCTAGACCAGGACGACGATGATGACAAGAAAGCAAGTTTACATGAATCAGATTTTTCAATTCCGCCAAATTATTTATGTTATCACCATAAACAGTGGCTTTGAGGTAACTCCATAGGCAGAAGTCACAGAGGTTGAGGTCTGGTGACCGGGGTGGCAAAGAAATGGGGAAGTGTTGGGTTACAATCCGGTCATCTATAAAATGTTGCTTAAGTAACTGCTTGACACATGTACCAATGTGAGGTGGAACCCCGTCCTTCATAAAAATCATGGTGTCTAAAATGCCACGTTGCTGAAGTTCAGGTATCACAAAACGTCTTAACATCGACTCTAAGTGAGCAGCAGTCACAATACTAATAACGAGCCCAGCTGTTGATTGCTTTTCAAAGAAGAATGGTCCAATTATGACACTAGCTGTCATACCACACCAAACAGTGACTTTAGGAGAATGCAGTGGAACTGGGTGGATAACATGAGGGATTTGTTTGGCCCAAATCCTGCAGTTATGGGTATTGACATCCCCATTTAAGTAAAAATGGGCCTCATCCGTCCACAAAATGTTCCATGGCCAATGTTCGTCCACCTCCATCTGTGCAAGGAATTCTAAAGTGAAAGATTCTCTCTCTCTCTCTCTTACACCAGGATCATTAAGTTCAAGTTGTTGAACAAGTTTGATTTTGTATGAGTAGTACAGCAGCACTTTATGAGCGATTTTGTACACCGTACAAAATGGTAAGTCCATTCAAAATGCAACAGCACTTACTCTGCATGCCCGTGTGTGCTTTCCATAGTTGCTGCCTCTACTGCTAATGCAACAGACTCCTAGGTTTCCACAGAAACAGGCTTCCTTTCCAGGCCAGGTGCAACAGATAACAAACCTGTGGCTTCAAACTTTGCCATCGTTTTCCTCAAACCCTGCAGTGTCATTGGCCCTCAGCATATTCGTCCAACGGTATGATACTTTTGCAAAGCACACTGTTCATTGCTATAGCATTCATAATAACACTTAATGAGAAAAGCAAGTTCTAGCATGGTTACAGAAATCGTCGACTTGTAACAATGAGAGCTCTGATGAGGAGCCTCAATTTTATAGCTGCAAAATCAAATAACATGTAAAGGGCATTTGCATAATTCTAATTTTTATTCCTCCTGCCGTCATTTACAAGCCACTGCGATTTTTCATAACGCCACAAACAGTTTCGTTTTAGAAATGATTCAAAACATTTTAAACTGATGTCTTCATGTCCTATTTCATTTAATAACATTGCATACAGAGCCAGTCCCCGCTGGCTGTGAGTTTTTGACCTTTTTTTTTTATTTGCAGAAAATATGACCTCCTGTAAACTATTACCATATTTGATAACATTTTGTCTAATAGTTTTCCTTTTATGACTATTTCAAAGTGGAACTTTTATTTTAAAGATCCTGTATAAGAGGAAAGTGCTTAAGATAAAATTATAAATAATATTCATAAAACTCAAGGTGTCCTGAAATGGCCCTAATCCCCTATTTCATTAAATCACTTTTTTCTCTAGTACATCTTGTTAATAAATATAATTTCTTAAAATATGTATATATATTCAAATTACTTGCATTTTTTTAAATTTCTAATGCATCTCACAAACAGCTTTTAACAAGAATAAGTAAATTATTATTTTTTTAATTACATTCATTGAAACCTCATAAATATTGCTTTTCTCCAGTATTATAAGTACAGAGATGATTATTCAAATCACCCTTTTGAATGAATCCTTTTTGACAAATTTCATATTTAAATGATTTTTACCAGTATGAATACACAGATGAGCATTCAAATGACCCTTTTGAATAAATCCTTTTTTACATACTTCACAATTAAATGGTTTTTTACCAGTATGCATAAGCAGATGTGTATTTAAATAACTTTTTTGAATAAATCCTCTTTGACATACATCACATTTAAATGGGTTTTCACCAGTATGTATGCGCAAATGAGTATTCAAATGTTCCTTTCGATTAAATCTTTTCTGACATACATCACAAGTAAATAATTTATCACCTGTATGAGTAAGGATATGTCGACTCAAATGACCTTTATCATTAAATTTTTTCTGACATACATTGCAACAAAATGGTTTCTCACCAGTATGAGTAATGTAATGTGTTTTCAAATTAGCCTTTTGACTAAATGTTTTCTGACACACCTCACAAGTAAAAAGTTTTTCACCAGTATGAGTAAGGATATGTTTGTTTAAATCACCTTTTCGAATAAATCCTTTAAAGCACACTTCACAATTAAATGGTTTTTCACCTGTATGAGTAAGTTTATGAATGTTTAAATCACTCTTTCGATTAAATCCTCTAGGACATGCTTCACAATTAAATGGTTTTTCACCAGTATGAATACGTAAATGAGTATTCAAATCGCCCTTTAAATTAAATTTTTTCTGACACATTTCGCAAGTATATGGTTTTTCACCAGTATGAGTGCGTAGATGAGAATTCAAATTACATTTATGATTAAATCTTTTCTGACACACTTCACAATTAAAGGGTTTTTCATCAGTATGAGTGCGCAAATGGATCTTCAAATAACACTTTTGATTAAATTTTTTCTGGCACATGTTACAATAAAATGGTTTATCACCAATATGAGTAAAAGAATGTTTTTTTAAACTGCCTTTCCATTTAAATTTTTTCTGACACACCTCACAGGTAAACAATTTTTCACAAGTACGAGTAAAATTATATCTATTTAAATGATTCGTTTGAAAAAATCCTTTCTGAGACACTTCACATTTAAATGGTTTTTCACCCGTATGTATGAGCAAATGAGTATTTAAATGTTCCTTTCGATTAAATCTTTTCTGACACACTTCACAAATAAATGGTTTTTCACCAGTATGAGTAAGGATATGTCGACTCAAATGGCTATTACTATTAAATTTTTTCTGACATATTTCACACTTAAAGGGTTTTTCACCGGTATGTGTAAGGATATGTCGACTCAATTGGCTTTTACTATTAACTTTTTTTTGACACACCTCACAAGTAAATAATTTTTCACCTTTATGAGTGAGAATATCATGTGTTGTCTCAAACGACATGATATATTTGACTAAATTTTTTCAAACACGAGTTTTCAATAAAATGGGTTTTTATCAGTATGTATGAAGAAATGAGTACTTAAATGTTCCTTTCGATTAAATCGTCTCTGATACGATAAACAAGTAAATAATTTTTCACCAGTATGAGTAAGATTATGTTTGTTTAAATCAATTTTCCGAATAAATCCGTTAAGACATACTGCACATGAAATGGTTGAGTGCATATTTAAACAATCATATTACTTTTACGATGAAACTCTTTATGTTATATAATTCACATCAGAATATATCTATTAATCACAAATGTACAAATATTAGCCAAGCCAGCACGCTTGCTTACGGCCTTCCTGGGACCGAAGGTCCCTCACCGCCACATCGAATGTATGAAAGTCCACTGTAGATGGTACAAAATACAAATATTATTACAAATATTATTTATTTACATGAAATAAAATTTGCCAGACGGATTCTCGCAGCGTGTAAGCAACCAACCGGCGGGTGTCGATTGGGCTGCGCGCATGCGCTATAAAACTATTTATATGGTGAACGATTCATTTCTTCATTTTGTTGATGCTTCTAATCAAGGGTACCGATCTATTACACCCCTCAAAAGTACAGGTTGGCGAGAAAGTAGATAACGGCTACATCGACCGGCTTTGAGCGCCAAACAGGTTTCCTACCACCCGGTTTCTTCGTTTCAAGATGGCGTTTGTTTACATTTGGTGTCGCGCGTGCATATGATGGTACTTTTAACTTTTAAGAAAAGAAAAACATTTAAAATGATTGAAACTTGTTTGAAATGTAATTATTAATATCAATCTACGCATTAACTTACCTTCGAGCGCTAGATGAATTCTGATGCAGATATTGCTGTAATTATAAAAGCATTATCTGTATGAGATATTTTTCTGGATTGGCATTCCCTACAGACTAGTCAGCAATTCTTGTACCTGCATATGTTTCTTTTTTGTTTAAATTATTATAATTCAGTTTAAATGATTTTGAGCTAAATTCTCTATATTTCCTTTTTATACGAGTATGTATCATTTCGTTGAATGATGCATGTACTTAATAATATTTCGCATGCTGTCGCTATACTTCTGTCTATATCCACTATTATGAGACACACATTTTTAATAATTGTCATTAGGACAAGTAAAACTGCAGAATCTTTCAAATCAAAATTAACAGGAATTAACTATCAAAATTAAAGGGTCGAAAAACTCTTTCAATTGATACCAAGTTTGATAATGTGACCCCAATGGGCTAATTTACCCCCCCCCCCCCCCAAGGGGGCCAATAACGCCACGGACACAGAAATTGTTTTGCGACTATTATATGCTATAATGATTGAAACTATTAAGTTTCGTAATCATTAAGCCACAGATAACCCTTTTTATGTATGTTTATGTCAAATATTGACCTATGCTGCCATGTTAAGAAAATAGAAAATTTTGAATATTGTTTTTTAATTTCTAATTTTCGCTCGTATTTAATTTTTTTTATCTAGTTCTAGATTTTCCGTTATCAAAGCAGAATTTAAAATTTCGTGAAAATCAATATTGATATATGTGGCACAAAAAGTCGACCACAGACAGGCGGACGTCACTCCAAAAACAGTCAAATCGTGTTCAGGAGATCCTAAAATATATATTGGCACAGAAATATCAAATTCAAAAATTGAGTAAACAATGTTTTCTCTATACTATATTGCATAGTCTGAGAAAGTAAATATTCACAATTTGATGGGTGCTGATAACAAAAGAGAAAAGACTTTAACATTTCATTCCAAACAAATTACACTTTTAACATTTCTGTTTACTTACTCAATCCAAATTTGGTACATGTTTGTAATGTTTTTGAAAATTTATTCATGTTATATGTGTTAGCAAATTTTGTACTATATTGCAAATGACGTAATTTTCAAATATGAAATGTGCGACGTTGCAATGTAGTACAAAATTTGCTACAAAAGTATTCAATTAAATTATTATTATCCAGTTTTTAATAAATCTGTTACAGCACTTAATTTTCCTATAAAAATAAACAATATATAAGAATTTGAACTCATGGGACAGAATTATAGCGAAAATAAAATCTAGATAAAATTGTTTAATTAAATGCATTTTAAAAATAAATACTATTTATAGAATAGAAACTATTTAATTGCTATGCAGCGAGCAATAACTTTCTTCAAATTAAATGCTATTTTTATTGAAGGATAATTTTTGTGTATTTTTATTAATATCTCCATACCAACTTTGCTTAAAAATTTAAAACATGGATAGTTTCCTGTAATAAAATAAAGAATAATCGCAGTATTAAGAAAATATTGTTTCTCCTAAACATGTTTTCATTAATTTTAGAGTGATGTCCGGCTGACTGGTGTCGATTTCTTGTCTGCACGATAGCTGCCGCATATATTAATAGATTTTCAGGAAATTTTAAATTCTGCTTTGACAACGGAAAATCTAGAACTAGATAAAAATATTAAATACGAGCGAAAACTAGAAAATTAAAAAAAAAAGGGAAGAAGAAAAAAAAAGGAAGAAATTAAAAAAAAACCATTTAAAATTTTCTATTTTCTTAACATGGCAGCACAGGTCAATATTTGACATAAACATTCATAAAAAGAGTTATCTGTGGCCTAATGATCACGAAACTTAATAGTTTCAATCATTATAGTATATAATAGTCGCAATACAATTTCTGTGTTCGTGGCGTTATTTGACCCATCGGGGGGGGGGGGGGAAGGGAAGGGGAAAGTTAGCCCATTGGGGGTACATTATCAAACTTGGTATCCATTGAAAGAGTTTTTCGAGCCTTTAATTTTGATAGTTAATTCCTGTTAATTTTGATTTGAAAGATTCAGAAGTTTTATTTGTCCTAATGACAAATTGTTAAAAATATGTATCTCATAATAGTGGATATAGACAGAAGTATAATGACATCATGTGAAATATTATTAAGTACATGCATCATTCAACGAAATGATACATACTCGTATAAAAAGGAAATATTGAGAATTTAGCTCAAAATCATTTAAACTAAATTATAATAATTTAAACTAAAAAGAAACACAAGCAGGTACAGGAAGTGCTGACTAGTTTGTACGGAATGCCAATCCAAAAAAATATCTCATGCAGATAATGCGTTTATAATTACAGTAATATCTGCATCAGAATTCATCTAGCGCTAAAAGGTAACTTAATGTACAGATTAACATTAATTATTACATTTCAAACAGGTTTCAATCATTTGAAATGTTTCTCTTATCTTATAATTTGAATGTACCATCATATGCACGCGCGACAATGTAAACAAACGCCATCTTGAAACAAACACACCAGGTTGCAGGAAAACTGTTTGGCGCCACAGCGCCAATCGATGTAGGGACTATCAACTTCCTCGCCAACCTGTACTTTTGAGGGGTGTAATAGATCGGTACCCTCTAATCAAGGACATATTCATTTGTAATGGAACTGCGCAAGTCCGACGCGCATGTTCCGAAAACGTACGCGCTATACCCCCTGCTGTGAGGCCGGTTCTTCGCTATTGGTTAAGTTAAAGACGTCATGGGCGGAGCCTAGTATACACTTTGAAGTTTGACAGTTTAAGACAAAATCTGTGGTCTTCGAGATTATACGTGTTTACATTTTCCTTACATACATTTCATCATGTATTTTACTTCATACACACATATTTATTTGCTTTTGATATGATTTTAAACTAAAGAATTAAATAAAATATATTATTATTATTACTACTTGATCAATGATAAAAATGCTTCATTTACGGGAAAAAAATTATATACAGCATACAGTTTAAAATGCTTGTGTTATATGTATTATGTTTATTAAAGGCACCTTATGCCCATTTTATATTGTATTCCGTACGTGTATCGCAACTTTTTTAATCCTATTTTTGTTGATGACTTATAGCACTTGAGGCAATTTGTTTTATTTTATTAATGTTTTAACTACAAAAAAGCAAGTTTATCCAAAACAAAATATATAACTGTTTAAATGTGGGTTACCATAACCTTTTTTGAAGTCGGTTTCAAATATTTATGCAAGTTTGTAAACAATAACTATGTGTTTGATTTAAAAGAAAAAGCCATACAATGGAATATTTTGGACAAAAAATGTGGAAATTTTTCTAAAAAATTAATAAAAATGCAGGCTTACAATGTAATCCTGGGTAAAATATTTAGTGTAGAGGGTGGGTAATCCATCCCACTCTATATACCCAATGATGTGCTAATAATTTTCTATGCTAAAAATTTTTAATAACTGATATGCTTCGAAAATTATATATATAAATTGTTTGCTGTTCCCATTAAATTCTAAACAAATAGATATGCATATTGGTTTCTTTACCATTTGAATAGGTGTGATGAATGCTAATGCTATGCCACTGTCACTAACCGAAAGATAACAAAGTGGCAAAACTAAAAGAATGACATACCTATGTTTTTATAGAACTGCGTCAATGGATTTACAATTAAAGTACTTCAATACACCTTCTTCTGGATTTTGAGGAAATTTTTACACACATTAACAATTACAATATGATTTGTGTCTTGATTTAGTGTAATTAAAAAAAAATTTGAATAGATTTTTTCCTATAGTTGGGGGAGGGGGGGGAGGTATCTTTAACCAGGTAAGTCCATCAGTCACAACTAGTGCATACTTTTAAATATATAAGTTAATTTCTTGGCATTCTTTATTAAACTTTTATTTACTTCAAACATTTTCAATGTAACAACCGATACTTGAACATTTAAAATTTTGACATTCAGTATGTACACACTGACTCTAATTCTCCTTTAATGCTCGCTCCTTGTTTCTATGTGAATGAAAGATACCAATAGATCAAAATAAATAAACTGCTGCTTTTTAGAATATAAATTTGTAATACTTTCTTGAAGAATCTGATTTGTCACCTAATTTTTTTATGCCTGGTTTCTTTACAGAAGTATTAAAAAGTTATATACCAATAGAATAGATGCTATGGATTTGAATTGATATCACCAGAAATAAACAAGTTGGTTGAGATTTGCACTCTAACTTAGTGTGTTACCTGAAAAATTTGACTTTCAGAGGAATAGCTTTTTTTTTTTACATTAATTCAAATTTCAAGTTAACTACTTTATATGTAACAAATAAATATATAATAGAATATATAATAGGCACTGATAGTGCCTAGCCTACAGTTCGTGCTAACTGATATTTCACATAAATTGGTTTCAACTTTTCTTAGACAGCAAAACCCTCATATAATTCCATATTTTAATACCAGAGCATTCTAAATTGATATTTTTTCTTTATGATAACCATCTACGTAATATATGTACACGTAATAGGTGAATGGGAACAAATATGAGTAAATAGATACAGCTTTCCGAGTACATTCAAGTTAGTTTTAAATGCCTGAAATATAGCTAAAATACTTGTTCATCAAAGACGTCATGTGAAATATATTAGCTGCAGCCCCAATTTCAACTTCAAAATAGATCTGCTATTTATCTTGCTCATATTTGTTTCTCCAGTCATAATATTTTTTATGAAAATAGCTTGATAAAACTGTTTTGCTCTTATAGTTTTGCAACATTCTAATATATCAATTTGTGAATAAGATATAATGGAAAAGACACTCCTATTGTAGATACTAGCATCCATGGACTAGTTTCTCACTTATTATATGCTCGTCATCATGAAATAATCAAAATTTACAGTGGTAGCATGAAAGTTAGCATGCACCACAATTTTTTAGAATTTCTTTGGGAACTAACATTTTCAGTTCTTCCACGTGGCCGGCTCAAAATTCATATACAATTTAGCTCAGGCCACATGAAGCTGCAAAGGCAAAGTTTATAAACACAAAACCCATCTATAAGAGGCTTTCTAAAAAATATGGGTGATATTCCTATTACAGATACCAGCATGAGCATTCTTGGACTGGTTTCATGCTTATTATGCATTCGTCAATATAGAATATCTGATATCTATAATGGTAACAAGAAACTTAATGTAGATCCAGGTATGGGTCATTGTGGCAATTACCCCCCCCCCCACACACACACACACACACACACACACTTTTTCAGATATATGTGTCATTTCTTGTGATTCTATAGATTCACTTATAAAAGTTTATTGCAATGTCATAAATCCCAAAATGACATAAAATTCATTTTATCAGGCTAGTTTGCTTCATTTTATGATTAATCAAAAAAAAATTATCAATTTCGATAACTATTTACTGATATACTACAAAAACAAATGTTCAATAAAAGAAACGTGTCGAAGTAAATCCCTTTTTATTTCTGCCTGAATCTGCTCTTGTAATGTACTAACTGTAAACTTTGCAACTACCTTTTAAATTTGGTTAACTGTACTCACGATTCATTGAATGATGATCAATTTACAAGGACCTAATTAACCTTCAGCTTTCTATAAGAAATCCGGATTGGCTAGACATGGATTAACATAAACACTATGTAATAAAAATTAAAATGTTTTAAATTTGATTAAGTAGGTATTAGTCAATCAGGTTCAGTTGATTAAATATTTATAATTTTTCAAGATATTGTTCACCGGATGAAATAAAATATGTTTTTTAGGTAATGCATATGGTTATCTTATTTGTACTGATTTTTTCCCATCAGTAGTACAGATAATAGAATTTTGATGCATAAAAGTAAATTCTTGCCTTAGAGTAAAGGCAAAAATAAATTTCAAAAGTAAATAAAAACATCCCATTTAATAAACTAATATCTATATATTGCAATTGTAACTGTAGACGAAGAAATTGAAAAGCAGATTTAGTTTTAGCTAGAATCATTGTATTATTAGAAAGAAATTGTATATATAGCTTGATTCAGTACTATCTTATTATAGTGGCTCCCATAAACCCGATTGAGCCAAGGTCGCAGTTAAGATTTCGCCAAGGTTTTCATTAACGAAAAAGCAATATGACAATAATATAAACAAGTGCTGTTTCTTTAGGACTGCAAACGTTTGGTGAGATTTTACAACCTACCTTGGCGATAAATCTCAGACGCTTGGTGATTCATCCTTCTTTAAAATTATAGAAATATATTTAAGAAATATTTTTTGTCTCTACACACCAATAGCATTACCAAGTAGGGAAATCATATTCCCTAGAAACCCATTTAAGTTCAGAGAAATGATATTTAGTGAAATGGGAAGCAAACTGTTTGGTTACCAATTCACCCCCCCCCCTCCTCTTCCTCAAAAAAAGAATTGCCTGGGGATGCTATGCTACTGTTACACACATAATACTAACATTAAAGGAAAATATTGTAATAGGATCAAATATTTGAACTATCAATGAATTTACATGTTTTTGTTTTAAATATTCTTATTTTCGAATGCTTTTGAGATAAGCATGTGTACTTTTGTAATCACTGATATCTTACAAATGATTCAAAAGTTAGTACTAATTTTCTACTACTCAATTGAATTATCATCAGGTAATGAAATATGGATAGTTATATTTTAATTTCAATATTTGTATAAAATTCATAATTTGTTGTTAAATCAAAACAAATTTTAATTTTATTTACATAAAAATGTTTCAAATATTTTGTTAAATCTTATATAGTCTAATTTCCCATTCTAATCAGTGAATATTAAATTTCAAATATTTGAAATACAGTACATACATCATTTATATGCATTTCTACATAGCTCGTCAAACATTCCTATCCAGGGACATTAATTTCAATTACATATTTTCACAGGTATATACGCTTTACTTCACTGGTCCCTAGAGTAGTGTATAAATAGTGCTTTACTATTGTTAAAAATATGCATTTTCTGTTTAACAGTACAATCTGTTTGAACAACTTTAACTGCATAATAATAATGTTGCATGATATTACCTAATTTCAATTTATAACATGTTTATAAAGAAGGAGTTTATCCAACAGATATTTTAAATCAACTTACTGAATGCTGTTTTTGAAAATAATAGACAGTAGTTACTAATTTAATTTTATATGAAGATGGATTTGATATCCTAGGATGCATGAATAGATGTAAATTGACTTACCTAGTTAATAATGATGTTATTTGATTTATCCTGATGTAATGAGATATAATGAAGCTGTAAATACATATACCAGTTAAAAGTTTGACTAGTTATCACTGCGTCCAACTGATGCTAAAGTATTTCGTTAAGATTAGATAGTAATATATTATCTAAATCGAATTATAGTTGTTGAAGTAATAAAGATATTAAAATTAATATTTGTTTCAAATAAATAATTTTGGGTTTAGAAATTAATAATATTTTGACTAAATGTTTCAAACTGAAATTATTCAAGAGATTGAAAAATAAAACTTCAGGTTTTATATTTCAGATGTGCTATACAGAATAGCAAGTGTAAAGAGGATTTTAATTGAATTAACGTTGAGTTAAATTCAAAATGTTCTGAAAAATTTGAATGATGTATCAATACATGCCTTTTAAATTTGAATATCAAAATTTTGTATATTTAAAATTCAAAGTGTAGGATAATACACATGTAATTGTTATTAAACATTTCCAAAGTTTAAATATTGGTTGTTAAATTTTAAACATAATTTGAAATAAACATGTTTAAGAGTTAAAATGCCCGTCGAAATCAGGCGGTCATAAGAAACAACAACAACAACGAGTTAAAATGTAAATAATTTTAACTCGAACACCAAATGAATTCTAAACGCACAATAAATGCATATTATGTTAGTGTGAACTGCGAAGAATGATAGCATTTGAAACCATAATCTTGCATAATAGCTTACTGGCTGTTAAAAATTTGGCAGCTCACTACTGGGTACAGATCAAACATCAAAGTATTTACTGCGATAAACAAATGAACTATGAATCACATTAAAAAATATATTGCTGTCTTTTACACAAATTTAATTAGCCTAGAAGGAAATAAATCAAAGTTTCTCCTTTAATTTAACTGATACAACAATAAAAACATCTGACCACTTAAGTTATTTAAACAGGCCAGGTGAAATATTGCAGTACAAGTTTTGATATATTCATATTTGGTCGGCGATCTTCTATCTAAAATTAGGTACTATAAAAAATAAGTTAGAAAATCATTCAATTGGATTATTACAGATGTATATGGTATAACGTTCCAATGTCAGCATTTTACTCGCAAAGATTGTAATAAATATATCATAAACTACTTACCTAATATTAAGACATTTTTGTTGTTTTACGAACGTGTATCTCCGTATATTGTCATACAACGTTATATCTTTGCACTATTTCTTTCTATCATAATTTTCTTCCCAATTTAACAACAAACATTTTTTTTCATGCATAATCTCGAAGACGACAACTTCAAAGTGAATACTAGGCTCCGCCCATGACGTCATTTAACTTAGCCAATAGCGAAGAATCGGCCTCACAGCAGGGGGTATAGCGCGTACGTTTTCGGAACATGCGTCCGACGCACCTGGAAAGGATATTCAGCTGTAACGTCCGAGCAAATTCTCATCACAAATTCTTCCCATGTACGGAAAATGAGCTTATATTGAGATGGGGTGCCCGTAATAAATATAGGCGAGGCAGAGGGCGGGCAATTGTGATGTTCCCTTACGTCACTATGCTTCTGCTACATCCTTCTTTATCTAACCTTCTTTTGTAGAAGTAAAAACTTTTATTGCAATTTTCATTTTCTGTTATCATTTATGTTAAACAAGACTTGGTCCAGCTTTGAAACAATAGAGCTTTTTCACCTGACGTCACATAGTGTTCATGCGGAGTACGATCACGTTAAACATGTGGGTCCGTAAGTCCTTCCGAGAGGTTGGTGGTAGGGGAAGGAGGGTACGGTCCCTGTGGATGCCTCCCACACTGGGTTCCGGTCTAAATTGGGTGGCACTTCCCGGCCGTCCATACAGTTACCTTACACCTTTCTGGTAGGTCGGACGGTCTGGGTCTCAACAACAACAACCTGACGTCACATCGCCAAGCTACCACCTAGCAACCGTTGCTGGTAGTCATATATTGTATGCTTTGCGTTTGAGTCAATTGTAGATATACTGGCGTATATAGTGTTACAAAATTTTATATTTGTCATTATGCCTGCCGCTTGTGGTGTTTTCAAATGCGGAAATCGTTCTGATCGAGACAGCAAATCTTTTTTTAGACTCCCTGCTGTATTAATTAGAGGAAATGAGTCAAAAAGACGTCTTAGTAAAGAGCGCCGGGATACGTTTTGGTGTGAATTTTTTTTTAAAAAGTCGTTTTATTAAAACTATATCCAGCCGATATCATATATAATCATAATTTCTTTAAGATAAAGTAATTGAATTTGATAATGGCGATTTGTGCCGTAATTAATTGTATCATTTTTTTCATTCCCTAGAATAATTGAAAATAAAGGGAATAAAATCAATTTAAATTTTGTCTGTTAAAAGAAGCAAAGAATGGCCTTTAAGAATCAACAGAAAAGATTGGAATACTGAAAATTTGAAGCACAGGAAAGTTTGCAGTGAACCCCCCCCCCCCCATACACACACACTTTTCAATGTTATGCATATTTTTCATTTAAAATAACCCTGGCATAAGCAAATGTTAAACAGTTGCCCCCCCCCCCACACACACACACACACTTATCAAGGCTTTTTAATGTTATGCGTATTTTTCATTTAAAATAACCCTAGCATAAACAAATGTTAAACAGTTGCCCCCCCCCCCACACACACACACACTTTTCAAGACCTTTTAATGTTATGCGTATTTTTCATTTAAAATAACCCTGGCATAAGCAAATGTTAAACAGTTCCCCCCCCCCACACTTTTCAAGACTTTTTAATGTTATGCGTATTTTTCATTTAAAATAACCCTGGCATAAGCAAATGTTAAACAGTTGCCCCCCCCCCCCCCCCCCACACACACACACACATTTTTCAAGACTTTTTAATGTTATGCGTATTTTACATTTAAAATAGCCCTGGCATAAGCAAATGTTAAACAGTTGCCACCCCCCCACACACACACATACTTTTCAAGACTTTCCAATATTGTCTTAGCTCTTTATAAGGTGTAAGCATACGAAAATCCAACTCAAAATTTGGATTCGCATTACATTACATTTTTGCAAATATAAAACATTTTAAAATTATTAATATCATGACAAATAAGGAATATCGAGCTTTAGCTCGATCATCCATATCCAGAAAATATTTAGATGACATAATTATTACTTAAAGTTTAAATTAATGTTTTTGAAGCAACGTACAACGTGTATAGCAATGGCCTATCTATGAGTTGTTTGACTACCAGCAAGCGTTGCTAAAGCTCGTTACTAAGAGAGTGCCACGTGGTTGAAACAGCTCTAAGAGCTTTTTCACCTCACGTCACATCGCCAAGCTACCACCTAGCAACCGTTGCTGGTAGTCATATATTGTATGCTTTGCGTTTGAGTCAATTGTAGATATACTGGCGTATATAGTGTTACAAAATTTTATATTTGTCATTATGCCTGCCGCTTGTGGTGTTTTCAAATGCGGAAATCGTTCTGATCGAGACAGCAAATCTTTTTTTAGACTCCCTGCTGTATTAATTAGAGGAAATGAGTCAAAAAGACGTCTTAGTGAAGAGCGCCGGGATACGTTTTGGTGTGAATTTTTTTTTAAAAAGTCGTTTTATTAAAACTATATCCAGCCGATATCATATATAATCATAATTTCTTTAAGATAAAGTAATTGAATTTGATAATGGCGATTTGTGCCGTAATTAATTGTATCATTTTTTTCATTCCCTAGAATAATTGAAAATAAAGGGAATAAAATCAATTTAAATTTTGTCTGTTAAAAGAAGCAAAGAATGGCCTTTAAGAATCAACAGAAAAGATTGGAATACTGAAAATTTGAAGCACAGGAAAGTTTGCAGTGAACCCCCCCCCCCCCATACACACACACACACTTTTCAATGTTATGCGTATTTTTCATTTAAAATAACCCTGGCATAAGCAAATGTTAAACAGTTGCCCCCCCCCACACTTTTCAAGACTTTTTAATGTTATGCGTATTTTTCATTTAAAATAACCCTGGCATAAGCAAATGTTAAACAGTCCCCCCCCCACACACTTTTCAAGACTTTTTAATGTTATGCGTATTTTTCATTTAAAATAACCCTGGCATAAGCAAATGTTAAACAGTTGCCCCCCCCCCCTCCCGCACACACACACACACATTTTTCAAGACTTTTTAATGTTATGCGTATTTTACATTTAAAATAGCCCTGGCATAAGCAAATGTTAAACAGTTGCCACCCCCCCCCCACACACACACATACTTTTCAAGACTTTCCAATATTGTCTTAGCTCTTTATAAGGTGTAAGCATACGAAAATCCAACTCAAAATTTGGATTCGCATTACATTACATTTTTGCAAATATAAAACATTTTAAAATTATTAATATCATGACAAATAAGGAATATCGAGCTTTAGCTCGATCATCCATATCCAGAAAATATTTAGATGACATAATTATTACTTAAAGTTTAAATTAATGTTTTTGAAGCAACGTACAACGTGTATAGCAATGGCCTATCTATGAGTTGTTTGACTACCAGCAAGCGTTGCTAAGGCTCGTTACTAAGAGAGTGCCACGTGGTTGAAACAGCTCTATCAATGAGTATTCGCATTGATTTTATTGTATAACTTTCGCACGCGTCAAGGGTGTAATGGTCATCTCAATTAACAATTGTTTATGAAATATCAGGTCACTTACCAGAGAAAACACAGCATGGTTATTCTGCATGGTTCTAGACAGCATTTCAAGCAAAACAAGTATTCTGTGTATCATGTGATCACATAACATCAATAGAGAAAATCCTTGGTCATTCTGGTTATAACTTTACTGTGACCGAAACAAGTTATCAAACGGTCTGGTCCAGCCAGCCAGTAATTTGTCGATAGCAGGGCGCCTGGAGCAGAGCTCCATATCCCTAGTCAGGTAACATATATGTGGGTCACAGTCTTCCACTGAACCTAGTCCTTCAATAGGGGCCAATAATGATGAAGAAACAAGTTAGTAGTAAACAAAGAATGCTGTAAACAGTGATCTTATTGTAGAGTTTTGAAGATAAGGAGGGTGGGGAAACAGGCGAATATCCCCTACTGGGATGCAGAAGAGATTCAGTCAGGAATCAGCATGGGACGTCTAAATCGGGATTTAGGATAGCTCTGGGTCTTTTTGGAAATTCACGGAAGTCGTAGTCGGTCATATTATAGATCAGTTCGTTGGGGATCCTAGCGAGGTTATCATAGAAATTGTTAGAGAGTTTTCGCATCTCTTGCTTAATAGTTTTAATTTTGAAATCGCGATGAATTACAAAGTTTTTCAAGTATCTTGGGGCTTTTCTGATAGAACGTAGGATTTTGTTCTGAATGATTTGGACTTTTTTTACATTAGATTTCGCATCGTAGCCCCAAATTGGGGAGGCATAGAGAATGATGGGGCGGATAACTGATTTGTAAAGTAGGATTTTGTTTTCAATGCTGACATCATTCGAGTACAGGAGGGAGCTCAGTTCTGCTTTTACAAAGTTTATTTTATCTTTGAGTTTTGCAATGTGGGGTTTCCATGTTAGTCTGCTGTCAAGAGTGACACCGAGATATTTACATGTCCTCTCAAAGCAAACTGGCTGATTGTTAATTTTGATTGGTTGGGGCGGAAAACGTTGATGTGAGAAAAAAAACAGTTTGACATTTATTAGGGTTTATTTTGATGCGGTATTTCTCTAACCAGGGTTCGGGAGTGTCCATGTGATGTTGTAAGTATCGGTGTAAGTAGTTGGTGTTGTGGTGTGTGGCAAGAATGGCAGTGTCGTCCGCATACAAACAAAGTATAGTGTCGTTGGTTCTAGGGATGTCGTTTATGTAAATGTTAAAAAGAATGGGACCAAGTTTACTGCCCTGAGGGACTCCAGCCAGGATATGTTTGGAGTGTGAGTGTGTCTGGTTCGGACGGACATGAAAGGTTCTGTCGCTGAGGTAGAAGTATAAAATATGGGTAAGAGAGTGTGGCATACGAAGCTGAATGAGTTTGTATATGAGTCCGATGAACCACACCCCATCGAAGGCCTTAGCGACGTCAATAAGTATACCTCCAACTGCTGACCGGTTTTGGAGTCCATCAGAGATGTACTCCACCACGCGGAGCAGTTGGTGTGTTGTAGAGTGAAGCTGTCTGAAACCAAATTGCTCAGGGATGAGAATGTTGTTATTAGCAAGGAAATTGTTGATTTGGATGGCGTTGAAATGTTCAGCCAGTTTGCCAAGAGAGGACAGCAGACTAATGGGACGATAACTTTTTGGGGAGTTTAAATTTTCATTTGGTTTAAGGATTGGAACAATGGCGGCGTGCTTCCAGTCGCGGGGGAAGTAATTGAGATCGAAAATGGAATTGATTAAAACAGTGATGTAAAAGATTATATTAATAGTGCAGGATTTAAGAGCTTTGTTTGAAATATTGTCAGGGCCGGGGCTTTTCTTGTTTTTGAGAGTATTGATGTAGTTAACTATGTCAGTGGGGGAAATGTGGGGAAGGGGGGAAGTATTTGGAACACTAAGGAACTGCTTCACGGTATCCTCGGCTTCCTCCATGAAATTTGGGCAGAAAATATCTTCATGTGGTGTGAATTGTTTTTCATATACATCAGCGAGTAGATTAGCTTTGTCTTGTTCTGTGTAAGCAGTGGTATTATTGTGAGTGAGTAAGGGAATATTTTTGTGCTTTTTACGAATACGTTTTAAGAAGTCCCAAAGTGAATGATCAGTAGGGGAGAGAGATTCGACGTATTGCTTCCATTTGGCTTGTTTATAGTTAGAAATTAAAAGTTTTATTTGTGCCGTCAAGTGAGTTTTATTTGTGCCGTATCTAGCTCTGTGGGCAGGATTTCTTGTGTGTTGCCAGTGTTGGCGAGCGCGGTTTCAGAGTTTAATTTGGCTAGTGATAGAATATGGGAGTTTTTGGTAGAGTTGTGGAATGTAGGTGGAGGTGCTGTCGGAGAGTGCTGAGCTAAATGTTTGGGTTAGTGTTTCGATCGCCCTGTCAACATCTTCGGTGGAAGTGATGGTTGGGAAGAGGATGGGGGACTCGTTTAGAAGTTTAACAAAATTTTTCCAGTTAACTTTAGTAGGGAGAGAGGGGGCGGGAGGAGGGGTATTTAGTTGCAGCGTTAATAAGATTGGTAGATGGTCCGAGGTAAAAAGATTAAGTACATTTACAGAGGCTGGGAAGGGACAATTTTTTAATAATGCAAAATCAATAGTGGTAGGGTTGGTGTGATTACTATGTCTGGTGGGGAGGGGAGGAAATTTAATGTCTAAATTATTATCAATACAAAAGTTGTTAAGTTCTCTTTCTACCCGGCTAGTCCTGCGTGCATTCCATCTAGGATGGTGCGCATTGAAGTCACCAGCTAAAATAGTAGGGGATGGGGGTTTAAGTATGAGGTCAAGATCGTTGTAAAGGGGGTCGGGAGAGTTAATTCTGTTGTAAATGGAACCAATTATGAGTTTTTGCTGCCTAGGAAGTAGGATTTCCACCAATGTGTTTTCAAGACGATGTGTGTTTGAACTTGGGAGATGTGTGTGTGGGATGTGATTTTTGATGTAAACGGCTGTTCCGCCATAGCTCAGTGGCTATCCTGCGGCGCTGTGTCTTAGTGTGTAGTAGAGGGTGTGAGTGTGAAGACCCAGACCGTCCGACTCATCCAGAGGACTTGAGTATCTAATTGGACGGCCGGGAAGAGATCCGGCGACAACACCAGAATAAACACAACTAAACAAAACAGCAAACAAACAAAGCAGTAATCAAAAACAAAACACAACACCAAAACAACACAACAAACCAAAATAAAAGGGAAGGCGGCACCACCGGGGAGGAGCAAGCAAAAACCAAGGGGATCAACAACCAGAGAAAAAGTTAAAAGCAGCAATGGCTCTCAGGCTATTCAAGTGATTTTGTTGGATATTTCTCTCGCTATGAGAACACAGTTTTTAATTTTGTTAATTGAAGTTTTATTCGAGCAGACACTCGAGAACCAGGCCGCGGAATTAGCGGGGGAAGGTTTAGAAAGATGAAAAGGTTTAGAGTGGGGGCAAGCAAAGACGTAGTGGTCTGCATCTCCAAAGGAACCGCAGGAACAGCAAGAGGTTGATTTAAATTTAAAAAAGTAAAGGTAATCCAAAAATGGGCCGTGGCCCGTGATAAAATAAATAAGATATTTGTTCATTAAAAGGAAATTAAAGTTTACGTGGGGAAGAAAGTTTAAAATTCTGGCTGGGTCATGGGTGCGAGGGGAAATGTAGTTGTTTAGATCAGATTGCCAGGCGTTTAAGATATCTAGTTTACAATGCTTTTTTAACAGAGAGTAGGGAAAAGGTAAAGGAAATGGGGTACCTGAAGAGGTAGCAAGTTTTGCATTTTCATCGGCGGCCTCGTTTCCCGAGATGTCAGAATGGGTTTTAACCCAACAGAGGTTTATTAAATGTTTGTTTAAATTTGCATCTAGTTTAATTTTGGAAAGATAGTCAGATTTGTTTCTAATGGAGTTAAGGGCCGAAATGGAGGATTGACTATCTGAAAAAATATTTATTTTTAAATTATTTGTAGAAGCCCAGTTGATAGCAAAGTGTATTGCTGCTATTTCAGCTTGAAAAACTGTGTTCCCAAGGTTGAGTTTGAAAGTATATATGTTTTGAAGTTTATCCCCCCTGTATATGCAAATGGCGTAACCCACTTTGTCGTCAATGGCAGAGCCATCAGTGTAAATATTTATGTCTGAAAAAAGTGAGGGGTCGAAGGGAGCCAGATAGGCGATACGAAGGGAAGGGGGGATAGAAGAGGAAGGGCGATTGAAGTCAAAGTTAGGGGGAGAGGGAAGAGACGGGTTGGTAAAATGATTTGTTCTGAGTTTCCAGAAGGCATATTTTTTAAATTGTGTATTAATGACAAAATGAATGGGGGGAATACCAGTTATAGAGTAAAGAGAAATGTTGGAAGTAGTCCGAAAACCAGAAGAGATTTTGAGAAGAAAAATCCTTTGCAAAGACAAAAGTTTTTTGACCTGAGCCCCAGTCAAAGCTTGTCCCCAAATTCCTGCGCCGAAAATGATTATCTTTTCGATGACCGAAAGATACCAGATTTTTAAAAAGGATTTATCTATACCCCAGTTATTGCCAGACACCCTCCCAAAGGTGCTGGCGAACTTAAAACATTTCTCTCTAAGATTGAAAATGTGGGAGCTCCATTTTAAATTATCGTCGATAGTGATTCCAAGAAAGGTGAGTTGTCTAGTTGTAGGTATTTTATGGTTTTGAATTTTGAAGGAAGGGCGTTGTCTGATTTTTGAGCGGTTTTTATTGAAGATAATTGATTTACATTTTTCTGGAGCTATGGAAAGTTTTAAAACAGTGAGAGTGGATGAGATAAGGTTTAAAAGGTTATTGGTATTAAGTTGTAGTGTTTTTAAGTTGGATGAATAGGTGACCACCGCGAGATCCTCCGCGAAGGCCTGAAGGTGAAAAAGATCGTTGTTGAGTTTTAGAATGTCATTAAAGTAGATACTCCACAGGCAAGGGGATATAACCGATCCCTGTGGAGCGCCCATAGAAATGTGTTTTGTAATATGTGATTTACCTATGTTGAGTGAAATTTCTCTGTTAAAAAGATATGAAAAAATGAAATTTTGAAAAGGTTGAGGGAGGTTGATTTTTGAAAATGAAAGAGGCAAGACGTTCCAGTTGAGACTGTCAAATGCTCCGCAGATGTCCACGGTGGTCAAAGAAACAAAATGTATTGACTTGTGGGAGGAAATGGTTTGAATTAGCCCAAGAGCAGCGTCCTCACAACTCGTTAATTCCTTAAAGCCATATTGGAGGGGATGGAGAGCATCCTCAGAAGAAAGCCAAAAATTGAGTTTATTTCTGAAATGTTTTTCCAATATTTTACCAAGGGTCGAGAGGAGGCAAATGGGTCTATACGAAGAACATTGAGACGGGTCTTTTCCAGGTTTATTAAAGAAGAGAATGTTGGCATTTTTGAGACAAGAGGGAAAGTGGCAGAATTTAAAACATAGATTTATAGTTTTTGATAGGAAAGAAGGGAAAAATTTATAAAGTTGCTTCCAAATTGTGAAATCTAAATTGTCAAGGCCAGGGGCCTTACCATTTTTTAAATTTTTAAAAACAATGAGGAGCTCTTCATCCGAAACCACCCCCAGTCCCTCAGAAGGCAAAGTAAATGAAGGAAAGTTTATAAAATCCTTATCTTCTTTAAAATGGTGGTCCAACAAGCGTTTCAGTTTATCATCAAGGTTGAGGGAAGGGGAGTCAGGGAAGTGGAGATTAATGTTATTAAATTTTTTGTGTTTCTGGAAAGTAAATTTGAATTGAGAGCCGAAAGTTTTGCTGCATCCTGTGCAGAAAGATTTCCAGGAGTCAAGTCTTGTTTTCTTAATCAGTAATTTGTATTTGACTCTATTTTGTTTATAAAGAATTAAGGCCGCAGAGATTTCGGCGGGAGGGGCAAAATTCCTCTCGAGTGATTTGACTCTTTTATAAAGGGCGGTAACGAAGTTTCTATGTTTTGTGAGGGTGGGATTCCACCAGGAAAAATTTTTAATTGTTTTTGATTTTTTCTTTCTAATAAATTTTAAGGCACACTTTTGGGTTATATCAATAAGAGTTTTAAAAAAAAGAATCTAGGGAGTTAGTGTCTTGAATATTATCTAAAAGGGGATTAAGAAAATTTAAGTTTGCTCTAAAGTTATGTATAAATTTACCGATTCCGTATTGAGTTTTGAAAAAGAAAGTATCATTAGAGGGGGGGTCAAGGTTAAGTGTAATTTTAATATATTTATGGTCGCTAAGAGTATCACTCGAGAGGACCTCCCAGCTAAAAAGAGAATCGAAGAGTGAAAAGTTCATGAGAGAAAGGTCGGGGAATCCATTTCCGGAGTGTGAAGCGAAAGTTGGACCACAATTTTTATCGTGTAGTAGAGGGTAAAGTTTTGAATTTTTAAACGGTCTGGGCGTTTTGTTTTAAGTTCCTGTATTAGGATGATGTCAGCGGGGTTGTCAGTTAAGTGGTTTCTTAGGTCGTCGATTTTATTGCATAAGCCGTTAGCATTCCAGCAAAGGATATTTAATTTGGATGGGTGTCTATTCATGATTGGTAGGATTTATCTGGGCACCGAAGATAGATTCAATAGCTAGTGGATTCAATAGTCATGGCTAGTGGTCACCTGTCATAATCGTAGAAACTTTTCAAATGTGTCCCAAATATTATCAGTTTTAGTTAGATTTTGTCCAGTGGTATGCGGTACATAGAAGCATTGCTTACCTAACATCAGTTTAAAAAAAATATTTTTTCTTTACTATAAAATTTCAGCAAAATTTGTATTTGTGAAACAGTAATCGATGATAGATCATTGGTCCAATGTTGCTTTGCATGCTTACAATGTCAGTGCCAGCAGAAAAATCTAATTTGCACAAAATAATCCGATTATTGAAGCAATCTATCAATTTCATATTGATATGTGATGACGTATCATCTAATAGCAAAGATACAACTTTTGTTATATCTTAAAAAGTTTTCTTCAATGAGAAATAAAAACTCTTAATTTCCACGAAAATGTCATTAATGCGTTTGCAAAAAGAGTATAAGATTTGAATTTATGCACAAATAGGTTCAACAGTACATTCAACCCTCCCATAATGCGATTAATTCATACCGCGTTATAAGAAACTCAGATTAGTGCCAATCAAATTAATTCTTACCATGTTTTGTAGAAGCAGCATACTGCATTGTATAGAACCCGCATTATAAGAAATTCAGAATAATTACAAAATAGAACAATTTGGATCACGTTATACGAAATCCGCATTAAGTGAAACTCAGAACATATAAATCAGGCTGATTCGTTATATGTTATATAAAACTGCATTTTTAGAGTACCATGTTATGATGAATATGGTTATTGAATATAAGTTTATAGATACTAAAGGCAATACATATATGTTTACATATTTCGAATTATTTTTATTAAGACTTCATATAAGACAATTAAAAAAAACAATGTGAAATATAAACTTAATAACATTTTTCCAAAAAAAATCCTATTAACATTCATCATCGCTGTTAAATATTAGTGGCCTAATTCCTTTTGTTTTAATGTCATTTTCACCTTGTATATCTTTTTTCGTTTTCAAATGTAGTTTTATTTTGTAACTCTCAAAATCTCACTAAAAGGAGCTAAGCAATTTTGGATTTCTCTTTTAAACTCTACACTTCGCATTGTTGGAGGATCATTTTCAATAAAGTAATTTTCAATTTGTTTATTCAAACCCAGTTCACTTTTCACATCATTTAAATTGAAATAATTTGAAACCCATTCTTTACCCATATTATCGTCTACCAATGCATTTGAGGTGAATGTATTATTTTTTTTACAGGGAATGTCCCTGCTAATTGAAATTAAAATATGGTAATGTACGTGAATAAAAAACAGGGGTATTCCCCATTAATTTCGCCTATAAAAGTGTAATAGAAAAATTCATACTATAGGGAGACTGCTTAAACTAATTGAGTCATATTATAGAGCAAACCGCATTATAAGACTACCGCGTTTTATGAATACTGATTTATAAGAGAGGTGTTGCAATTTTTGCTCCACATTATATGGAAACCGCATTATGAGAGTACCGTGTAATAGGAGGGGAGGGTTGAGTGTAATATATTTTCCTATTGTTTTTACATACCAGAATAAAATGGTGTACTTGCCTAAAATAAAATATCACTGCGCACCACTGATTTTATCATTTCATTTAAAAATCAATTCAGTAACCTTATACGTTTATATATGTACCATGTTAGAATTTTATTTTCAGTTTTTCAAAAGAGTTAATTTTGTAGAAATGTTTTATTTATTTTGGTTTTATAGCTGACAAAGGAAATAGCGTCTATCCGAATATTTTCAGATCAAGTTACTTTTATTTTAATTATATATTATCCAAAATGAATGGATAAAACATCGTCTGTGTAAATAAACAAAGTATTTTTACTTCGTCTGGTAAAGCTAATCGTCAAGCGGGATTTTCGGGAGAAAGGAATCTCTCTCTGACTACCCATGTCGGAAGATATTCCATTGGAAATGGACCCAAAAAATGTGCACATAATTTAAACTCAAACTATGGCAGATCTTTGACATGTCTAAGCTATAAGGAAGTGGCTACGCATTAAGAGTGAGCGTCAGAAAATCTTCTGCCCTATCCGCGCTTTGTTAACTTTCGCGGCACACATTTTTCACCAAAATTCTGCTCAAACAGTTGCGAAATATTTTCTGATAGAAAAAATGTAATGTTTAGATTATATTAAAACTAAATTTAATACCTAATAAAACATAGAATATATTTTTTATTTTAATTCAAAATATTTTTGGTGCTGTCATCTGTTGTCGTAATTTAATGTCGGATTAAACTCAACTGACTATTTTTATTTTTTAATGAACATTTTTAAATGTCTATTCCTAAATGTCTACCCTATTAAATACAACAACAGATCATATATAATAATGCCACAATCACGGAAATGTAATTGAACTTGTACTTGTACTTGAAGACAAAGGAAATTGAAGACAAAACTGCAGTCCTCAATGATGTACATTCAGAGATCCCCTTATCAAATTCACAGAATGAGAAATTACCTTTCCGTGATTGTGGCATTATTATATATGATATGTTGTTGTATTTAATACTGTATTAGAAGGAATAGATATTTAAAAATGTTCATTAAAAAATAAAAATAATCGGTATGAATTAAATTACAACAGATGGCAACACCAAAAATATTTTGGATTAAAATTAAAAATATATTCTATGTTTTATTGGATATTAAATTTAATTTTAATATAATTTAAGCATTGCATTTTATCTTTCAGAAAATATTTCGCAATTGTTTGAGCAGAATGTCGGCGAAAAATGTGTGCCGCGAAAATTAACAAAGCGCGGATAGGGCAGATGATTTACTGACGCCCTCCCTTAATAGGAAATTTGACTTGGAAAAATGCTAAATTATAAGTATTTTGATATTATAAGGTTGCTTCGATATTTTTCAGAGTTAAAATATAGACATACGGAATTGATACTTTAAAAATATATGAGACATTCATCTCAAATATCCTGATGTTTTAATTTATCCAATTTCACCCTACATTCTTTGATTTTTACAATATTATTTGCTACAATTTTTTTTTATTTAAATTGAAGTGGCATAGCTGTGTATAGCTGGATAAAGTGATCCCTCAAACTGAATGTCCCAAGCAACACATTTTACTCATGATAGACAGGGCGCGGAAGCCCATTGGTTAGCGCGCTGGTGTTGCACTCGGTAAGCCCGGGTTCGATTCCAGCCACTGCCAAAACTGCCGCCGTGTTCATGCGGAGTACGATCACGTTAAACATGTGGGTCCGAAAGTCCTTCCGAGAGGTTGGTGGTAGGGGAAGGAGGGTACGGTCCCTGTGGATGCCTCCCCCACTGGGTTCCGGTCTAAATTGGGTGGCACTTCCCGACCGTCCAAACAGTTACCTTACACCTTTCTGGTAGGTCGGATGGTCTGGGTTTCAACAACAACAACAACTCATGATAGACAGAAACCCTTAAAATATAATAAATAATTTCCACCACCACCACACACATATTTATTCCACTCAATTGTTCAGATGTTTATTTAAACTTCCAAATTTATTCATAAAAAAAGACTAGGAGAACACGCACATTCTTAAATGTAGAAAATTGAAGCCAAATTAGCGAAACCGAGCCAATTTGAGAGGTCCTTCTTCAATGTTTTGCTATTTTTCTATTTCTCTTTGGCGAAAAGTGCTCGCAAAACGCGACACACATCAAATGCTGAAACTGCAATGTCTGTTTTTTATTACGCCAAATTTCTAATATTGTTCATATACCATTCGTTCACTCAGGACAAGCTAGAAAAAGGGATTTTTCCCTATGTGTTGAAAATTCGATGAACTACCGCTTTCGTGGGATTTCCTTTCTCTCCCGAAAGCTGTAGTGCTGCCATCTAGTGACATATTGCATCATTATTCTCGATTCAATTGAATTTAAAATTCAGATTTTTTTTCAAGAGAAATTGTGATAAGTCTATATAACTAAAAAAATAATTTGGGGTGTTTTCTCAATAGTGCCCTGCGCCCCATCAGCTTCCGCAATAACCGCTCCTGCTATAAATGCTACCATAATTGAACAATTTATTCGAAGGAAATTCAATTATAGGCCATTCTTTATATAAAAGTCAAAACATTACTGAACGTGATTGCACCCAATGAGTTCAATTATAAAATTGTTGTAATAATATAAGATATACACATTTACGAAGTAATATGATACACTGAAGCAAACATCGAAAGAATATATGTATGAAAACCGTTTAATTTTCTTAGAGAAAGTTAATATATATATTAACTTTCTCTAAGAAAATTAAACTAATGCAGGACTACTTAAGTAGTCCTGCATTATATGCATTTCTATAGCGAAAGGCACAAAATATTTATTTAAACTGTCAATATTGTAAACATAAATTATTAGTGCAATTCAAATTAGAATTCAAACAATAAAAAATATTCCTGATTATTCAAAATTATCTTATTTTTCAATTTATTTTTATCTCATATAATCACTCCATCCTACAAATATGAAAAAATCTGATGTGGGCAACACATGACTTTCCTTATATAATGTAATGAATTTACTACTTTTACAGTAAAAAAAATAGGTTTTTCTTATAGTAGATACTTATATTCTTTCCAAGATATTGAATTTTCAACAATTAGTCGTCATTTTCATTGATTTAGCGTCATTTTAATCCATTTGAAGAGATTTTCGTTAATTTGACAACATTTCAAAAAGTCGCCAAGTTGGCGACATTCCGCCAAATTCGTCGCCAAGCTTTACTGACGGAGAAATAAGTTATTCTGATAGCAGATAAATGACTATTGGGTTCAAATACAAAAGTATTACTCGAAGTATCTTTTCTCATGAATAGAACACGCTAGACCCACGAGAATGATGTCACCCAATTTATCGCATGGTATTACATATGAAAAGTGAACATATTTCTCAATATGAAATATTCTATTTTTTTATTTTGAATAACTTTTTGATAGTTTTAAAAAATGTGCAATATCTCGAAAACGGTTCATGTTAGCATTCTAAAATTTATGACAATCGTTTTCTAATAAAAAATTACATAAGAAATGTCTATTTGCGTAACTTTATTAGCGGTTTTTACTTTTTGACGATTTTTTCAAAATTTCACTCGAAAATTTAGGGAGTTCTGAACATTTGATTGCGTATAAAAACAATAGGCTTCTAGTGTTTACGGATTGTGATTTTTGTACCAAATTTCGTTCGAATCGGTCAATTATCGTCTCCACAGACTCACTGACACACACACACATACTGTCACACACGCACAGACATCACTTCAAAAATGTTTGATTCGTGATCAGGGATGCTTGAAACGTGCTCTCCCGTCGAAAACTCGAATTCGAATTTTCGACCCCGTCACAATACTTTCCTTATACGTTATGTATATAAGGAAAGTAATACTGGCAAAAATAATTTCCAAAACAACAGCTACTATTCTCAAAACATTGACAAAAGTCACAGTTCATTGTAGTTCGTATATTGTCAACTGGATTATCCGATTCAGTGATGACTCCTATTTATAGTCTCTCCATATAAACTTCTGGAAATCTCTATATCTCAATAATTGTTCTAGCGAGAAGTTTCTAGAACATTCCGCAAGTCGCCAAAGTCTCAGTTCACTGTAGCTCGTATATTGTCAGCTCGTTAGCTGAATTCTCCGATTCAGTGATGACTCCTATTTTTAGTCTCTCTATAGAAACCGCTGGAAATCTCTATCTCTCAAACAATAATCGTCCTATCTAGAAGTTTCTGGAACATTTCGGAAGTCGCCAAATTTGAGATAAATCGCCAAATATGGAAACCCTTCTTCTAACTGTGAAATCCCAGGAAACCGGGGTTCGCGTCATCTACACGTCATGGACCTTCGCCTGGCTTTCGAGACATACGAAAGAGATGGCTCCGAAAGGAATATTGCACGGTCGCAAAAATAATCATTTCTTATGTAATTTTTCATTAGAAAACTATTGACAAAAGCTTTAGAACGCTAGCATTAACCGTTCTTGAGATATTGCACTTTTTCAAATATATTTATAAAAAAAAACCACATAATAGTTTATCTGGTTCATTCCATTCACGAGAGAAGATACTTTGTATAATAGCTTTGCATTCTGACACCTACCATTCGCCAATAGTTATTTATATATAAGAAATGCCCTTCTCTCCGTTTATCTATAGCACTTGGCCATAAATTTGTCGAATTTGGTGACTGATTTAATAAAATGTCGTCAACTTTACGATATTTCTCCCCAGATTCACAAAAATGTCGTTAAAATTACGTCAAGTTATCGAAAATAACGCAAAATTGCTAAATTTATTATTAAAATATTTTAATATATGAACTATATTGCTTATTGGGATAATCTCATTATTGATAAAAATCAATTTAGAGTTGCACAAAATAACTTAGTTAATTGGATACTTTGAAATAATTTTACATGTTGTGCATACGAAAAAGTGACAACGTTAAAAACGTTATGTCGTGAATCTTGCATCATATTTTTGTAAAATAAATGAACTCATTGCTACATAAGTAAAGAGTAAAGTCATGTGCTGCCCATATCATATATTTTTCACTAATTAATTCCATATTACAATATGGGTTAAGTTTATTAATGTACACTTCAAAGTTAAAAATATTGTGAAACATATCTTCTATAATTTTCTCACTGTGAAAGAAGTTAATTCATTGCATTATAATAGGGGAAGTCATGTACTGCCCACATCAGATTTTTTCAGGAGATGATTTTTACATAGGAAATTATAGAACCAATTTCTCAGAAAGGAAACACCCACATTTACCTAATTGTTAAGCTACCAATAGAATGGCCTTGGTGAAGTTGATTCTAACTCATTCCGCTAGAAAACTCAGCTATTCCGGTTTTGATCGTTCAATTCGAATGCGATGCACGTAACGATAATGACAGTCTGTATCACAGCATTTCTTAAAATGTGTTCTGCGATATAAGTAAAGGGCAAAATAACTAGACCATGGTCTATTATACATAAATATATCGCAATTTGTACGAATAAATCTCGCATCGCTAAAATTTTCATGGATTATTGTTTTTTAAAAAGATTCTGCGACAAATTTTCTATCTTGTATTGAATGCGTGTGGTGTAGGGGAGAGCAAAGAACAATGGAAACGCTGTTGTCCAATTTTGTATTCCACATTTTAAATATTCATTGATTTTCTAAAATATAAATCACTCATATACTATTCGCTTTATGGGACAGCGGCGTATAAGAAAAAAAGGCTGATTGTCACACCCTCCATCCTCTCAATTGGATAAACAACCACAATTGTTCTGAATTCCATAATTTCAGCCTCGTGTCATACCTACATATACATACATACACAAGATTGAGCAAGTTTTTATACTATTAAGCATATTCGGATTCAAGAATAAGCTATATAAGTCATAAGTCAAAAAGACAATTTCCCATCTCATCTTTTATTCATCATAGTTACTATGGAAAAGTAATACTTTGATTTTAATATACAATGAGGTGTATAATGTGTATGTAGAATATTTTATTGTATGAATTATAAGACTATGAACTATAAAAATACTATCATAAATGATTTATCACATAATAGCAGTATGGTCAGTTTAGTTCGTTGGGGCACCCAAGATTTCATTTGATTTAATATACAATGAGGTGTATAATGTGTATGTAAAATATTTTATTGCATGAATTATAGGACTATGAACTTTAAAAATACTATCATAAATGATTTATCACATAATAACAGTATGGTCAGTTTAGTTCATAGGGGCTACCACGATTTCAGAAGGGAGCGAGTTTGACGATCAAATGAGTTTGGGTTACAGAGAAAGATTCTGTTTTCCAATATAGCCTCTATAGAAAAATAATATAATTCTTTAGACAATTGCGGAGGAGAGTAAATATAGAATATACACTTTGAATTATAACTACAATTTTCAAAATTACAGGTTATGCTTCTGATTACATATATATAATGTGCATATATATAATGTGCAACTACTCAGAACCACTGCATTAATATTTTAAACTCAAATTTTTATATTTTTATATTCACAAAATAGGTATTTAAATAATGAAAAATCCGATTAAAATATTTAAAAATCCAAATACTTTAATATGAATATCCCGATTTGATTACCAAAGAATTCACTTGCAGAATCTAAGTCTTAATATTATGGCATCATCTGTGCCTGATGCGGCAATTAGTCAGATCTTGTGGGTTTTTTATACTTCCCTCAAGGAGAGTAAGTCCGTTAACATTAGAGCATTAATGCTCTGCAGTTGCTTGCATATAACTGGATGGTCCTCCTGTGCATTTGCTGCTGTGCTTAAAAACTTTACTTCAACTGGGCAATAACTTTTTGTAACTCTTATAACAATCAAAAAACTTATATGTAAATTTTGCAGAGTAACAATGGAATTTGAATTTTATTTCTTTAAATAAAACTACACATCAAAGAAATAGGCATGATTCTTACAGGCTTTGCTCTTGGATTTTATTTTTCTTTAGCACAAATTTAGCCACTTTCACTTTTTAATAACCACTTTTTAAAATTTGTAGTCATAGATTTTAGTTTTATATTTTTTACTATATCCAGTGGTGAAGCATCAGGGTAAACAAGGAAGACAGCAACCATCCAAATAATTTACAATCACGTAACTTTTGTGGTAGAGAAGTAATTTTATATTATGACACATAAGATATTCTCTGTGTAAATACACAAAGTAATTTAACTCCACCTGATGCAGAATTCAATGCTATGACCCTTCTTTTTTCCACTAGCCATCAGTCAGGATTTTTAGGAGAGACGAATCTCTGTCTACCCATGTCTAGAGAAATTCCATTAAAAATGGAACTGAAAGTAAATGCTCACTATTTTTACCTAACCTACATGCAGTTCTTTAATAGAAGTCTTCTAAGCTACAAGGAAGGAGTTGGGTTGTCATATTGTCATTTTTTATGCCAAATTCTATAGATCTGACATTTTTTCAAACCCTTTGGCATATTTTTGTTGTTTGGGATTGGTAACATTTTTGGGTACTTATCGGTTATAGGGACAATGTGTTACCGACTGCTTTTCCGAGTTGTCGCCAACATGAACGTTAGCGATATAATCTGATACGAGAAATTCACTAGAAACACAATGATTACAATTTAATATATAATGGGGTTTGATCAACTTTACTTAACAAAAAAAACATTGCATCACATTGAAATTTGTGACGGCGAAAACTCAGCTAACATGAAGCCAAACAAGGCAACAAATAGCGACCATGCCAAATTCTGGTTTATATCGGTTGATGGATGATATTATAAATAAGTGGCGCTGTTTTCATATTTCGTGGTTTACACCGGCTTTCAATATTTGGAAGTAAACCATTAGTATAACTTAGTGGATACTGAAACCAGGACTCATACACCGACCATAGAGACTCTGGGGATCTGCAAAATGGAGTAACAAAAAGCATAGAGGCACTTCGAGTCAGCACTTGGACTCATATCTCACAGAATTTAGGTGACGAAGCGTTACCGGTAGTGATAAATTTAATGACATTTTATCGGCAATAGCTGAGTTTGGGCCGCCACAAATTTCAATGTAACACAATATTTTTTTTGTTAAGTAAAGTTAATCAAACTCCATTATATATTAAATTGTAATCGTGTTTGTAGTGAATTTCTCATATCGGATTAAATCACCAATGTTTGTGTTGGCGACTACTCGGAAAAGTAGTCGGTAACCCATGGTCCCTATAACCGATAAGTACCCATTTTTGTCATGTTTGAAAATATTAACTATTTATTCATTTTAAAAACATTTCAGCACATTTTATTTAAAATAGCAGATAACAAATTTACTAACCACTACCACCCCCCCTACCTACATTTTAGCAAATTATTAATATTTGAGTTGCAAACGTTTTTAGTGGTAAAAATGCAAAAGCTTTTTCCAGAAATCTGAAGTGTTTCGGTGTCAGACAATGTTTATATTTATTACTTTCTTTATATATATACTATAATGTATAGGGAAGGTATTGTGTTGGGCAGGATCAAAAATTCACATTCGAGTTTTCGATGGAAGAGTACATTTGCAAACTTGAATCAAACGTTTTGGAAGTGATGTCTATGTTTGTATCTGTGAGTCTGTAGATGCAATATCTTACAAACAAATGGAGTGTTTTGAAAGAAATTTGGTACAAATATTAAAATCGGTAAATACTGGAAGCCTATTGACTCTAAATACAATCAAATGTTCATAAGAACCCCAAATTTTCTAATGAACGTTTGAAAATATCATTAAAAAGTCAGAACCTTCAGCAATATTACATAAATGATCATTTTATATGTAACTTTCTATAGAAAATAAATGACAAACTCTAGAATGCTGGAATGAACCCATTTTCATGATATACATTTTTTAAATAAATTTATCAAAAATATTACAAAAAATTTAATAAAGTATGAACTATCATGAAATATGTTCACTTTTCATTTAATATTATGCGAAAAATTTGTTAACATCTATCTTGCGGATCTAGTTAATTCCATTCACAGAAAAAAACACTTGAATAGTTTTGTATTTTTATGACCAATAATTCACTAGGTGTCATTTATATAAGAAAAGCTCTTCTCTCCATCTGTGTATAAAGTTTGGCAATAAGTTTGGTGAAATTATTTTATAAATATCACTAATTTGGCGATACGTCGTCCCAGATTCATGAAAATATAGGCTTTACAGAAAAACACAAAATCAGGGTTCCACTACAATAAAATAACAAAATGTCATTTATTTACTTTCATTGTAGTTCAATTATTACAGTAAACTTTGGTTTTTCCAGCATCTGATGTTTTAGATCATCCGATAGCCAGGCATACCTCTCGATCCACTTTCGCGCCCATTCAGCTGTACTGCAGTATATTTACTGCAATTGATTGAATGCTCTTATATGCAAATTTATGTTTATTGAAGTTTAAATATTTTCCATATACTATACAGCATAGAGATTTGTTAGCATAATGTTAGATTTTTTTCCAGATTTTTCATGGTAAATTCAATAAATGTGCATTGTATAAAATTGTGGTAAATCCAGAAAATAATTTCTAGAAATAGAAAATTTTCCACTCTTTTTTTTTACTTTTAATTAATTTGAAAAAAGAATTAATACTTTTTGCAAACTGTTTTTCTGAAAAGTAACTTTACAAGAAGTCTTTGATCACTGAGTTTTCTAATTTTAAAAAAGATGGGAGGTGGGGGGGAAGGGGCCAAAGGTGTGTGTGCATGTGTATTTTATTTAAAAAAAAAAAAGAATGGATGAAAACCAGAAGAGTACAAGTCACATTTTACTTATTCTCAGAAAAAATTCTCAGTTTTAAGAAGCGTATTCTTTCAATAATTCAAAATAAAGTTCTCTAAAATTTACAAAAATATTAAAAATAAGGAATGTTTTTACAAGTTCTTCTGCTGAGGAAAAATGCTTTAATAGCACTAAATATATACTTAACTTGCAAGTTGTCTCTTCTTTCACATGATACTCACGCATTCAGTCACAACCCGGTATATTTTAAATAATTTGTTTTTAAAAAGTGTTGCATTATAAGTACTTTATTTTTAATTTATTTTTACTGTACAATACTTTTATATATTTAATAATTTATTTCATATGTAGTACTTATTTAATGAGTCAGCTGATTATAAATTTAATAATTTATTTCATATGTAGTACTTATTTAGTACTTTCATATGTGAACTGAGTAATTTATTTTAGCTTTTAATTCCCCAATATGTAACTCCGGGAGTAGAATCTTGGACCATTGGAAGAGTTCTGAAAAAAATATTTATTAATCATGTATATAACAGTTGAAATCCTATACTTTCATCTTAATGCAGAAATGCTTAATGTACAAGGTCTTTAAAATTAAAGTTCCATTTTGATGTGGCCATAAAAAGAAAACTACTGGACAAAATGTTATCAAACATGGTAATAGTTTACAGGAGGACATGGGATTTTATTTTCCGCAAGTTCAAAAACTCACCACCAGCGGGGAATGGCGCTGTATGGAATATTGTTAAATGAAATAAGACATGAAAACATTGGTTTAAAAAGTTTTTAATCATTTCTAAAACATGTTACAAATCATGTTCAATGTGGCTTCCACCATTTTCTGAAAGCAAGTTAAATCGCATTACTGTGTTCTCAACAGTAGCTCTTAGCATATAAGTAGGAATGTTACGGACATGTCGATGTTGTTGTTGTTGAGACCCAGACTGTCAGACCTACCAGAAAGGTGCAAGGTAACTGTTTGGACGGCCGGGGAAATGCCACCTAATTTAGACTGGAACCCAGTGGGGGAGGCATCCACAGGGACCGTACCCTCCTTCCCCTATCACCAACCTCTCGGATGGACTTAACCCACATGTTTAACGTGATCGTACTCCACATGAACAAGGTAGCAGTTTGGACAGCGGATGGAACCGAACTTGGGCCTACCGAGTGCAACTCCTGCGTGCTAACCACTGGGCTACTGCATCCGGACATGTCGGTGTATCAGATTTTTCAATTCCGCCAAATTGTTTATGTTATCACCATAAACAGTGGCTTTGAGGTAACCCCATAGGCAGAAGTCACAGGGGTTGAGGTCTGGTGACCGGGGTGGCCAAGAAATGGGGAAGTGTCGAGTTACAATCCGGTCATCTATGAAATGTAGCTTAAGTAACTGCTTGACACATGTACCAATGTGAGGTGGAACCCCATCCTTCATACAAATCATGGTGTCTAAAATGCCACGTTGCTGAAGTTCAGGTATCACAAAACGTATTAACATCGACTCTAAGTGAGCAGCAGTAACAATACTAATAACGAACCTAGCTGTGGATTGCTCTTCAAAGAAGAATGGTCCAATTATGACACTAGCTGTCATACCACACCAAACGGTGACTTTAGGAGAATGCAATGGAACTGGGTAGATAACATAAGGGTTTTGTTTGGCCCAAATCCTGCAGTTATGGGTATTGATATCCCCATTTAGGTAAAAATGGGCCTCATCCGTCCACAAAGTGTTCCATGGCCAATGTTCATCCACCTTCATCCATGCAAGGAATTCCAAAGCAAAAGATTGTCTTATAGCAGGATCATTAGGTTCAAGTTGTTGAACAAGTTTGATTTTGCAGGGGTAGTACAACAGCACTTTACGAACGATTTTGTACACCATACTCAATGGTAAGTCCATTCAATATGCAACAGCAATTACTCTGCATGCCCATGTGTGCTTTCTATTGTTGCTGCCTTTACTGTTAATGCAACAGCCTCCTAGGTTTCCACAGAAGCAGGCTTCCTTCCCCGGCCACGTGCAAGAGATAACAAACCTGTGGCTTCAAACTTTGCCATCAATTTTCTCAAACCCTGCAGTGTCATTGGCCCTCAGCGTATTCGTCCAATGCTATGAAACTTTTGCAAAGCACACCGTTCATTGCTATCACATTCATAATAACACTTAATGAGAAAAGCAAGGTCTTGCATGGTTACAGACATCGTCAACTCGTAACAATGAGAGCTCTGATGAGGAGCCTCAATTTTATAGCTGCAAAATCAAATAACGCATAAAGTGCATTTGCATAATTCAAATTTTCATTCCTCCTGCCGTAAGTCATTTACAAGCCATTGCAATTTTTCATAACTCCACAAAGTTTCATTTTAGAACTGATTCAAAACATTTTAAACCGATGTCTTCAGGTCTTATTCCCTTTAATAATATTGCATACAGTGCCATTCCCCGCTGGCAGTTTTTGATACTTTTTTTTATATTTGCAGAAAATAAAATCCCATAACCTCCTGTAAACTATTACCATATTTGATAACATTTTGTCCAGTAGTTTTCCTTTTATGACTATTTCAATGTGGAACTTTAATTTTAAAGATCCTGTATAAGGAAGTGCTTAGTTAGGGTAAAATTGTAAATAATATTAATAAAACTCAAAAAATAAAAAGTGTCCTAAAATGGCCCTATTCCCCTATTTCATTTAAACCCCTTCTTTCTTTAGCATATCTTGCAAATAAATATAATTTTTTAAAAAATCTATATTCAAATTACTTGCATTTTTAAAATTTATAATGCATCTCACAAACAGCTTTTAACAAGAATAAGGTAAATTAAATATTTTTTTATTTCATTCATTGAAACCTCATAAATATTGCTTTTCTTCAGTATTATAAGTACAGAGATGAGTATTCAAATCACCCTTTTGAATGAATCCTTTTTGACACATTTCACATTTATATGATTTTTTACCTGTATGAATACATAGATGAGCATTCAAATGACCCTTTTGAATAAATCCTTTTTTACATACTTCACAATTAAATGGCTTTTTACCAGTATGCTTATGCAGATGTGTATTCAAATAACTTTTTTGAATAAATCCTTTTTGACATACATCACATTTAAATGGGTTTTCACCAGTATGTATGCGCAAATGAGTATTCAAATGTTCCTTTCGATTAAATCTTTTCTGACATACATCACAAGTAAATAATTTATCACCTGTATGAGTAATATAATGTATTTTCAAATTACCCTTCTGACTAAATGTTTTCTGACACACCTCACAAGTAAAACGTTTTTCACCAGTATGAGTAAGGTTATGTTTTTTTAAATCACCTTTTCGAATAAATCCTTTAAAGCACACTTCACAATTAAATGGTTTTTCACCTGTATGAGTAAGGTTATGAATGTTTAAATCACTCTTTCGATTAAATCCTTTAGGACATGCTTCACAATTAAATGGTTTTTCACCAGTATGAATACGTAAATGAATATTCAAATCGCCTTTTAAATTAAATTTTTTCTGACACATTTCACAAGTATATGGTTTTTCACCAGTATGAGTGCGTAGATGAGAATTTAAATTACATTTATGATTAAATCTTTTCTGACACACTTCACAATTAAAGGGTTTTTCATCAGCATGAGTGCGCAAATGGATCTTCAAATAACACTTTTGATTAAATTTTTTCTGGCACATGTTACAATAAAATGGTTTATCAGTATCACCAATATGAGTAAAAGAATGTTTTTTCAAACTACTTTTCCATTTAAATTTTGTCTGACACACCTCACAGGTAAACAATTTTTCACAAGTACGAGTATGATTATGTCTATTTAAATCATTCTTTTGAAAAAATCCTTTCTGGGACACTTTGCATTTAAATGGCTTTTCACCAGTATGTATGAGCAAATGAGTATTTAAATGTTCTTTTCGATTAAATCTTTTCGGACACACTTCACAAATAAATGGTTTTTCACCAGTATGAGTAAGGATATGTCGACTCAAATGGCTATTACTATTAAATTTTTTCGGACACATTTCACACTTAAATGGTTTTTCACCAGTATGAGTAAGGATATGTCGACTCAATTGGCTTTTACTATTAATTGTTTTTTTACACACCTCACAAGTAAATAATTTTTCACCTTTATGAGTGAGGATATCATGTGTTGTCTCAAATGACATTTTTGACTAAATTATTTCAAACACAGGGAACAATAAAATAGGTTTTTATAAGTACATATGAAGAAATGAGTACTTAAATGTTCCTTTCGATTAAATCGTCTCTGATACGATAAACAAGTAAATAATTTTTCACCAGTATGAGTAAGATTATGCTTGTTTAAATCAATTTTTCGAATAAATCCTTTAAGACATCTGAAGACATCTCTTAAGACATCCTTTCAGACATAGTCTGAAATCAACAATTTCAGACTGCACATGAAATGGTTGAGTGCATATTTAAACAATCATATTACTTTTATGGTGAAACTCTTTCTGTTATAGTTCTCATCAGAATTTATCTATTAATCACAAACGTACAAATATTATTTATTTACATGAAATGAAATTTGCCAGAAGGAATCTTGCAGAGTGTAAACAACCAACCGCTGGGTGTCCATTGGGCTGCGCGCATGCAAGGTTACTATATGTATAAGGTTGCGCCACTTCAGCTCTAGCCAATGAGAGCACGTAAAGACGCAACGTCACTTGGAGTTAAATGTCAGGAGCGGCCCGGTAGACTCCAATGTTAAAGGATGCTAACAAAGTTAATTTAATCCTTTTTTTTAATTTAAAATATGAAATAAATACTCAAATAACATTAATTTTACTTGAACACAACTTAAATATGCAGTACAGGTTTTTTTTGGAAGGGTACATATATAATAAAACTGTATTTCCCTTTCTGAAAAATACAAATCATCTGAAAGTTTCGTTTCGCTTTTTGAAACCAGTCAATGTTATTACAGGAGGCGATGTTATTTTTAATGAATTTTGTTTTAAATACACGAATTTACAGAAATATGTTCGGAAAGTTTTCTAAACAAGCAATCATTCTAAAATGTTCATTATACACAAATAAACATCGCGTAATTTCTTTCTAAATGCATATAAATAAAGTTATTTTCGATTATGTTATCTCTAATAATTGAAAATCAAAACAATAATTAAAACGTTAACACTAATAATTTTATGTCTTTTTAGGGGAGGGATGTACTTATGCCTAACTAGTAAACGATTTAAGTGATGCTTTTATAGTGAAGAACTTATTGCTAAACACTTGATTTTATTAGTTTTTTTTAGATCAAACAGATAATTTATATCAAATCGAAATTCAATGTAAACATATAAAAATATAGAAACTAATCGTTTAACACACACACTATGATATACTTTCAGAATAATAAATTAAATGTATTATAGTATATTGATTCATGATAAAATATATACGGGCAAGCTGTTTATTTTCTTAAATCGTATCCCCCCCCTTCCATTTTCTGAATGTAATAAAATTTAATTAATAAAATGTAATGTAATAAAATTTAATTAATATAAAATGTGCGAAATTGAATCAAAACAATAATTAAAACGCTAACACTAAGAGTTTTATGTCTTTTTAGGGGGGGGGGGGGGAGGGATGTACTTATACCTAACTAGTAAACGATTTAAGCGATGTTTCTATAATGTATATGACTTTTGTTTTAAATACGCGAATTTACAGAAATATGTTCGGAAAGTTTTCTAAACAAGCAATCATTCTAAAATTTTCATTATACACAAATAAACATTGCGTAATTTATTTCTAAATGCATATAAATAAAGTTATTTTCGATTATGTTATCTCTAATAATTGAAAATCAAAGCAATAATTAAAACGCTAAGACTAAGAGTTTTATGTCTTTTTAGGGGGAGGGATGTACTTATGCCTAACTAGTAAATGATTTAAGTGATGCTTCTATAATTTATATGAATTTTGTTCACAATTTGCATGCACATACATGTACACAACTTGCAATCTGATTTAAAACAGCGGTTCCCAAACTTTATCCCCTTGAAAACCCGCGCCTGTTTATTTTTTTGAATCGTACTCCCCCCCCCCCCCCCCCATTTTTTGAATGTAATAAAATTTAATTAATAAAATGCAATGTAATAAAATTTAACTAATAAAATGTAATGTAATAAAATTTAATTAATATAAAATGTGCGAGATTAAATCCTGTTCGATTTTTCAAACATTACAAGAACATCATTAGAAAATATATGAAGATACAAATAACTTGCTGTAAAATGAAATGAATGAGTATACTGTACTTTCATCTTTTAAGATTTAAAAATCCTACTTAATGGAACTTCATGAACTAAACTAATGTTTCAAGAAAGAAGTGCATTTTCCCAAATTAATATAAATTTTACAATGTTGACTACTTTAAAAGAAAATTTTTGATTAAAATTTGCATTATTCAACCTTAAAAAAAGGAATATAAATAAATTTTGAAAATATAAATGTGCTTTTAGTCATTAATTTCTTAATAAAAAATATCTTTGGTTTAATAAACGAATTTAAATGAGTTCTATTCTTCAATACTGAAATTTTTGTATGTATCTGAGGTTGGGAAACACGACTCTAAAATATACATTATATTACGAAAAGAACACTTATTTATTAACATAAAAAAAGCTAGCATTGCCTGGAATTTAAGATGCAAATCTTCTTTTCGAAGACTTCTTACAAATTCTAGTTGAACTTGTAAGAAGTCTTCGAAACCGATAAATACTTTAAAAATACACTTGTTTAAAAAAAAAAATAAAAAAAAACCGCGCGCCATCTTGTGCCGCGCTCTGCAAGTAAACTCCAACTCCAACTGACGTCACAGATATGTTCGTGGCAGAGGAGTGGCACCCCCCTGGCGCGCATGCGCAATTAAACTATTTATATGGTGAACTCACTTCATATTGTTGATGCTTGTAATCATGGAGTTAGAAGTACTTCTAACTCCATGCTTGTAATCAAGGCCATATTCATCCGTACGCGCAAATCCGGCGCAGCTGGAAACGGTTATAACGTCTGAGCAAATTCTCATCACAAATTCTTCCACAGTACTAAAGTGTCTATAATATGCCATTATAGACACTACACAGTACCGAAAACTACGTCATCTTTTGAGGTAAGGCTCCTCTATATACGAGCTGACTCAACAAACATATTGAAGCCCACCATAGCTGGAAGCGCAATCCATTAGCATTAGCTCTATTCGTATTTTCACTTTAGGAAGTATAATTGAAATAATTATGGGTGGTTGTTCTGCACCGAACTGCTCTAATCATTTCAGAAAGGGTTTTAGGCTATTTCGCTTTCCTAGAAATGAAGAAAGAGGAAAACAATGGATAATAAATAATTGGATATCCGGTACTGGAGCATACTTGTACGAGCTAAGTTCTACAACATTCTAATTGAAATTTCTTTTTTTTATATAAAGTATTTGTTTTAAACACTTATTTTATAATTTCTGTAACTGTAGTATAGGACCCTATGGCCTTCAATATGCTTGATAAGTCAGCCTGTAGTAGAGGAACTCTATTTTGAGGTATTGCAAGCTCTTATATTGAGACGGGGTGCCCGTCATAAGTATAGGCGAGACCGGGAGCGGACAATTGTGACGTTACCCTGACGTCACTTCGCCTCCGCTACATCCTTCTTTATTATAATGGTTATAATTAATGAAGTATCAATAAAGTAAGGGTTATATTTTAATATGTATAACAACGTATGTTTTCTTTTAACATTGTATTCTAACATCATTTGTATTCTAACATCATTTCAAGATTGTTTTATATCAAATTTAAATATTTACAAAAATATCATATTCTTATCAATCGTGTATAAGTGTATACGCTGAAAGAGTGCATATTTTTTTAAATGTTAGAAAGGCTAGATGAACACAATAAAGTTTTTGTTGTTTATAAAATCTCAGTAGACATTTAAGTGTTTTTCTGGCTAAAAATTTTTAAAGATATCTATATATGTAAAAATTATATTTTATGTTCAATTGATCACTCATTTGCCAATCTTCATAACAATTCATGCCAGCACCTTTTTACACAAACCACCCCATGCCTGGTAATAAATAGTTATAGAATGCAGGCATACACATATGTATAGATACTTTATATATTATGTATAGATACTTTATATATTTTAAGGCGGAGTTAAACCGATCCGAAAAGTTACCTTTTTCCGATAGATGGCTCTGAATATCATCCGACCTTGCGTCAAACAACGATTATGTTCACTTTGCGGTAGCCATAGTCTCCTTTCCGGATTAATCCTGAAACCGGATGCTATGAAATGCATTCAAATTAGAACTTGCTTTTATCGTCTGTTAAATTCAAAACGTGGACTATGTATAAAAGTATGTAGAAACTTTCTTCATATTGATAATAAAATTCATGATTTTATTGCATGCTCATGCTGATTAGTATAAAATTTAAATCATATATACGTATTCAAAATGTAAATAAAATTTGTAGAATGCGTATTCGTAATGTAATGAAAGTCTGTTATGTTATATAAGTGTTGATAGGAAATTGACATGCTGACTTATTGATTGCTGTTAAAGTGTATTTGAAATTTTAACACTTTAAATAAGTTTGCTTGTCGTGCCAATCACTCACTTTATTTTAAACTCTTTTTCTATTGCTCATAGATTGGTAAATTCCAGTACCTGCATTATCAATATTTTGTATGTATTCATAATATGATATATTTATCCTTTTATGTTTAATTCTTAATTATTAAAGAAAACGAGCAAATAAGTTCATGTGAAACCTATTTATTGTTGTTGGAGTATATTTGAAATTTCAGCACTTTAAATATGGATGCTTGTATCTAACTTATATGTTCTTACACATTTGTCGAACTACTTTATATACTATATGTCTTTTAATCCTTTCATAATATAGTGTACAACAAACAAAATTCTAAAAACTGAATACTTAAACATAATTTTTGAAAAAAATCACTTCTACTTATCTTGACTCGAAAGAGTCTTGACCACTTTCTTCCTTTACCTCTGTGTCAATACTAATAGAATATACAGGACAAAATAAAAGCTTGGCAGGACATGATCTTGACAATTTCACGCCTTTTTTTTATTTATTGCCCCTAAATCCACTTAATGAGCATTGAAAATGTTTGTTATTTGATTGAAAATTCAACTGCACATATTTTTAATTCATTAAAATAGCTGAGTCATAACAGTAAATGTAATTATCAATGGCTACTTAAGGTTCATTATATGTATTCCTCCCTTCCTAGGTGCGCATTCAAATTAAAAGGTTAAGTCCTGCACCCTTTAATTTCAAGGTTGGAATTTTTGACGTGACATTGGTTTAATCCGTGTTTCAACAGGATAAAACCTTCAAAAATCAAAAAGCTGCGAACAAATAGGGAATTTGATTTAAAAACAATAAAACCACCATGTCAATCATTATAATTTTGATCACCCATATAAATTTGAACATTATTATAAGAAAGAAGCAAGTAATTTAAAAACATTATCCCTACAACAATACAAGTACATAAATACCTTTAAAATATTGAAATACTAGCAACGATTAAAAATAATTTTTCATTTATTTGAATTTAAATATCAAGGTATTCTGATTTTGTTTTAAATTGAAAGCAATATTTATAACTTTTCTGAACTTTTATTATTTTAACATTTTAGAGATAGCACAATTTGTTTTTAATATTCGGGTTCATTACACCCACTTAGCTTTCGGTAACACTTAACGAGTTTAGAACTTTTCTCTAGTCCTAAATGATTTTGCAGTTTAGAATGGATGATTTCAAAATTTGAAAATATTCTTTCTATAGAAGCCAAACTAGCAGATTGGGATATCAGCATTATTGCTAGTTCAGCTAATTTAAAAGCTGCACTGTTTTTATCCTGAAAACTTTTACTTCGAAATACATTTTCACCACATTATCGAATTGGTGAATTTTCACTTGTACTAAAGTAAATTGTTGGGAGTAGACTTTCTTGGATTTCAAGGGCAATCAGAAGTGGTAAACAGCCTTCAATTTTTTCTGTAGTATAAAAACGAGCAGTTTCCATTTGGCTATCTGTTAAGTCTTTACCCATATATTTTTGATGCATGATGTAAGCGAGGAAATAGATTAGCATTAATGCCTGTTTTAATCTTTTTTGAACAATTTTATTGTTTGGTTGCAGGGAATCTTCTTTTATAAGACGTAGCCAAATGTGGCAAGCATCGGCCAGTCTTTCTGTATCTCTTTATAGTATATAGGCTTACATTTTAGGTGGCAAAAGGATTTTTTCTTCCAAAAATTTATTCCCAAAGGGCTCTCCATTTTTTTTTTTACCAATATGATAAAAGGCCTCTCTCTACGATAAACGTAGAGATTTTAAATTTGTTATAAATTTCATTGTTCCTTGGTATTCATGCTGACATAGGAATGTATACAGAAACATAATATTGAACCAACTTTTGCGAAGCAAAAGAATCAACAGTCATGTTAATGATCGTTACAATAGCGATATTAACTTCCTCCATGGTGCAATTGCACAAGGCTTTCCGAAGCGTTTTCTGTGTAACATTATATGCAAATTTTATGGTATAACCGTAACTGAGAGCTACCACATGTATTTGGAAGCCGAACCTCCCGTGTGTTGATCACGTTAGGGAGACTGTGCCATCTTTACACAGGTTAAGAATAATAACTAGCAGATGGATTGGTGCTGGATTCGTCATGATGGATAGTGCATTTGGGTTGTGGTATGGTATCTGCTTTGATCATTAAAATCTATATGTTTGGATTCTAATTGCCTTTAGTTTTGTGAGAGTAGACATATAGTATAGTTTTAAAATACGTGTCTTATGGGTACTCCACACTTTCATGTTCTGTAACCTTTTTAAAATCCTTTTTTTGGAATCCTTTTTAGAATCCTTTTAAAATTTTGATACTTCGGTATTCATCTTTGTGCAATATATCGGCTACCGGGAGTGTTGTCTAGACGCAAAGCTGGCTTAACCGGGGAGTGGGGGTCACAACCCCCCCGGCCATTCTTTGATATATTGCTTTCTTTCATTTTTATACTTTTCTGGTATGATATTAAAATCCACAATGTAGTGCAGCATAGCGCCTTATTCGTGTGATTTCAGGAATTTTGTAACTTTCATTATACATATTTATTTATATATATTTTGTTGTTGATCATGTATAGCTGCATCGCGCTTTTGAACTTCAACTACATACATATATACTTTAATTACAGGGGGGGGGGGGCTGTTTGAACTTCACTCCACGTGGCTTATTGTTTGTCATGACGGCCTTCTGATTGTTTGGGTATGTTCATAAATGTGTTTACTTCCGTAATGTGATCCTTTAGTATCTGTATTGGTGTTTTTACAGTGTGTCTTACGGTGTTTTTACGTGTTATAGAGGCATGTGATATGTGCATAGAATGGTATTTTACTATCTACATAACATTATAATAAAATTTAATAAAATTTGAAACAAAAAAATTTTAAAATAAAATTTTTTATATAAAATAAAAAATAAAAATAAAAATAATAAAAAAATTAAAAACCTTTAAAAAACTCAAATACAAAAGTATTAGATAATAGAAAATACTTTCTCAAATGGGGGAACATCGAATATTGGGTATCTGTGAGTGTATGTGATATGGTACTATTAGGGTATTAATGACTGTTTATAAGATAATGTTGCTACTGATATGTGTCTTGAGTGGAAATATCTGTATGTCTATGTTATGACAATCTCTCCCTTTTTTGGATTTTTTTATGGTTAAAAAAATATCCTTTTCTACTTATGATATGACACAACAATTTAATTTAGCGACTGGCAACTTCGTAATAAATGTTACGATGGCCCGGTTGGTCGATCATGGGGGAATTGGCCAATCGTCAAACAGTCACCCTTCCTTGAATACTATAGATAGATATTTCAAGCCTATTGTTCCTACCGTTGAGAAAGCCAAAAAACTTGTAAATTCTTGTTGTTTTGTGAAATCTGGTAATTGTGATCATCCATCATATAATAGCCATTTCAGAAATTTTTGTAAATTTTTATACAAAAAATGTACATCTAGTCGATGTAAACTTTGTCCAATGGTAAATCCTTCTCAAATCTGTAATAACCAAAAATATCGTATAATATGCAAGTCTTATAACTGCATATATTGTATAAAATGCAAGATATGCGGTTTAAAATATATTGGACAAACTAAAAATCAAATTAACGTAAGAATCAACCTACATAGAAGCCAGATATATAAATTGCAAAAAGACCCTTCTTTTGATACATCTATGGAAATTCGTCACTTCAGTGATCATGGTATTGAGGCAATGCAATTAACTATATTGGATATTGTAGTCAACCTTAAAGAACGCCTTTGGTGGGAGAATTATTACATTCACCATTTCAACACTCTTTATCCTTATGGTCTGAATTCCATGTTATACAATAACAATTATAATTTCGAATATATAAAAAAACACGACTCTAACGTTGTAATCAATAATCAGAAACATTACCACCTAAATGAAAACTTAAAACGTAATAAACGTGGTGGCAGAAAAACAAAATTAAAACTCTCTGATACAATACAGAATCTTAAGATTTTTGCTCGGAAATGTGCTGATAGTAAGGCAATACAACATACATGGATTAAAAATTGCATTTATGGAGTCAGAAATAGATTTTTGAGAGATATCTGGGATTTTTGTAATAGTGACGTTTTTAAGGAACTTTTTTCACAAAACTTTTATATTGCTGCTATATTCTTAGATTACATTAAATTACGCGCAAAATACTTAAACTTAAATTTAATCAAAAACAAACTTGTTTGTATCAATAAAGAATATCTCATTATTAATTACAAGAATAAAAATTTCGATAAAGTAAATATTTCATCTTATATAAATAAATTTCAGGATAAGTTTCCTATTTCTAATACACACATTAAAATCGCTTATAAATATGATAAAACTTTATGCAGAAATTTCTGTAATTATAACACAGTATGTAGAAAGGTGTCTTACGATCCACAACTTTGTTCCTGTAGAGAATATTCCAATTTTATCGACAGTCATCATGGTCACATTATTTCTGGTGATCTTGATCTTTTACAAACATCATCGTTGAAACCCTTCTTCAAACTCGGCACTAAATTTCATATAGCCGAGTTTCGCTCTATTGGAGGTACACTTACGCAAGATATAGACAGATTCATTTATTGTTGTGCAGTGAAATACAGTGTACCCACTTCTATATATAATGAGTGGAAATCGGCAGTATTAGATGCTTTTTTTAAAACGTATAATAACAATAACATTGGAAGGAGGGAAGTTGTAAAAAACTACAATAGAAATGAATTGATAACTTTGCAGAAGAATTTCGTAATTACATACGTTGATAAAGTTACATCAAATTATGCATTTACATGTCAACATCTTTATAATAAATTACTGATTGCATGTTACCGGGATCGTGATGTATATAGCCCTTTACAACTTTCACAGAACGAAATAGAAAACCGTATAAGGGCCTTTTATAAATCTGTGGGTTACACATTGAAATCAATTAAATTTCCTTATGTTACTTTAATACCAAAACTGCATAAAAATCCAGTGAAATTCCGCCCCATTACTAATGGTTATAATACTTACTTAACAATAGCAAATAAAAAACTTCTATCAATCTTAAAAGAAGTTATGATTAAAATAAAAAATAATGGTGTTTATTTTATAAGTAATAGTCTTGAAGTAATAGAAAAAATTAAAACCATATCTGAAGATTTACATTATAAAAGTTATGATTTTAATGATTTGTTCAGTAATATAGATATTAAAGATCTTTTTGCCATTTTGATGGAAGTCTACGAAAAATATAATATGCAAAAACTTATTACTCTAAGTAAATTTAAATCTTTGGTCAATCTTGTACTGTTTGAAACCGTCTTATACGATGGTACTAATTTCTACAAACAGCTCCATGGCATACCCATGGGAGGTGGTTGTTCCTCTATTCTCGCCGACATTTACCTCAATAAATATGAAGAGGGCACACACATTTTAAACGAATTACTGTTCATACGTTACGTTGACGATATCCTTTTTGCCTGTAAAGAAAATTTTTTTTTTATTGGATTTTGGATTTTATCCAAAAAGTTTAACTTTAACAGAAACACCATACAACCCTGATGAAAGTCTTAATTTTCTTGATTTGTCTCTGTACAAACTTCCTGATGGATCAACTGGATTTCGCCTCTACGATAAACGTAGAGATTTTAAATTTGATATAAATTTCATTGTTCCTTGGTATTCATGCTTACATAGGAATGTATACAGAAACATAATATTGAACCAACTTTTGCGAAGCAAAAGAATCAACAGTCATGTTAATGATCGTTACAATAGCGATATTAACTTCCTCCATGGTGCAATTGCACAAGGCTTTCCGAAGCGTTTTCTGTGTAACATTATATGTAAATTTTATGGTATAACCGTAACTGAGAGCTACCACATATATTTGGAAGCCGAACCTCCCGTGTGTTGATCACGTTAGGGAGACTGTGCCATCTTTACACAGGTTAAGAATGATTACACTTTTATATACAATAGATAATAACTAGCAGTTGGATTGGTGCTGGATTCGTCATGATGAATAGTGCATTTGGGTTGTGGTATGGTATCTGCTTTGATCATTAAAATCTATATGTTTGGATTCTAATTGCCTTTAGTTTTGTGAGAGTAGACATATAGTACAGTTTTAAAATACGTGTCTTATGGGTACTCCACACTTTCATGTTCTGTAACCTTTTTGAAATCCTTTTTTTGGAATCCTTTTTAGAATCCTTTTAAAATTTTGATACTTAGGTATTCATCTTTGTGCAATATATCGGCTACCGGGAGTGTTGTCTAGACGCAAAGCTGGCTTAACCGGGGAGTGGGGGTCACAACCCCCCCGGCCATTCTTTGATATATTGCTTTCTTTCATTTTTATACTTTTCTGGTATGATATATATATATATATATATATATATATATATATATATATATATTTGAAATATGTAATAATAAGAATTATGTAAAAAAAAAAAATACAATTCAAGTAATATTAACATCACCATAGAAGCAAATTCACGGCCATAATGCCGATATATATATATATATATTATGTTGAGTTATATATAATTATTATTAATACATACCCTCATGCTTGTTAATTCCTCCAACATATTATATAATTAATTTTCGCTTATACGGTATTTTGGGTACAAGAATGTAATGATCCCAATTGGTACACCTGTCTGTGCCGCTGGCAATTGTTCTCATACGTTTTAATATTTATTAATTTTAATTAAAAAATTCATGTGGTATTTCCTGGTATATTTATTTTATTTATGTAAATATCTTATAAGTTAATTAAAAAATCTACTTACTCATTAAAATAAAATTCATGGAAAAAGCAAATACGAATGCAAAATTGTAAATTGAATTATTAACAGCCGTTGGTGTGCGAGTAGCGTCTGGACTTTGAGGATCGAGTCCTCATTGGCTCATACGGCATTCTGTTGTCCACTCGTCATTGTCTCATTTACCTTAGCTTTATAATTGATTTCGATCAGATTGGAAGTGTTTTTTGTTTTGTTTTTGTGCAAATAATGCTTATTTAGTGTAAATATTTTATAGCAGTATTTCATTTTTCTGTAATTATTTAGGTAAAATATATTTCCCATAAAAATGGATAGGTTTAATTTAATTTGCATATCTTAAGGAAAATTTTCTAGCTTATAGCATAAAATATATTAAAAAATACCGCTTTTGTATTATCAATATGCACCACCATCTTACACTATTTATAACTTAGAATATTGGTATTACATAAAACACAACTTTCCAATGTTTTCATGCAATGTTATCTACTTTTTAAAAAATAATAGTGTATTGCAATCAGTTTAATTTTAATTCATTTACAGATAAGGCGCAAATCTTAAAAATTTTCTAGCTTACTAGCTTCTTTAAAATTGGCAAATACAGAAAAAAAATTCACTTTGTATTGTCAATTGACCGGTGAACCGAACCTAATATGCAGGAGAATTAAAATTTTAATCTTTATACAGACATAGACATAAATTGAAATAATGAAATTGTACTAGAAATGTATTAAATATAATACTTACCCTTACTTACATTTTGATGAAGCAATAACATGTTTTTATTCACGTTCACAGATAGGGTTGCCATGCTACTAGCTTTACGCCAATGTTATAAGCATTGGCTGCAAAAATGTCCAAAATTTCGCCTGCCACTCTAAATCGTATTACAACATAAACGGGTTAATTACTGCACAGAATGTTAGAAAAATTTATGTAAATCATAAAGCTATAGCTCTATTTTCTTGTGTAGTCAGAAAATTTAAAATATCTGGCGCAGGAAATAAGAAAACGACTATTAAAGTACCCCGATAGCTGTGTGACGCCTCTACAGCGCCCTCTAGTTAGAAGCTGTAAAACTAAAAATTAATTATTTTGTTTGAGTTTTTCATTTATAGATAATTAATTAATTAACATTATACGAATTTTCTGACTACACAAGATACTACATATATCATTCTAGCACTCGTACAAATTCTAAAAGGATTTGAGCAGCCGTTCTTTCGCGGTTGTTGTAATAGAAATGGCCTATACTTTAACATGGGTGGAAAACGACCGAAATCCACCTTAAGAGGAAAAATAACAGTGACGATTGTGAGCCTGAACATTAACGTTTGTCAAAAGTAACTAAGCCTTGTACTAGTAATATGGTAAAAGCAAGGCCTAATCGTCAGTACTGCAATACTCATTTAAAGTTTGGTTTTACTTGGACGGGAAACGATGATCATCCATTCCCTCTTTGCCTTGTCTGTGGCGAGAAAATATCTAACGAAGCCATGCTACCTAGCAAGTTAAAAAGACATTTTACAACTAAATACCAATATCTTCAAGGAAAAGATTTGAATTATTTCAAAAGACTATCAGAACAACAATCAGAAATACCAATATCTTCAAGGAAAAGATTTGAATTATTTCAAAAGACTATCAGAACAACAATCAAAGCAGGGTAAATATTTAAAAATAAAAGTTTATAATTTCAGAAAAGGCTCAAATCGTTTTTATTGAGATAGTCGAAATGATTGCATTAAAAATTAAATCCTATACTGCACCCGAGTCTATTATTTCCACATGTAGAAAGATGGTTAAAACGATGTTTGGGGATGAGGCAGAGCAAGAAATTAACAAAATTCCTCTCTCAAATAATTCATAGGCGAATTATGGATTTTGTCTGCTGATATAGAAGAAAATGTGTGGAATAAACTTCAGAACTCAGAATTTGCTTTGCAAGCTGATGAATCAACCGACATTACCAATAAGGCCCAATTATTTGCATTTATTTGATTTATTGATGGAGATCAAATCATAAATCAATTTTTTTGCTGCAAAGAAATGTCAGGCACTCCAAGAGGTCAAAATATATTTGATATTCTATCTGGCTATCTTAAAAAATGAAATTTTTCATGGAAATCATGCGTTGGAATATGCACTAATGGTGCTGCATCATTGGTAGGCTCGATGAAAGGTTTTGCATCATTAGTAAAACAAGAAAATCCAAATGTTATCCAAACTCACTGCTTTCTACATAGAGAGGTACTAGTTTCGAAAACATTACCAGTTGAATTAAAAGACGTATTAAATCAAGTTGTTGAAATGGTGAATTATATAAAAAGCAGACCGTTGAAGACTCGCTTATTTGAACGAATTTGTGTAGATATGGATTCCCAGCATAAATGCTTAATTTTACACACGGAAGTCAGGTGGCTATCAAGAGAAAAGGTTATAAGTCGCATACATGAACTCCAGAAAGAATTACTTGCTTTTTTTTGAAGGAGAAAAACACCAACGTTTCTGTGACTATTTAAGATGGAAATTTTGGATTTCTAGACTGGAATATTTAACAGAGATATTTACATATCTGAATATTCTTAACACAAGCATGCAATGTAAAAATGAAAATATTCTTACTTCGACAGATAAACTGATTGCATTTCAGAAGAAATAGCAATTTGGAAAACTAGAGCTAAAAATGGTAACTTTGAAATGTTTTCATTACTTGGTAAAACCAACATGAAAGATATGACTCCTATTGTAGTTGAGCATTTGACAATTCTAAAAGAAAAATTAAACTATTATTTTTCATCACTGAATACAGAAGATTATGACTGGGTCCGAAATCCATTCATAAAAATTTTACCTGATATTGGTTTGAACTTAAAAGAAGAAGAATTGACTTCTATTTCCAGTGATCGGGGACTTAACATCAAGCATTCAGAATTACCTATTGATGCATTTTGGATTTCTATTAGAGAAGAATATCCCTCGGTAGCTAAAAAAGCATTATCCATTTTGATGTAGTTTTCCACATCATATTTATGTGAATTGGGATTTTCTTCACTCACTAACATTAAATGTAAAAAAAGAGCGAGACTTCATTGCATTGAAGATGAAATGAGGGTCTGTTTATCTTACGTCCAAACATAAAAAATGTGGCGAAAAAACATCAAACCCATGTTTCACATTGATAAATTTTTTTATTTACCGAACAAAAAATAAGTACTGTAATTAATAATTTTCTTTAGTTTCATTTTTTATGTTCATATGTATAAATACTCATTATTTATGTTCACATGTATATATTTTAGTATATATATATATATATATATATATATATATATATATATATATATATATATATATAATAAGTGCGCCGCGAGTTAATAAAGTTTGGGAAACACTGATTTAAACTGTCAATTTTGTAAACATAAATTATTAGTGCAATTTAAATTAGAACTGAAATAATAAAAAATATTCCTGATTATTCAAAATTATTTTATTTTTCAATTTATTTTTATCTCATATATTCTGCAACCCATCCCACTAATATGAAAAAATACTGATTAATTATATACTCATAATTAGAGAAATCCTAATTTATAAATAATCCAAAATACATAGACTAAATACTACGCCTTTCTAACAATAGCAGCTACTTCACTAACACTAGCGGCACCTAGATATAATTGTCAAAGCATTATGGCATTTTCAAGCGTTTCATCCATAGGAGTTCTATCTCTTTCTTTCTAACTCCATGGCCTAGGCATTGCCATCGTCAAGCTTCTTAGTCTAGATATCCACACCTTTGTTAACGATAAGTAATTTCGTAGAGAACACGACTTCGAGGGACGCCTTCAAAGACAGAACTATCTAAAAATTGATTTTACGCCGCTCGTAGAATCCGCCCTTTGCCTTGAGAGGAATATAATAGAAAACAAACGGTGTTTGGTTGCTTTAGTATTTAGGTAATTTGGAGATTTGAAAATTTACTTTTATTTCTTTTTCCCTGGCTCAATATTCTTAATTTGGTAATATTTAAATAATATTTATTGGCTTTTCATTTATTCTTTAATTAGAATATTTTTAATCTTCTAAATTAATTTTCTTTATGATATTCTTAGTTAAAAATGTTCCATTCCTTAAATTAATATTACTTTTGATTTGCAAATTTTAGAAATTATTTATTTATTTGATTCCCCTTAAAATTCCCTTTAATTTGACGTCCCATTTTCCCATTTTGGTTAGAAATTCCGTTTGTTCTACAGTTTCAAGTTATTTCCATGTCTCACTGTAATTCAAAAATTTCAGTTGCGGCCATTTTCGGAATTTTGTTTCGCGGGCCCTTTACTGCGATTAAGCCGCCACCTAAGCGTTTTTCGCGCCTCTTTAGAATTCGGGATTTTTTTTAATTGGTTCGCGTTTTTACGGATCGTCTGCTCTCGGAATTATGAGTATTATTTTGGCAATTCTAATTTCGGTAAGCGAATTTTAATTGCTGCCGTTTATCTAAACTCGCCCTTTTGCCGCAAGTATAAATACGCGCGCAGAACTTTTCAGTTTCAGAGTTTTTTGTTGAAATCCTTCGTTGTGCGTTAGCGCGAGAAGCGCGTTGTTTTTTTTCGAATGGAACTTATGTTCCACGCGAGTTTTTTTAATGGAACGTTAAGTTCCTCGCGTTATTCTTTTTTTTCATTAGTTGTTTTAATTTAAATTATGCATTTTTCAAGCTTTTTCGCGTAATTCGCGACGTAACTCTCCAGAAAAGTGTATGGTGAAATTCCTTTTGCGAGTTATGTGAATGAAGCGTCTGACGATGACGTCCGAGTTTTGAGAAAATCCTAGCGTTCCAGATGTGGTTGTTAGGCCTCTGCTGATGTTTTTCAAAAGTGCTGAATCCTTTCCTGACTAAAGTTTGTTGAGATCCTGATCCCAAGAAAACCAGTTTTTTCCAAAATCTGTGCTGCTCCAATGATTGGAACTTTCCCCCTGTCTGGCGGCCCATCCGGGTGAATACTGATGTTTTATTTAAACCCTTAATTTCTTTAATTCTGAATATGATTTCTCAATATTTTTGAAATGCATTTAACTAAAATTTATTCTGTAAAATTAAAATTCTAAACTTCATTCTGAGAGCAAATTTCTAAACCTTCATAATTTTTAAGAGCCTGGGTTAAAAATTCTAAAATTCTTTAAATTTAATATTTTTGTTAATGATTTTTGATGAAATTTAAATAGATTGTTTTGAGTTAAGTTTTTTATGCTAATTCCTTAATTTTAACTAAGTTGATAAAATTCTAAAATTCTAATGTTAATTCTTCCTGAGTTGCCTGCCTGTGAGCAGTGTTTTTGTATTTGTTAATTGGAAATAATTGAAGTTACAATTTAATAAACTAATTTTCTTTAAACTAAATATTATGTCTTCATTTATCTTTTTTAAACACAGCAGGTTTTATTCTATCTGTCAAACACAACAGTAGTTTTGGTGCCGTGTACCAGTCTAGAAATTGCTCTCATGTTTTATAATATTTATTAGTAGTATTAAACTTTCAATTGTATTGCAATTATGGATGATATTAGAGAAAGTAACTGTATGTATGTTTCTGTATTTGGGTCAGATGAAACTGGAGATGGCTCTAAAGATAAGCCTTTTGAAACTTTATTATATGCTATGTTCTTTGTTGGTAAAGAGCCATTTCCTTCATTTCTTACAAATTCAAATGATGGTAAAGATTGGGATTTAATTCCCAGAAGTCAGGTTGCTAGTACCAAGAAAACTTGGTTATCCTTATTGGAAAGAAATTTACCTTCTAAAATAAACATTGAGGCAACCTCTGATAATGTAAATTCTGTTGGTAACAAAAATATTGATTCAAATGTTAATAGTAAACAATATGACTCAAATGAACAGGGATTAAAAATAGATTCTTCTAAATGTAATGTAATGAGTAATTTTAAAACAGTCTCTTCAATAGGAGACTTTTTAGATTCAATCCCAGTATTTTCAGGAGAGGAATCTGGCCTCCCATTGGAGGATTACATAGATAGAATTAAAATGTTAGCTGACCATGCAAATTGGTCAGAGTCAGACAAGGTCTTAGTTTTAAAGTTAAAACTGTCAGGCATAGCTGCAAGATTTATTAGAGATAATCCTAAGTTAAAAGAAGAGAAATCTTTCTCTCAAATTCTTAAAGCTTTACGCGACAGATTTTCCTCAATAGAATGTTTACACAGTAACTTGAGAGCATTTCTGCAGAGTTATCAGAGACCAAATGAATCTGTGCGTCAGTTTGCTGCTAGAGTTGAGGCTTCCTCATACAAAACTGTTTCACCTGGCTTACTAAATGACAGAGTGGCAAACCAGCAAAGACTTGATGTCTTGTGCTCGGTTTTCATTGAAGGCTTGAAGCCTCATTTCAAACGGCTAATCCTACCTCAAAACCACAAGAGTTTTGACTCTGCAAAAAGGCATGCTGTGGCGGAGGAAGAGGTGTGGAGCAAGCAACATGGGGATGATCCCCAATATGTTATGAGTCTTGGAGAGTCTGAAAATAAGCAGCTCCATGATGAGCTTAAGAGAAATAAAATGGAGGTAGAGAACCTCACTAAAAGGCTTGCTGAGTTGCAAACTCAGATTAACACTAAACCACAGCTGCCTCAAACTAGAGTGACAAAGGATAGCCGAAGGTGTTTTTCATGTGGTCTATTAGGTCACATAAGTGTGGATTGTAGGAAATTTCCTCAATCACACAGGTTCAACAGAAATTCTAGGTCTCTGCCTACTCGAATGTATCAACAACCTTTTTCTTTTCCACAACCTACACAAAACTATCCATATAATTATTTTCCACAACAAACGCAGGGATTTCAACAACCTACTCAATTTTTTTACCATCAGCCAAATCAAAGCTTTCAGCCTGACATAAATGAAACTAAACCTAAAATGAGTTACAACACTTTTTATACACCTAGGAGTGATAAAAATGACAGTGAAAAACAGAATTTAAACTAAGTAAGGGTGAAGGGAGTTTTCACTCCAACTTACCTTCTGAAGCCCTTGGGGTGTTACCTGTGATGAAAAATTCAAATTTGATTTCATTACAGAATTTGTCTCTACCAGTGATTTCTGGTATGATAAATAATGTTGATATTCCTATACTTATTGATTCTGGTGCTTCTATTAATGTGTTGTTTACAAATGTATTATCTCATTTAAATATACCTGACAGTCAATTAACAAAGTGTAATATAAATTTAAAAGGCATCTCTAGTGATATTATAAAAATTTCCAGGAAATTAAATATTAATTTACATTTAAATAACAAAATATTTAATGTTGATTTTTATATTATGAACTGTGATTCTTGTAATTATTCAGCAAAACTTGGTGTGAAATTTTTAAAGGGTTATAAGATGTCAATAGATTTTACTAATAATGTTTTATACAATAATATTGTAACTGTGCCTTTTGCAATTAAGGATGAATCTGTACCATTTTCATTATCTGATACAACTCAATTCTTTAATAATTATGAAATTAACAGAGAAAATACTTTGAATTCTGAAAAATATAGGAATAATTTGTGCTATGCACTTAGGAAATACACAATTCCTCCTCTATCGGAGGCTTTCATACAACTAAAATTAAAAGAGATTGTTAAATTTAATTCACCTACTGTGATGATTGAGCCTTTAAACAACAGTAAAATTCTGGTCGCTAGATCAGTAAATAATGTATCTAGATCTAATATATATAATGTAAAAGTATTGAATTTGTCAACTGATGAGTTGCACATAAATAAGCATTCAAATTTAGCAAAAATTGTTCCTATCACAGTAGTATCTTCCTTTTCAGTTAACAATATTACTGAGTCAAGTGCAGAGAGTGGTGATAATTTTGATGTTTGGGGAGGAAATTTTGATCTTTCACACTTAGACTATAATGAAAAAAGACAAATAGAGAGTTTAATTAATGATTATAAGCATATTTTTGCTAATTCTATTCCAGGTTTAAAAGGGTGTGATACAGTTTTTCATAACATTAACTTAAAAGATGATATTCCTGTTAAACAGAAACCTTATAGAGTTCCTTATCATGTAAGAGATGAATTAGATAGGCAAATTAATGAGCTTCTTGAAAATGACATTATACAAGAAAGTGATTCACCATTCTCCGCACCTGTACTGTTTGTTAAAAAGGCAGATGGAACATTAAGATTAGTAACAGATTTTAGAAAATTAAATGATAAAACTATTGATGATATTTTTCCACTGCCAAATATCACTGAATTGATTGATAGTTTAAATGGTGCGAAATATTTTTCTACATTAGACTTAACATCAGGATTTTATCAAATGAAATTGCACCCAGACGACACACACAAATGTGGCTTTTCTACACCTTTTGGCCACTATGAATGGAAAAGAGTCCCTTTCGGTTTGAAAAATGCCCCCAGCTCCTTTCAACGACTTATGTCCATCGTCCTAGCTAAGCTTTCCCCTTTACAAATTTCTATTTACATAGATGATATTGTTATTGCATCTAGAACCTTTGAGGAACACTTAATGAAATTAAAGGTAGTATTTGATAGATTAGCTCAACATAAATTATGTTTAAAGCCAAGTAAATGCAATTTTTTTAAATCTTCAATAAATTATTTGGGTTTTCAAGTTTCTGAAGGTATTGTCCAGCCTGACCCCTCAAATTTAAAAACTGTTAAAAATTTTCAAATACCCACCTCTAAAAAACAAATTCGCCAATTTTTAGGATTAACTGGCTTCTACAGAAAATTTATTGAAAATTACTCCTTAAAAGCTCTTCCCTTAACTAATTTAACTAAGCAAAATATTAAATTCTCTTGGACCCCTGAAGCAGAAAATTCTTATCAAACCTTAAAATCCGAATTACTTAAAGAACCCATTTTACATCTCCCTGATTTTTCAAAACCGTTTTCGGTATGTACCGATGCATCAAATTTTGCTCTAGGAGCAGTTCTCTGTCAAGAAGGAAAGGATGGATTTTTGCACCCTATTGCTTATGCTAGTAAAAAACTAAAAGATGCAGAAATAAACTATAGCACAGTCGAGAAAGAGACTTTAGGAGTTGTCTGGGCAACATCCTATTTTAAGCAATACCTTTTGGGAAAACATTTTACCGTTTATTGTGATCAGGCCTCCCTTTCAAATGTTTTAAAATTAAAAGACCCCACTTCTAGGATAGCACGATGGATAATGTCCATGACCCAGTTTAATTACAAAATTATTCATAAACCTGGTCGCCTAAATTTAACAGCTGATTATCTATCTAGATGTGTAAATAATGTAAACGTAAACACTATAGACTTGGATGTTGATACAAACCTTCTTTTAAGAGTACGTAATTCTCAAAATTCTGACCCTAATTGTATAAGAATTGGCTCATGCTTAGATAAAAATATTGACCCATTCCCTAAAAATTTAATGTTTTTCTTAAAAGATGATGTATTATATTGTACTAATAGGAAACCTAAATTAAAATATCAAAGAAAAGAGCGTATTGTTGTTCCACAAAATTTGATCTCTGATATTCTAAATTATTGTCATGATTCGATCACTGCAGGACATGGTGGTTTTAGAAGGACTTTGAGGAAAATTCAGCAACACTTTTATTGGCCTAGGATGTATGTTCAAATTTTAAATTATGTTAAGAGTTGTCCTGATTGTTTACAGAAAAGAGGATTTAAACAAAAACAAAAAGCTCCTTTACAGAGGTTTCCAAATTCTACTTACCCTATGGAAAGAATAGCTATGGATTGTATTGGCCCCATGCCTCTAACTTACTCTGGCAATAAGTACATACTGGTAATTACAGACTATTTTACTCGTTGGCCAGAAGCTTATGCTACCCCCAATATTAAATCTGAAACTATTTTAAATTGTTTAGAAAACTTCTTTTCTCTTCATGGTGTGCCAAAACACATTATCACTGACAAAGGATCTAATTTCATTTCGAATGCTGCCATGAAGTTGTATGAAAAATTAGGTATTGAAAAACATACCACTACTAGCTATCACCCACAATCGGATGGAGTCTGCGAGCGTTTAAACAGTAAAATAATTAACACACTTAGTCATTTAGTGTCTGAAACACAAGAGGATTGGGATCGACATTTATCTTTTGCCTTGCTGGCCCACCGAACTTCAATCCATTCCTCGACTGGTGAGTCTCCAGCTAATCTTCTCTATGGTAGAGAATAAATTTTGCCACATCATCTTCTTTTTAATTTAAATGAACAAAATTTTACCACTGTTAGTGATTATAGTCAGGATTTGGCAATTCGTATGAAAAAATCTTTTGAAATAGTAAAGAAGAACTTACTTAAAGCAGCTAAAACACAAGAGACATACAGAAATAAGTCTGCTGTTATAAAAGATATAAAAGTTGGAGATTTAGTATATTTATACATTCCTGTTTTTCCAAGGGGACATTGTAAGAAACTCTCCAAACTTAATAAAGGTCCTTTTAAAGTTATACAAAAAACATCTAATGTAAACTTTAAAATTCAACATGTAAATGACACACGAAATATTCAGTTGGTGCACATTGACAGATTAACAAAAATTCCAGAAAGAGATTCTGTGTTCTTTTCTTGTGCACAATCTGATAATTCAGCAAGTAATACATCTCATGAGAATGATATAATTCCAACACAAAGATATAATTTACGACAAAGGAAAAACTAGAATGACATTTTTTTTTATTTTATTGTTGCGCAACATAATTTTTTTTAAGTGTATAATTTTTATATGTGTGTATTTGTTATTGATACATTGCAGAATGCTGCAAACTGGATTTAATTGATGTTGATTTAAGATAAAATTTGTTGCTATTGATATTGCAGATTACTGCAGGATTTAGAGAATGATTGAGAAAAGATTAATTTGGATTATATGAATTGATTATATTTATATTGATAGAGATATATAGTTACTTATTTATTGTTATTGAGAGTGCAGATTTATGCAAATATTTGATTAGGTGGTCCATGACGTAAGTTCTGATCACATATGTTGATATTTTTTGGTATATATTTGTTGTCGTTAAAAGTATTAGAGTTCTGCAAAGATAAAAGTGGCAGTGTATATTAGATAACTGCAGATGCAGATGATGTTATGTGTAGTTCTGAATGGACATGAATAGATACTTGTGTCTTTGAAATTTTAGTATATTATTGTTACTTATTGATAATAATTGTTATTGTGTCAATTGTCATTTGACACTTCTATTGAAATTTTATTTATTTTATACAACTTATGTACATTGTTTTATTTTTTTAGATCACTATTTACACATTTTTTTTTCTTTCCAGCTGGTATTTATATTTTGTAGTGGAAATGAGAGTTGTTTCTCATTGGTTATTCAAGGTACCTTTTCAAAATTCAATGTTTCGATTCTTTGAAAACTATTTGGCTGGTCCAATGTTTTCTTAAAAATTTATTTTTATTCATAGCTAATGAGAATCAATGTCAAATCCTCTACCTTTACTTTTGTCTACACAAATTTAGTGATCTGATGTACAAAAATTTATTCACTGTTATATAATTATTGTTTTAGTTTATAGTTTGTTAACAAATTGCTTATTCCGAAATAGAGGTTGAATTCGGATAAAAATTGCTATACTTAAATTGGTAACTTCTGATAGATATTTTATTTTATTATCAAAAATTTTTCATTTTTCAAATGAAAAATTTTTGGGGGATAGGTGGAAGGAATGTGTTGGGTTGCTTTAGTATTTAGGTAATTTGGAGATTTGAAAATTTACTTTTATTTCTTTTTCCCTGGCTCAATATTCTTAATTTGGTAATATTTAAATAATATTTATTGGCTTTTCATTTATTCTTTAATTAGAATATTTTTAATCTTCTAAATTAATTTTCTTTATGATATTCTTAGTTAAAAATGTTCCATTCCTTAAATTAATATTACTTTTGATTTGCAAATTTTAGAAATTATTTATTTATTTGATTCCCCTTAAAATTCCCTTTAATTTGACGTCCCATTTTCCCATTTTGGTTAGAAATTCCGTTTGTTCTACAGTTTCAAGTTATTTCCATGTCTCACTGTAATTCAAAAATTTCAGTTGCGGCCATTTTCGGAATTTTGTTTCGCGGGCCCTTTACTGCGATTAAGCCGCCACCTAAGCGTTTTTCGCGCCTCTTTAGAATTCGGGATTTTTTTTAATTGGTTCGCGTTTTTACGGATCGTCTGCTCTCGGAATTATGAGTATTATTTTGGCAATTCTAATTTCGGTAAGCGAATTTTAATTGCTGCCGTTTATCTAAACTCGCCCTTTTGCCGCAAGTATAAATACGCGCGCAGAACTTTTCAGTTTCAGAGTTTTTTGTTGAAATCCTTCGTTGTGCGTTAGCGCGAGAAGCGCGTTGTTTTTTTTCGAATGGAACTTATGTTCCACGCGAGTTTTTTTAATGGAACGTTAAGTTCCTCGCGTTATTCTTTTTTTTCATTAGTTGTTTTAATTTAAATTATGCATTTTTCAAGCTTTTTCGCGTAATTCGCGACGTAACTCTCCAGAAAAGTGTATGGTGAAATTCCTTTTGCGAGTTATGTGAATGAAGCGTCTGACGATGACGTCCGAGTTTTGAGAAAATCCTAGCGTTCCAGATGTGGTTGTTAGGCCTCTGCTGATGTTTTTCAAAAGTGCTGAATCCTTTCCTGACTAAAGTTTGTTGAGATCCTGATCCCAAGAAAACCAGTTTTTTCCAAAATCTGTGCTGCTCCAATGATTGGAACTTTCCCCCTGTCTGGCGGCCCATCCGGGTGAATACTGATGTTTTATTTAAACCCTTAATTTCTTTAATTCTGAATATGATTTCTCAATATTTTTGAAATGCATTTAACTAAAATTTATTCTGTAAAATTAAAATTCTAAACTTCATTCTGAGAGCAAATTTCTAAACCTTCATAATTTTTAAGAGCCTGGGTTAAAAATTCTAAAATTCTTTAAATTTAATATTTTTGTTAATGATTTTTGATGAAATTTAAATAGATTGTTTTGAGTTAAGTTTTTTATGCTAATTCCTTAATTTTAACTAAGTTGATAAAATTCTAAAATTCTAATGTTAATTCTTCCTGAGTTGCCTGCCTGTGAGCAGTGTTTTTGTATTTGTTAATTGGAAATAATTGAAGTTACAATTTAATAAACTAATTTTCTTTAAACTAAATATTATGTCTTCATTTATCTTTTTTAAACACAGCAGGTTTTATTCTATCTGTCAAACACAACAACGGCGCTGACTCCAGTTCGATGGACTTGATGGTTTCGCAACAATGATAATAATAATATGCTTATTGCCATTCGGAAACCGACAATAACATGCTTTAATTACTCACACTCGTCCAAGTTTCAGGATAACCTAGATTTATTCACAAGCACAAAATTAACTGGAACAATATATTTATTTATTTATTTTATTTTTTATTTCCCGTCAATACATGGTAATGTATAGGGAAAGTTTTGGAATCATGCCGAAAATCACAACTCGAGTTTTCAACGGATCTACACGTTTCGAGACCTCTAGAATACGAGAAAACTATTTTTAGCGTGAAACCTGTGTGTCTGTGCAATGTATGTATCCACTCTAACTAAAAAAACTAACGGACCGAATTTCATAAAATTTGGTATGTAAGTCACTTGGGTGAGACCCTGGTGCTGATTAGTTTTTGATAGGATTCTTAAAAACAGAACCTGCCTTTTTTTGCGAAATGGTCTGTGAAAATTTCATGCATCCACTCTGGCTAAAATACTAATTGACCAAATTTCACAAAATTTGGTAGATAAGTTACTTGTAGGATGATCTGGTGCAAATTAGATTTTGGTACGATTCGGAAAAGAACAACCTGCCTTTTTTTACGAAATGGCCAGCAAAAATCGCCAAAATCTAAAATTAAAAAACTACGTATGCTCAAATATATCCATTAAATACTTGTTTTATACGTAATTTTTAACGAAGAAAAGAATAAGACCAACTCCATTACACTAGGACTAGCTGTTCTCCAGATATTTTAGTTTTTCATATTTTCTCTACGCCCCCTTTGAAAATAAGTTCAGTTACCAAATGAGAACGAAAATTTAATTAAAATTTAATTAAATTTAAATAAAATACAAGCTACAAACAAAGTCGTCCCAGTAACAGGGACAGATTAAAATATACTAAAATACATTAAAATGCAAACTATAGACAACAAATGATTTTCGAAAACACTTGAAAATGAATAAATACATTAAAATATAAAATATTTACAATAAATAATTTTTAAAGTCCATTTCCGATGAATAAAAAACATCGAGATTATCGGGGAAGCTGTTGTACAGTTTACAAAAATTACTTATCACACAATAATAACCAATATTCGAACTAAATGTCCTTACAGCAAATAGACTCATGTTCCTGGTTGAATACTGGGGAACATGAAACCCAATCTCACCCAAGACAGGGGAACATTCAATTCCGCCATTGAACAGATTCCTGAAGAATGAAAATAAAATGTAATCCCTTCTGTTCTGTAAGCTTTTAACATTAAATACAGTCTGTTTCAAAATTATAAGACCACTCAAAATTCCACCCTTTCTCAACAAAGACAACATTGAATGTGAATTTCAAAGAAGGTGTATGAAACGAAACAATTTTGCAGAGTTGATTTAGCTTAGAAAGGAACAAGAAAGATCAATCATGCTTAAAGCATTGATTATGAAACACTTTCCAACTCCAATGCAATTTTATTTAAACATCTCTAAAATGCAATACATTCCTAAGTAATATTTTAAAACTTATCACAATACTACATTAATTTATTATACTTGAAAACTTAAATCTTCATCGGAAAAAATGAACTTCATTCAAAAGACGGCATTAAAATATAAATCGCCTGGTTTAAACATCTCTAAAATGCAATGCATTCCTCGGTAATATTTTTAAAACTATCATAATACTACGATAATTTATTATATTTGAAAACTTCATGGAAAACGACTGAAATTCATTCAAATGACGTCATAGAAAAAATAACACGCCTGGATCTCTCTATAAAAACAGCATTTCATTCATAACATTTTCCCATTCATTTCATTCATCACAATATTATAATAATTTATTTTATTTAAAAATTATGACCATGGAACTACAAGTAATTAAACTCTATGCTTAAAACTTCTTCGAAAAAAATCGTCCTTCTTTGTATAAAATCAATGAATATTTCATTCATATCAGCTATGCAGACTCCATGATCTAAATACTTTTGCGCTAAAAAAATACAACAATTCTAATACAACTCATCCTACATATTTTGTTGTTTACATTTCACATAAGTGAAAAATAGGCTCCGTTATAGAAATAATCAAAGTTGGATGCTCATTTAAACTCAAATATATTGTCATTGGGTTCAGTATGTAGATGCACAGAATTTAAGCGAAAATAAAGAGGTTTTACGACGAATACAACACTCAATATGAATTAAAAAGAACTTTAAAAATGACGATTTTGAGACAAGATGGATGCCGTATTATATTTTGAAGTTGGTCACGTGATCGTTTCATATCATGGTCACGTGATCGCTTCATATAAGAGGTGTAATTATTATTTTAATTTTTATTTAAAAAACTACTGAATATATTTTGCTGAAATTTTTTTATATATTTTATAGAATAATTTGAATATTACCTAAAATTTTCGAAGCAATTTGTGGATTTTAAATCCGCTTAAAAAATGTTTGAAAAATTAGGTCCCATAGGGTTCAATGGATTTCATTTTTTCAACCCGGGTTCTATCCAAAACTAATTAGGTGATATTATTTATATATATTCCCATAGGTCCTACAGACCGTCTGAACAATATACTAAAATTTCATTTTGATTAAGTCATTTTTACGGCAGTTATCGTGCTAACGGACAGACAGACAGACAGACAGACAGACAGAATGAACAAAGTCATAAACACTTTTTAACTTTGTTGTAAAGTGTTAAAAACAGATCGAATATTATTTTCGTGCCAAACGATTTTTCGAAATCACGGTGTTACATAAATATAAGACCACTTTAGATTTTCTAATAATGCAGACGATTTTTGTTTAACTTCGGAGTTTAACTGTAACCTAAAACCATCTGGAAAGGTTGGAAAGAAGGAAAAAATGCAAAAATTCAGAATTGAACTGTTTGATTCGTTGGATTATTAAAATGTCTCATGCAAGTGATTTGTCTGAAGTAGAAGTGAAAAAGTTTGGTTCTACAATGGAAAAGGAAAGTCGGAACGTGAAATAAGTAAGATTCTTAATCGTCCTAAAACGGCTATTCACAATTTTTTGAGTAAAAAATAATTGTATGGAAAGCAGAAAAGATCTGGCAGCAAAATGCAGTTATCAGCTCTGATAATAAACAAATTTTCCAGCTTGCAACGAAAAACTACCAGTCCACTTATAAAATAGCACAGCAGACAAGTAAACAAGTGTCCCATGTAACTGTGTGGCGAAGTGTGAAGTCGAACGTTGATGTTAAACTTCGGAAACTAAGAAGCAAACTACGACTTCTTAAACATCATAAAGAAGCACGTCTGAAGTGGGCAAAGAATGTTATGTTCTGGAACTCTACATGAAAAAATATATTTTCGGACGAGAAAAAATTTAACTTAGACGGTCCGGACGGCAATAACTACTACTGGCATGACTTAAGGCAAGAATCTCATGAGTTCTTCAGTAGGCAGATGGGAGGCGGTTCCGTAATGGTGTGGGGCGCTGTCTCACATGCAGGAAAATGCGATCTGCAAAGAGTTTATGGCAAAATGAACGCTGACAGTTATCAACAAATGTTATACGGAAGTCTGATACCCTTCGGGCCACTTTTAGGAGGGCCGAAATGGAAGTTCCAACAAGATCATGCTCCCAGTCATGCATCTAAATCAGCAAAAGCATGGCTCAAAAGAGAAAAGATTGATGTTATATCTTGGCCGAGCCTTAGCCTTGACCTAAACCTCATAGAAAATCTGTGGAGTTATTTGTCTCGCCAAGTATACGAAAACAACAAACAATATCATTCGGCATATGAATTGGAAGTCGCCATTATGGAGGAATGTGACAATATTCCGGAATCTGTCTTTAAAAATTTAATTAAATCGATGCCAAATTGTGTGTTTTAAGTTATTCGAAAAAATGGTGGCGCAATAACTTACTAAATTCGCTAAAACTTTCTTTTTCCACATGTGATCTTATAATTTTGTAACAGGTATTTGTGCCAATTTTTGTTATATTGTTGTTATACTTTTTTCTAAATGAATTTCGTACATGTAAGTTGCTAAATTTTATTTAAAACTTGTTCTGACATGGAGTAGTTTTGATTTTGAATAAAAAATATTTCATTAATTAGCTAAATAACAAAAAGTCTCGTGGTCTTATACTTTTGTAACAGACTGTATATCGCGCAGAGAAGTAGCAGATAAGGCATAACATAAAATACCAGTTTTCTTACAATATAGATATCTCAATAATTTATTTTGAATAATATATTTATATAATCAAACAGCACTTAAATGCTCCACTAATTACGCAAAATAAGCGACTAATTTAATAAAATGTCGTCAACTTGGCGATATTTCGCCCCAGATTGACAAAAATATCGTTAAAATTACAAAAATGACGTCAAGTTAACGAAAATGGCGCAAAATTACTAAATTTATTATTAAAATATTTTAATGTATGAACTATATTGCTTATTGAGGATGCTCTCAATATTGATAAAAGTCCATTTAGAGTTGCACAAAATAACTTAGTTAATTGGATACTTTGAAATAATTTTACATGTTGTGCATACGATAAAGTGACAACGTTAAAAACGTTATGTCGTGAATCTTATACATCATATTTTTGTAAAAGAAATGAACTCAATGCTACATAGGTAAAGTCATGTGCTGCCCATATCATATTATTTTTCATTAATTCATTCCATATTACAGTATGGGTTAAGTTGGTTAATGTACATTTCAACGTTAAAAATATTGTGCAATATATCTTACACATAATTTTCTTACTGTGAAAGAAGTGCATTCATTGCATTATAATAGGGGAAGTCATGTGCTGCCCACATCATATTTTTCCAAAAGAAGACTTTTACATAGAGAATTAAAGAACCAATCTCTCAGAAAGGAAACCCCCGCATTTACCTAATTGTTAAGCTACCAATAGAATGGCCTTGACGAAGTTGATTCTCAACTAACTCATTCAACGACAAAACTCAGCTTTTCCGGTTTTGATCGTTCAATTCGAATGCGATTCACGTAACGATAATGACTGAGTCCGTATCACAGCGTTTCTTAAAAAGTGTTCTGCGATAAAAGCAAAGGGTAAAATAACTAAACCATGGACTATTATACATAAATGTATGCAATTTGTATGAAAGAATCTCGCATCACTAAGTTTTCCACGGATTATTGCTTTTCAAAAAGATTCTGCGACAAATTTTCTATCTTGTATTGAATGTGTAAGGTGTAGGGGAGAGTGGAGAACAATGGAAACGCTTTTGTCTAATTTTGTATTCCACATTTTAAATATTCATTGACTTGCTAAAATATAAATCACTCATATACTATTCGTTTTATGGGACAGTGGCGTATAAGCAAAGAGGCTGACTGTCACACCCTCCATCCTCTCAATTGGATAAGCAACCGCAATATTTCTGCATTCCATACTTTCACCCTAAGCCATACCTACATATATACACAAGATCGAGCAAGTTTTTATATTATTAAGCACATTCGGATTCACGCATAATTTAAATAAGTCATAGATATAGCATAAAGGGCATATCGCCTCCCCCATCCCATTGGAAAACAATTATATTAGTTCTTTATAAAGTCCATATTGGAAAACGAAAACCAGCACTTTAACCACCCCCCTCCCCTTTCTGAAATTCTGTGTAAGCTTATAAAATAAGCTACAGGTTGATGAAGTTAGATACATTAATACTTTATTCAAATAATAGGTTCATTGATAACTTTTGTTGGATTCCTTATCTTTACCTTACACAGGCTGATTAAAAAAAGATGGGCCAAACTTTATGAGGTGGTAATACACATCAAACCAAGCATTTTTCGTCATAGTTTATCGGGTCGAAAATGAAACGTAAAGGCGTCAGTGGGCGCTTAATGGTGAAACCGATGAAGTGAGGCGAAAACACAAGAATGACTTAGAAATAATAAAATGACATTTAATAAATAACAATTACAGTAATGTCTCAAAAGAGCGACTGCCAGCCTGAATGCAAGTCTCACAGTGGCGATGGAGAGATTGGGGAACTCTCTCGAACAGACCAGGCATATCGCGTACTTCGGCAGCAGCGGCTGAAACTCTGGGGACGAGTTCCTTTTTGGATTCAATAGATGAAATGCATATCGGCTTTTCCCTATTTGTAAATTCCTCCATCGTCTCAAAAGTTTGAGCTGCGAATAACTGCTGCAAACTGCCGTACATTCGGTGTTACGAAAATTTGCATAAGGCTTCTTCTTCATCCCCAGATGAAAGTTCCATACGTGGTTTTCTTCTTTAACCAGAAGATAGCAACCAGGTTGACAGCCGCTTCCCAACAAGTAAGCTCCCTGTAACGCCTGTACGTTTCATTTACGACCCGGTAAACTATGACGAAAAATGATTGGTTTGGTGCGTACTACACCTCGTACAGTTTGGCCCATCTTTTTTTAATCGCCTTGTATATATCTCCCTGTAAGGATTTGGTCCAGTGGCAAAGGCTGCGATGTGACTAATATGGCGCCACCACACCATTAAAATTGGAAGTTTAAAGGAAGGATTTTATCCTCTCCTCACTTCACTAACCCCCCGACCTTGAAACCTTGAGACCATTAAAATTGGAGGAATGATTAGCACAATTTTTTGCATCTCTCTGAAAAAGGGAGGAGGGACTGAAGCAATCGTCGCTCCTATTTGACATATTTCGAGTTTATCGGTCTCGCACGGCAAAAACTATAGCATACAAAATTGCAAAATTTGGTACATATGTAGACAAATGATAGGAGAATTTGCTGAAATAAACCATTTTTCGATTTAAACTTTAGTTTAGCGTCGAAGTGTCAAATGTCATTTAATGTCAAAGGCAGAATACTTGAGCTGCGAGTTCGCGTCCTGGATATACTGACAATAGCAAGGCCACGAATAGGTTGGTAGTCATGTACCTACATAGTTTAAGTTTTGCAAGATGAAATCCTTTTTTACTTTCCTTATATACATAATGTATAAGGAAAGTATTGTGACGGGGTCGAAAATTCGAATTCGAGTTTTCGACGGGAGAGCACGTTTCAAGCATCCCTGATCACGAATCAAACATTTATGAAGTGATGTCTGTGTGTGTGTATGAGTGTGTGTGTGTGTGTGTGTGTGTGTGTGTGTGTGAAAGTATGTGTGTGTGTCAGTGAGTCTGTGGAGACGATAACTGACGAACGAATGGACCGATTCGAACCAAATTTGGTACAAAAATCACAATCCGTAAACACTAGAAGCCTATTGTTTTTATATGTAATCGAATGTTCAGAACCCCCCTAAATTTTCGAATGAAATTTTGAAAAAATCGTCAAAAAATCAAAACCGCTAATAAAGTTACGCAAATAGACATTTCTTATATAATTTTTCATTAGAAAACGATTGGCATAAATTTTAGAACGCTACCATGAACCATTCTCGAGATATTGTACATTTTTCAAAAAAATTATGAAAAAGTCACATAAAAAAAAATTCCTATTGAGAAACATGTTCACTTTTCATATGTAATACCATGCGATAAATTGAATGACATCATTCTCGTGGATCTAGCTCGTTCCATTCATGAAAAAATATACTTTGAATAATACTTTTGTATTTGAACGCCAATAGTCATTTATCTGCTGTAAGAATAACTTTTTCTTAGTGCATAACGCTTGGCGAGATTTTGGCGACGTATTTGGCGGAATGTCGCCAACATGGCGACTTTTTGAAATGTTGCCAAATTAATGAAAATCTCGCCAAATGGATATTAAAAATAAATTAAAAAAAATATATTAACTGTTGAGAAACCTTTTCACTTTTCATATGTAATCTTATGCGATAAATTTGGTGACATCATTCTCGTGGATCTAGCTCTTTCCATTCATGAGAAAAGATACTTTGAGTAATACTTTTGTATTTGAACACCAATAGTCATTTATCTGCTATAAGAATAACTTATTTCTCCGTTTATAACGCTTGTCGAGATTTTGGCGACGAATTTGGCGGAATGTCGCCAACTTGGCGACTTTTTTGAAATGTTGCCAAATTAATGAAAATCTCGCCAAATGGATAAAAATGATGCTAAATCAATGAAAATGACGACTAATTGTCGAAAATTCAATATCTTGGAAAGAATATTAGTATCTACTATAAGAAAAACCTATTTTTTTACTGTAAAAGTAGTAAATTCATTACATTATATAAGGAAAGTCATGTGTTGCCCACATCAGATTTTTTTTTATTTTGACGTTGTGTATGAGTTATTCTACTTTTTATGCACCTTTCAAGTGAAAGATTTCCTTCTATATAGGTGCTGAAGACCCAGACCGTCCGACTCGTCTTCTATATAGGTGCGTGCTTTTGTATCTATCTCATGCCACAAAAACTATAGCAGACAAAAAAATCTGATGTGGGCAGCACATGACTTTCCTTATATAATGCAATGAATTTACCACTTTTACAGTTAAAAAAAATATTATTCTTATAGTAGATACTTATATTTTTTCCAAGATATTGACATTTCTTCAATTAGCCGCCATTTTCATTGATTTAGTGTCATTTTTATCCATTTGGCGAGATTTTCGTTAACTTGGCAACATTTAAAAATGTCGCCAACTTGGCGATATTCCGCTAAATTCGTCGCTAAAATCTTACCAAGCGTTATGGACGGAGAAATAAGCAAATTTTGATCTTGATCACGAAACTTTTGCAAGGGAGTGCCAATCATACAAAATGAGAATGCGAGAACAAATAGATGCAGAGTACAATATAACAGAGCAAGAAAGGGAAAGAAGAAAGCAGCATAACAAAATGGACAGGAACAGAATTGGTTGGTATCACAACAGCAACTGGATAAAAGACAAAGAGTAGAGAACAGCAGAAGACAGAAGTTACAACAAGGACAGAAAACCACAGTGTCTACAACAGAGTTAAATAAGTCACAACAATGCTAAACACATCACAGACAGAACACCCAGAACAAGAACAGACTTACATACAAGAAGATCCGCGGACTCAGTTGGAAACAACGAAACAAGTTTGTCAAGGATTACCAGGTCTCCAGCTGCTGCAAATCAATCCAAAAAACAGCAGGGCAGTGCTCAGTACATTCAGCAAGAGAAAACAGAAGTTGCCTCACTGCAAGACGCTTATGTGGTAGAAAGTAAACTGTATGGGTTTCCAATGTCATGGGGAGTTTTTCCATCAGAAAGCGAGATAGCCTGGCTAGTGATCGCAGACACAAGTCTCATTTACACGAAGAAGCTAAGCACGGTATCAACATCAAGTATCACACTAACAACAGATTTAGGAGATATGGTGACCACGACGCTTTACGTGCCACCTTCCGAAGCCAACAGCGTTGGAAGAGCTAGATACAGTGGTGAGCAGCATCCAAGACATCCCGCATATTATTGGTGGAGACTTCGATGCGAAGTCATCAGTTGAGGATGAAAGGGGTGAGCAGGTTATTGACATTTGCAGCCAACATTATTACTTGCTCGCAAATACAAGCGACAGACCACCAACATTCGAGACACATACAGTGAAAGGATGGCCCGACCTTACATTACTAAATGCACCAGCTTTACAGCAACATCAGGATTGGACAGTAGAAGACACACCTAATGCAAGTGACCACAATTACATACGCCTGAAATCAGCACGTCTCTCCAACATAAAATGCCAAGAAGATATAAAACCAAGTTATCAACACACAAAAAGTTTCACCACCATTTTAGAAACATTAAAGACAAGTTAAAAGAACACCTACAGGATGCAACAAAAACAGTAAAACTAGAAGAATTTTCAACTAAGTTAATTAAACAATTGCAAGATATCAGTGATAAATCATATAAACTAAGAGAAACGATGATAGAACCAAAATCAATATGGTGGACAAAAGACCTTTCAACACATCGAAACAGAATAAGAGCCTTGCAGAGACGTTGCCAAAGAATGAACAAAAATATTCAAGAACACCAAGAAATGATTATAAAACTTAAGAAAAAAAGAGCCCAATATAAAAAGAAGATAATAAAAGAAAAGAGAGAAGCATGGCAGAGATTCTGCAGTAACACAACCGAAAAATACGGCAGGTGCTTCAAAATGGCAAATTTTTCAAGCCATATGAAATTCAAATACAATGGACAGACAGAAGTCACTGGAACAAAGAGGAATCGCATGTGAGACTAGCAGAAACCCTTTTTAGGGGTACACAACGACAGATAGAAGACACACATCTCTACACAGCCCCTTCAGATAAGCAATTCACAAGCACTGAAATCGAATTAGCACTTTTTAGCTTAAACCCTAACAAAGCACCGGGACCGGACAATGTTGACTTCTTCATCATTAGACAGGTACACAAGCAAGCACCAGGACTCCTGAAAGACTGGCTTAACAGGTGTCTCTCACGTGGATAAAGTCACGTGGACATATTTCCCAGAATGCCTTCGGATAGGCGAAGTTGTCTTTTTTCAAAAACAAGGGAAATATGCTAAAGATCCGAGGGCTTACAGGCCCATCTGTCTATTACCAACACTGGGTAAATTGATCGAGAAATTGATAGGAAAAAGACTGATAGCGCACCTAGAGAAAGGCGGTTGGATCAGCGAGCACCAACATGGTTTTAGGGAGAGGTACTCGACTGAGTCAGCTATCCAGGAGGTCCTGGAAGCGATACAGGAAAGCAAAGAAAAAGATAAACACACAGTGCTTGTCTCACTCGATATAAAGGGAGCATTTGACTCTCTTCCGTGGACCACGATAAAAAGAAGAATGGAAGAGACAAGATGCCCTGGCAACATAGCTAGGACATTATCCACGTACCTCAGTAAGATAAAAGTTTTGTCAACTGGGGTTCAGGAAGTAAAGAAATTGAAATCTTCAAGGGCTGCCAGCAAGGATCTTGTCTAGGCCCGCTACTTTGGACCTTGGTTGCCGATGAGGTATTTCAGACGATGAATAGCAATGTTACAAAACTAATTGCTTACGCTGATGATTTTATCTTGATAATGTCAGGTAGTATTAGAAGAGAACTGGAATGGAGTGGTCAGGCTGCCGTCGATCACTTTATAGGATGGTGTGATAAGGTAGACTCTCAGTGTCCCCCGAAAAATCTGTGCAGATTGCATATGGAAAGAAAAAGAAAAATCGCATGGAAAGATCGCCGACAATAAAGGTCAGCGGCCGAGGAATTCAAACGAAAAGCACCTTGAATTATCTTGGGGTGACATTAGACCAGACCCAGTCATGGATGCCTCACATTGAGACCTTAAAAGCCAAAGTTTTATAGATGCACAGGCATCTAGTGAGGTACGCTCCCAGGACATGAGGTATTCGACCGAAGCTACTCAAATTGTGATACTTGACAGTGGTTGAGAGGGTCCTCTGTTATGCAGTGGGTGTTTGGGGCAGCAATCTGAAGGGATATCATGAAAGGAAATTGTCATCCGCACAAAGGCTTTTCTTGCTCTTGATGACAAAGGCTTATCGTTCAACTCCGACGGAGGCCCTTCAGGTGCTAGCCGGTGTCATGCCCATCCATCTTACTCTCGCACAGGAAGGATTAGCAGCCAAAGTCAGCAGACTCAGTATGGCCCACGAGGAGAGAGGTTTGAACCTTGTTCCGGAGGATTATGTACAAATGATGCCAAGCTGGACCACACATCCAACCACGGACAGTGTTAGCAAATATATAACAGAATATCCAACAAAGAGCAAAATAGCAATATATACAGATGGCTGAAAGACAAGAATAGGTACGGCAGCTGCCTTCTGCGTCTACACAGACAACATACTAACATATACGCAGTCACAGAGACTTCAGAATAAAAACTCAGTCTTTCAGGCAGAAATGTATGCGATTTCAGAGGCTCTAACATGGTTGATAAAACACGGGTCGCCACCGGCGGTAATTGCCACAGATAGCCTGTCAAGTTTTGAAGCCTTGAAGAAGCACTAAACGACTTCGAGGCAGGTTAGAGATGTCCAGAATCTAATTAAAAACGTGAGTTGTAGACTACAGCTAACTTGGGTTCCAGCACACACAGGAATAGAGGGTAATGAGCTTGCGGACGAGGCACCAAAGAGCGCAACGGAACATCCTGAAGATGTAATTCATACCGGTGTTAAGCTCCCGATATCAAGCCTTAAGAGGGTCTTAAAGCAATATTATATGACAAAGTGGCAAGAACGCTGGACGGTATCAGAAAAGGGCCGTAAAACACATCCATTTACGCCAGAAGTCAGATCAGACAGACAACCTACAAACAGAGAAACAACAATGTTCTTCACAGGACATGGTCCTTTTCCGTCTTTCCTGTATCAGGTTGGTAAGAACGCCACGGACCTCTGTGTCTGTGGGGATGTCGGGGACCCACTTCACTACATGTCATCCTGTCCACTGACGCACAGGTACCCTGTTAGAGCACCAGCAACAGACAATATGGCCCTCTGGACTGACAGAGTTCTGAGGACACATCAACACAGGACATCAACACAGGACAGAATCATCAACACAGGACAGAATCAAAAAAGTCATCCATTACCTGGAAGAAACGAAGTTTATATCATGGGTACAGCACCATACAACACACACACTCCAATTCGCAGGGATTGTGTACATAGATAAATTTAGTTATGGTGATTGCGTACACAGAAAAAAAAATAGATACAGAGATTATATGCATAAATAACAAGAAAGATCAATCATGCTTAAAGCATTGATTATGAAACACTTTCCAACTTCAATGCAATTTTATTTAAACATGTCTAAAATGCAATACATTCCTCGGTAATATTTTAAAACTTATCACAATACTACATTAATTTATTATATTTGAAACCTTAAACCTTCATCGAAAAAAATTAACTTCATTAAAATGACGGCATTAAAATATAAATTGCCTGGTTTAAACATCTCTAAAATGTGATACATTCCTCGGTAATAATTTTAGAATTATCATAATACTACGATAATTTATTATATTTGAAAACTTCATCGAAAACAACTGAAATCCATTCCAATGACGTCATAGAAAAAATAACACGCCTGGCTCTCTCTATAAAAGCAACATTTCATTCATAAATAATTCCCCCATTCATGTCATTCATCACAATACTATAATAATTTATATTATTTAAAAATTAAGACCATGGAGCTACAAGTAAGTAAAACTCTATGCGTAAAACTTCATCGAAAATTATCGTCCTTCTCTTTCTGAAATCAATGAATATTTCATTCATATCAGCCATGCAGACTCCATGGACTAAATGATTTTGTGTTAAAGAATTACAGCGATTCTAATACAACTCATTCTACATATTTTGCTGTTTACATTTTACATAGGTGAAAAATAGGCTTAATAGTAGAAATAATCAAATTTGTATGAGCATTTAAACTGAAATATATTGTCATTGCGTTGTTAAAGTATGTAGATGCACAGAATTTAGGCCAAAATAAAGTAGTTTTAGGATGGATACAACACTCAATATGAATTAGAAAGAACTTTAAAAATCACGATTTTGAGACAAGATGGATGCCATATATCATTTTGAAGTGGGTCATGTGATCGTTTCATATCATGGACACGTGATCGCTTCATATAAGAGGTGTTATTATTATTTTAATTTTTATTTAAAAAACTACTGAATATATTTCGCTGAATTTTTTTTTATATATTTTATGGAACATTTTGAATATTGCCTAAAATTTTCGAAGCAATTTGTGAATTTTAAATCCGCTTAGAAAATGCTTGAAAAATTAGGTCCCATAGGGCTCAATGTATTCCATTTTTTCAAACCGGGTTCAATCCAAAACTAATAGGGTGATATTATTCATTTATATTCCCATAGGTTCTATAGACCGTCTGAACAACATACTAAAATTTCATTTTGATTAAGTCATTTTTACGGCAGTTATCGTGCTAACGGACAGACAGACAGACAGACAGACAGACAGACAGACAGAATGAACAAAGTCATAAACACTTTTCAACTTTGTTGTAAAGTGTTAAAAATAGATGAAGTGATTGTGAATATAGGTAGAACTAGATAGTGACAATGTATATAGTTTAAAATAGATAAAGTGTACATAGTAAAAAATTATTATTGGACAAATATTTGAACTATACAAATATATAAAAAAAAACTCAAAGAAACTTAAAAACAATAATTTTTCAATCGGCCAGATGTCTGCGTTCACCGTAGCCAATATGCATAGTCAAGCACCTGCGAGTGCTTTCTCGAAATAAGATTCCCAACTTTTCGCTAACTCGCAGCGAACTTATATATTGCCTACACCAATGCCTTGTGCAAAGTTGGCAGTCCGCCTGCGGCGTCCTTATTCTTACAGCGGATAAATGACTATTGGTGTTCAAATACAAAAGTATTAGTCAAAGAATCTTTTCTCGTGAATGGAACGAGATATATCCACGAGAATGATGTCACCCAACTTATCGCATGATATTACATATGAAAAGTGAACATGTTTCTCAACAATTAATATTTTTTTGTAATTTATTGGATTTTTTGATAAATTTATTTGATAAATGTGCAATGTCTAGAGAACGGTTCATGCTAGCGTTCTAAAGTTTATGTCAATCGTTTTCTAAGGAAAAATTGCATAAGAAATGTCTATTTGCGACACTTTATTAAAGGTTTTGATTCTTTGATGATTTTTTCAAAACTTCGCTCGAAAATTTAGGGGGCTCTGAACATTCGATTGTGTTTTAAAACAATTGGCTTCCAGTATTCACGGATTGTGATTTTTGTGCCAAATTTCATTCGAATCGCTCCATTTGTTCGTGAGATATCGTCTTCACAGACTCACTGACACACACACACAGACATCACTTCAAAAATGTTCGATTCGTGATCAGGGATGCTTGAAACGCGCTTTCCCGTCGAAAACTCGATTTCGAATTTTAGACCCCGTCACAATACTTTCCTTATATATTATGTATATAAGGAAAGTAATATATAATTTGGTACATTTGTAGAGAAATGGTAGAGGAACACAATGAAATAAACCGTTATTTGATTTAAACTTTAGTTCGGTATTAAACAGCTCGCGAAGAATGCTCAATGAGAGCCAGCTAACGAGCCTCTCGACTCGTGAAACGAGATACAAAGGAAGACGAAGCGTAACTAGCAGGGAGTTTAATAAAAATTGTAACATTTTGCTTGGAAAATTGGAATTAGATGTATGCATCTGCAACTTAAAGAAACAGTTTTTCAGAGCTATTATACATTTCCACCCCTATCAATCTTTTCGACAGAGCGAAGGAACATGATAATCCATTGCGATATCTTATGGAGCCGTCGGAGTTTCGGACTAAATTTGTGGTTCGAAGCTGGAGGGATTTGTAGAACATCACTTGACAGCGTACCAGGTTTTGAGCCCGAATTTCCTCCCTACTGAATCCCGAGCACGCTATCTCTAGTACTGAGCAGCTACATCCTTGGAAAATTTTTCCAAGACATAGTAGATAACGCTCATGAGTAAATATTAGTTGCTGTGCTGCAGTATTCTTTATTATACTGTCGTTACTTTCCTTATATACATAATGTATAAGGAAAGTGTTGTGACGGCGTCGAAAATTCGAATTCGAGTTTTCGACGGGAGAGCACGTTTCAAGCATACCTGATCACCAATCAGACGTTCCTGAGATGATGTCTGTGTGTGTATGTGTGTGTGTGTGTGTCAGTGAGTCTGTGAAAACAATAACTGACGAACGAATGGAACGATTCGAATAAAATTTGGTACAAAAATTACAATCCATGAATACTGGAAGCCTATTGTTTTTATACGCAATCGGATGCTTGAAATTTCGAAAAAATCATAAAAAAAAAACCCTTCAATAAAGTTACGTAAATAGTCATTTCTTTTGTAATTTTTCATTAAAACGATTGACATAAATTTTAGAACGCTAGCATGAACCGCTCTCGAGATATTGCACATTTTTCAAACAAATTATCAAAAATCATATAAAATTAAAAAAAAAATATTACTTATTGTGAAATATGTTATTTTTTCATAAGTAATATCATGCGATAAATTGGGAGACATCATTCTCGTGGATCTAGCTAGTCCCATTCATGAGAAAATATACTTTAAGTAATACTGTTTTATTTGGACACCAATTTTCATTTATTTGCTACTAGTATAAATTATTTCTCCGTCCATAACGCTTGGCGAGATTTTGGCGGAATATCGTCAACTTAACGACTTTTTTAAATGTTGCGGAATTAACGAAAATGTCGCTAAATTGATAAAAATGACGCTAAATCAATGAAAAGGACGACTACATGATGAAGTAATTGTTAAAGTATTTTAATATATTGACTATATCGCTTATTGAGGGTGCTACCAATATTGAGGATTGTTTAGTTGCGCGAAGTATAAGTTAATTGAGTATTTTGAAATAGTTTTACATGTTGTCATCCTGAAAATCGCACAATGTACAATTCAACGATAAAAGCACTTATCGTTGAATCTTATACATTATGGATCTTATGGATTACATACATTATCTTATACATGGATCTATACATTATTTTGGTGGATCTATACATTATTTTTTCATTGTAAAACTAGTAAATCCATTGTATTATATAAGGAAAGTCCTGTGCTACACACATCAGATTTTTTTTATTACTTTCTTTATAATACATAGTATAATGTATAAGGAAAGTATTGTGACGGAATCGAAAATTCGAAATCGAGTTTTCAACGAGAGAGCATGTATCAAGCATCCCTAATCACGAATCGAACATATTTGAGGTGATGTCTGTGTGTGTATGTGTGTGTGAAAGTATATATATGTGTGTGTGAAAGTATATATATGTGTGTGTGAAAGTATATATATGTGTGTGTGAAAGTATATATATGTGTGTGTGAAAGTATATATATGTGTGTGTGTGTCAGTGAGTCTGTGCAGACTCCCGAACGAATGGAGCGATTCGAATGAAATTTGGTACAAAAATTACGATCCGTGAATACTGGAAGCCTATTGTTTTTAAACACAATCAAATGTTCAGAACCCCTAATGCTAAATATCTGACGATAGTTATTGGCATTTTAAAAAGCCTTTTTTTATTATATTCATTTTATTGCTCCGTAAAACATGTGGTAAGAAGAGGGGGGGGGTAGTAGCTATCGATTTTTAATATGTTTATCTAAGGCAGAAATTAGAAACCATTTTGTTTTCGAAGGTCTCATTGAAGTACAATGCCCTCCAGTAAGGTCGAACACAAAAATATTTATTAATGTACTGCAAAATGCAAACCTTTAGCAGAAAGTCTAACTAATATACTATATAGTTTAAAGGTGAGCATTATTTGTGAAAGCCATACTTGATACCTGGAGAGCCGCAGATTCTCCGCTCCTAAGATGAGCAGTGTCAGGATTTCGGTTCAGCTTATTTCAATGTGCAGCGGCCTTGTTATGGCACTGTTTTCCAGATTGATAATTATTTTCCTTTAAGACTGCGATTAAGCAAAATTATTTTTTATGTAAAATATACTCTTGAAACATTATCGGTACATATTGGGTAAGAGTGTTTCACTTATCAATTTTCGCAATCTCGTACTCGTGGAGGGATAGTTAAACCAAGAATGGATAACATTGTTATAAGAGCTATACAAATAACTGATGTAGAGAGAAATTTAGGTATGACCTGTCTTGTCATAAAGAATTAAATGAAACGTGGAATTGATATAGAAGAATTAGTGCCAATACCATATCCACTTTTAAAAATTATTTAATTTTCCGTATTTTTCCTTGGTCCCTTTAATACCTTCTGAAATAGTGATTTGGAATGAAACCATCTGCTTAAAAATTTACACTTTTCCTCCCTCTTTCATATTTATTGCAAATACACACTATCTTAATATACCAAAATAACTCTGAATGGAAAAAATGGGAGTGGTCAAATGTGGGCGCAACCAAATACTTTATTGATACATGATGTTACTACTTTATTGACAGTATTTTCAAAATAGTGTTTCATTTCTCTAATTGAATATAACTATCAGCATTTTCTATTTTATTTACTTCTCATAGGAGGCAGGGCCGCCTTAATTTATTGCCGGAGCTCCTTACCTAAAATAAAGTGCAGGGCTCCCTTTGCAATTATTAGAGGAGATATATAAATAAGAAAACTGCATCAGGATGAAACCTTTCAAATTTTTACTACTTTATTTGACTAAGTCGCATCAAAACTGTAGTCGTCATTTAGGAGTTTAACCCCCCCCCCTCCTGTTTTAAGCATTTCAATGTGCGTTGCATAGTTTGATTTTAGAAGACTATGCGACTTACTTTAACTCTTTTGCTTAACTGAAAAAAAAATAAAAGGTGTAAAAAAAAGTATATAGATATGAAATATAAATTGTTTTGTTTTCAAATGCAAATAAATTAAATTATTGTTTGAAGCATTATTTTTATAATTACCTTAATTTATCAAACCTTCGAAACAAAAGTAATTTTCATCTGATCAGCATTTTTTTTAAGTGTTATAGTGAAAATTCTGATTGTATTATATTTTAACATTAAATTATATAGAAAATTTGACAAAATATATCTTGTTGAACCACATGTTTAATTAAAATTAAAATTTAATTAGAAAAATGTAATTTTTTTTTAAATTCCTACTACTTTTTCAAATGTTAATATTTTTGCTCCAAAATTTTCTTCTACATTTCTTGGAATATACTACACAAGATTGTACATGCATTTTTATATGCTTCTGTTATTAGATTTAATATAATTTTTTACTGTCGTGTATAATGAGAAAAAGAGTAAATTTAAACAGTTTTTTTTGTTTGGCATATTTTAAAAATAAACTATAAATCTTTATGTTGATTCTATGCACTGTTTTGTGAAATACAAAATAAAAAACATGCACAAAAAATTTGAAACTTGTATCTAAATTACAGAAAAAGCTTTAGCATTTTAAAAACATGAATGTTCGCCAAAAATGAACACGGAGAAAAAGAAATTTAAAGTTTTCACTTGTGTGCTATTGTATCATTGGGCAGTAAAACATTAATAATTTCTTAAATTATGAAAATACAGATTTGAAATTTGACCTACATATTTAGGATTGTGAAAATTATAATTTGAGTCAATAAAACGGAAATTGATATTTTGACCATTTTTAGGGTACTGTGTCTCCCTTAATTGTGATTTTCACTTTTTTTTATAGCCGCCACAATTTTTCACTATTTTTTTTATTTTTTCCATGTTTTTCATTTTTTCTTTTTTTCAAATTTTTTCTTTCAATATTGTTGATTTTTTTTCTTTTTTCAATATTATTTCATTTTTCAATATTGTTTCTCAATTCTCACCATCGTCATCTATTCTATAATGCTCATAGGCGAAGCTGTCGGCACCATCTCGCAACAGATACCTCTTATCATCAAACGCGGAGATTGCGATTTCTCTTTGTTGGACTGAGCAAAGTTGGTAATTACCACTCGCGATTCGAAATTGTGTTTCTCAAGTAGACTTTGTGTTTGTTCTGCAGACAGGTTATACACTCGTCAAAAGTCCCCGGCCATCCATTATGCTGCTCTAAGGCCTCGGACGAGTCGGGTGGTCTGGGCTTTCGACACTCGTCAAAAGTCCACCTGGGAGCACCGCGTGCTGTTGGCACATTTCGGGCGCGGTAGCCCGGTGGGTTGCGCGCTGGATTTGCACGCTGCCACAACAGCCGCCGTGTTCATGCGGAGTACGATCACGTTAAACATGTGGTTCCTCAAGTCCTTCCGAGAGGTTGGTGGTAGGGGAAGGAGGGTACGGTCCCTATGGATGCCTCCCCCACTGGGTTCCGGTCTAAATTGGGTGGCAATTCCCGGCCGTCCAAACGGTCACCTTACATCTTTCTGGTAGGTCGGACGGTCTGGGTCTCAACAACAACTCGTCAAAAGTCAAATTGCAACACCGTGAAGGAGTGCACGTAACCATGTGCAACTCACAGTACCGGTAGAAGAGCGAATCCTATACAAATGATTAAAAGAACAAACAAAGATATGCAAAAGAGACTTGTTTATTCAGTGAAGAATGTGGGCCCCCATGGTCAGCTACACAGGCCGCTAAACGGCGAGACATACTATAGATGCGGCTATTAATGGTTGCCTAAGGTAATTCTTGCCAAGCAGCATCCACTGCGATACGCAGTTCGTCTACGGTATGTACCGGTGGCTCCGGTGCACCTGACGCACGGTGAGGGCCCACAAGTGTTCAATGGGAGAGAGATCCGGCGAGGCTGGCGACCATAAAAGGATGTGAGTTCCATTAAGGCTGTTGAGAGTTTATCGTGCGGTGTGCAGTGTGACATTGTCTTGCTGGAACACCGTGCCGTGGTCGGTCTGCATCAATGGGCATCACAACTTGTGCGACGTACCGGTCTGCTGTCATATTACCTGCAATGTGCACCATAGCTGATCGAATATGCTGATCGAGCATGATACCGCCCTAAACCAGGATGCCTGGCGTGACGCTCAGTGATATTTGCTGGCAAGTAGCGTTCCCCAGGAATTCGCCATACCCGTCCACGGTTGTCATTCCTTCACTGGCAGAAGTGAGATTCATCCATAAACAGTACACGATGCCATTCATTTGTTCAGTTGCAATGAAAACAACAACACGCCAGACTGGCATCTGTGTTGAAAACCCAGACCACCCGACTCGCTCTAGGGCACGAGCAGTAATTTGAGTGGCCGGAGACTTACATCTGTGTGTCGAGCGCTTAATGGCACCCAGTGGCTGTTCGCTGTAAGCGCAGCTGTACCTCATGCAACCTGTTTCGAATGGTTTGGGTCAAGGAGGTGCAACCGTAGATGGCGGCAGGCTGTTTCAGATGTCACTTGCTGTTGCAAACGAGTCTTTACGAGCCGTTCGGCGAATCTGCCGGTCTGTGCGCTCTGTTGTGCGCCTGTTCGATCATCTCCCTCTTCCGCGTATTCGCTGATGTTCCTGCGTCCAATGGTGTCACACATCACTAGACGGTCGTCCCCAACACGCGTGGCAATTGCAAGCATCGACAAAACCACGTCAAGAAGCTCCAGGATACGGTCTCATTCCCCAGCCGGTAACTGCTAGTATACAGCTCGCTGACGTCTCCGAGAACTCGCTTCTTCGCTTTTTCGAAAGTTCGGCTGTTGCAACTCGTCGCTGATATCATTCACGGTACGAGGCGTCTGCTGGTCTTTATTACTCGAAACTGGGTGTCACTTAATCTGATACGTACGAAAACTTAATCATATGCATATGACTCTATCTTCTACCGGTTCTGTGATTTGCATATAGCTACGTTCATTCCTCCATGATGTTGCAATTTCGCTCCTGACGAGTGTATAATATTGATTCTTTATATTTCTTTTCTGTATGTTCTGGGAGGATAGAATACATCTTAAGGCGAAGACCGATAAATTCTAAAATAAGTGTCGAGTTTAGCTCATCGTTCATCTTTCCTAGAATTTTGTTATTCTGTCTTGAGTATAGCGGATGGTCTAAGGGTAATCGGAAAAATCAAAATAGTTTTTATGTTGTTCTAAATCTTGATAAACAGCTTGTTTTTAAATCTCATAACACAATGAATCCGTATCTGTGAATTAAAGCTGTACATGATCTTCATACTGCTGCTTCATAAAATTGTAATGAAAATCATACATTAAATATTTGCTTAGTTCCAATGCAATAAAACCTAAGTAAATGGGACGGTTGAAAGTGATGCATTTTTTTATTCTTTCTATGTCTACTAAATTCTCATTAAAAATCTTTCGATGTTGAAATGTAGGAACTGCGACCAATTTTTGAGCTTTCCTTTCTGTATTTACAATTTGGACATTGATGTATTTTCTAATATTCTCTACTATTTTTCTATAATTACTATTGTTCAAAAGTATTAAAAAGTCCTTCTTGAAAGTTGAATTTGCTTACTTTCTCTGTTAGGTGTTAAAGTCGATGTATCTCTTAAGCCATGGCTTTTGGTTAAAGTTTAAAATCTTATGAATTTTGACTAATTGTAGACTTAAATCAAGATTTAACTGTAAATTTTTGTGGTAGAGATTATCATTTCTTTTATGTTTTACATTTGGAACTAGTTTGGTTGTAGGTTGAGTGTTGAAAACCCAGACCACACGACCAACCCGAAGGCTTATGGTAGCAAGATGTGTGGCCGGGAACTTTATTTTTTGATTCAAGAGATTACAGTACATATATTAAAATGAATCACATCACAGGAACACAGAAAACTACACAGATACTTATAACACATAGAACAACACAATTAAAACACAGAGTACACAAAAATACAGGAGTAATAAATTCAGGTATAACCAGAATGGGAAAAGGATGAAAGTTTTCCCTGGAATTACATAAGATGATGAAGAATATTTTGATGGCAGTTTTTCCAAAAATTTACATATGATGATGAAGTATGATATGTTGATGATAATTATGCCAAATGAAAGGTGAATGTGGATGAAAATGGTTGGAAATGATTGAACAGAAGGTGTACTAACATTTTGAAGAGATTTACAATGATTATTCTGGATGAAAATTGGAATTTACCGAAGAGATTTACAATGATTTTTCAGAATGAGTAAATTGGAATTTACAGAAGTATACAATTGTTTACAGGTATTTTCAGCAACATCCCAGAAGAACCAAGGAAAAGAGGAGCAGTGCAAGGTCAGGGACCAGAAGGGGCCTGGAGACCCCCAGGTTGATCAGGGAATATTATTCGAAATTTCGCGGGCGGAGAAGATGCACTTTTTAATTTTTTGAAAAGAAGAAAGTTTGGTTGTAGGTGTAAATTTTCGTTGACCTAGTTAACGGCTTCAGATTATAACTGTTCTTGCCCAATTATCATTTTCTTTCTGAAGCCACAGGACAGGATAATCATTGTGTAAATTATGTAGTTTCTGAGGATAGTGAAGGTCGGCCTCTAAAATAAGTCTTTCGCTGCTGTCTTCTAAAAGCGATAAAATGTAATCGATGATGTGGGGTGTTTTTGCAGATGTCCAGGTAAAATTGGCATATGGTAGGTTGTGACATAGCTAACCATAACGGTAATGCACGTCTAAATATAGGATATACTTTTTAGCTTCATGGGTGTAATTGGGAAGGTATGCGGATTCTTGACTTTGCACCAACTCTTGCTAATCATGGATATACCGTCACGAATTCCTTCATTGATAAAACGATGCATATTGATGTCAGTGACTAATTATAAGGGCTACCTCTAATTTTTAAACACTCTTGCCATGATAAACTAGGTGACGTCATTAAATTTTCATAATTTAAATCCTAGGAGGGCTTGCAAAGCTAACGAAAATTTTCAAACACATACGCCAAGAGAAGAACGTAAGTTTTTATTTAAAAGTCGTGAGAGTCCCATAAGTTTCGTAGATTGAACGTATATTTCACACCTTTCGTGCATGTTCGTAGTCTTCGCTAGAGATATCGAATTAATTTAACGTATTGCGAAAGGCTGAAGGGGGTGATTATGCGGTTTCTTCAAACATTTGAAAAGATGACGCATAATCATACAGATGAGCACATTTTCGCAAAAGAAGAGGCTTTTTGTGCATAATTTTTTCTCTAAAGATACTGAATTGATTCGAATTTAAATTAGATACGAGCTTTTCCAAGGAAGCAGGCGAAAATTGAAAACTGTCCAAAAAGTTTAAGACTGCGCTCACTTTTTACTTTCCTTATATACATAATGTATAAGGAAAGTATTGTGACGGGGTCGAAAATTCGAATTCGAGTTTTCGACGGGAGAGCACGTTTCAAACATCCCTGATCACGAATCAAACATTTTTGAAGTGATGTCTGTGTGTGTGTGTGTGTCAGTGAGTCTGTGGAGACGATAACTGACGAACGAATAGACCGATTCGAACCAAATTTGGTACAAAAATCACAATCCGTAAACACTGGAAGCCTATTATTTTTATACGCAATCGAATGTTCAGAACCCCCCTAAATTTTCGAATGAAATTTTGAAAAAATCTTCAAAATATCAAAACCACTAATAAAGTTACGCAAATAGACATTTCTTATGTAATGTTTCATTAGAAAACGATTGACATACATTTTAGAACGCTAACATGAACCGTTCCCGAGATATTGTACATTTTTCAAAAAAATTATCAAAAAGTCATATAAAATAAAAAAAAATATTTCCTATTGAGAAACATGTTCACTTCATATGTCACACCATGCGATAAATTGGGTAATATCATTCTCGTGGATCTAGCTCGTTCCATTCATGAAAAAAGATACTTTGAGTAATACTTTTGGATTTGAACGCTAATAGTCATTTATCTGCTGTAAGAATAACTTATTTCTTAGTGCATAACGCTTGGCGAGATTTTGGCGAAATGTCGCCAACTTGGCGACTTTTTGAAATCTTGTCAAATTAACGAAAATCTAGCCAAATGGATAAAAATGACGCTAAATCAATGAAAATGACGACTAATTGTCGAAAATTCAATATCTAAGAATATTAGTATCTACTATAAGAAAAACCTATTTTTTTACTGTAAACATATTAAATTCATTACATTATATAAGGAAAGTCATGTGTTGCCCACATCAGACTTTTTACTATGTGTTCGTTAATGTTTCTGACAGTCGCTGCTAAAAAAAATTAAATTTTTTAGGTAATTTTTGCAGTTTTTATCAATTTTCTTGCATCATACGTTAAGCTTTGTCATTCAATGCGTAGTATATGTTAACGGAAATGTAGGGGCAGAGTTTTGTAATTTATCGTGTTTTATACATTTGTATCTTATCATTTATTAAAGCTTTGACTGTCTTTCTATGCATACATTATTGTTTTACGTAATTTCTGTCGGTAAGCCTTTAATTTTTTGTATTTGTTTTCATTTAATGTTCACAGCATATGTGAATTTTGAATTGCTATCTCAAAACATTTTCTATCCAAAAAGTGTTCGGCTTGTTTATTTATTAGGCTTCACTTACATTTATTTATTATTTAGAAATTTTTTCCCATCGATATTTTATTTTGTCTGATCTGCAGTTTATTTTGGAATTGTGAATGCGGAGAGTACTACATGCTCCTTACTTTGTTTGCCAAGGAATTTGGAGTATTAATAGCAGTAGTTGCATATATTTAAGCTAAATCCTAGTGACCTAACTCTGTTGTTTAGCGTATATGAAAAACCTGAACATAGTAGTTAGATTTCTTGATGGGCTTTTTTATGACTAAAGAGCATGCTCTGTTATTCAAATGTAAAGCTTATTTAGTGCTTTCTTAAAGAAGTATATTTAAAATTATATTGTTCGTAACAGATTTACGACTTACTTTTATATTTTGTTTATTCTTTTTAAATTATTTAATTTTTATTATAATTCATTGAATTTTAATAACTAAAAATGCCAAGTGCTTGTGTTGTTCCTGGTTGTTTTTTTATAAAAAAATTTGATGTGGGCAACACATGACTTTCCTTATATAATGTAATGAATTCACTACTTTTACAGTAAAAAAATAGGTTTTTCTTACAGTAGATACGAATATTCTTTCCAAGACATTGAATTTTAGACAATTAGTCGTCATTTTCATTGATTTAGCGTCATTTTTATCCATTTGGCGAGATTTTCGTCAATTTGGCAACATTTCAAAAAGTCGCCAAGTTGGCGACAATCCGCCAACTTCGTCGCCAAAATCTCGCCAAGCGTTATGCACTAAGAAATAAGTTATTCTGACAGCCGATAAATGACTATTGGCGTCCAAATACAAAAGTGTTACTCAGAGTATCTTTTTTCATGAATGGAACGAGCTAGATCCACGAGAATGATGTCACCCAATTTATCGCATGGTATTACATATGAAAAGTGAACATGTTTATCAATAGGGAATTTTTTTTTATTTTATATGACTTTTTGATATTTTTTTTGAAAAATGTACAATATCTTAAAAACGGCTCGTGTTAGCGTTCTAAAATTTGTGTCAATCGTTTTCTAATGAAAAATTACATAAGAAATGTCTATTTGCGTAACTTTATTAGTGGTTTTGATTTTTTGACGATTTTTTCAAAATTTCATTCGAAAATTTAGGGGGTTCTGAACATTCGATTCCGTATAAAAACAAAAGGCTTCCAGTGTTTACGGATTGTGGTTTTTGTACGAAATTTGGTTCTAATTGGTCCATTCGTTCGTCAGTTATCGTCTCCACAGGCCCACTGACACACACACATACTTTCACACACACACACACACAGAGAGAGAGAGAGAGACATCACTTCAAAAATGTTTGATTCATGATCAGGGATGCTTGAAACGTGCTCTCCCGTCGAAAACTCGAATTCGAATTTTCGACCCCGTCACAATACTTTCCTTATACATTATGTATATAAGGAAAGTAAAAATGGTTTCAAAGTTAGCAGCTTTAAATTTCCTGCTAATGAAGAACAAAAAAAAAGTGGATTTTATTAATACCTAGAACTAGCAAGTTTTAAAATATTCAAAGGTAAGTTTAGATCTCGAAGGTGACGTATCGGGTCTTCTATACACCGTAACTGGGTTGACACTGACTGGTCCCCACAGAATACTAAATTAGCCTGTGCTTCTCTCATTGGGACCTATGATTACGTAACTGCACTCGCAGGGCCCACGGTGTGCTATCTTATCAGTGGAAGTGGTGTTTAGACTTTATACTGCAGTGCCCATTTTTTCAATTATCGACTCAAAATCCGCGTGCACAATATAGGGCACGAGGTATCGATAATTCTGATGTATGAAAGATAAAATATTTTCGCCTTTCTTGGGCATTTTCAGATGTTGTGGGATTGTGTTCTTTACAGTAGTTTAAATGGTTTTTTAACACTTTACAACAAAGTTGAAAAGTGTTTATGACTTTGTTCATTCTGTCTGTCTGTCTGTCTGTCTGTCCGTTAGCACGATAACTGCCGTAAAAATGACTTAATCAAAATGAAATTTTGGTATGTTGCTCAGACGGTCTGTAGGACCTATGGGAATAGAAATGAATAAGATCACCCAATTAGTTTTGGATTGAACCCGGGTTGAAAAAATGAAATACATTGAGCCCTATGGGACCTAATTTTTCAAACATTTTTTAAGCGAATTTAAAATTGCTGAAATTGCTTCGAAAATTTTAGATAATATTCAAATTGTTCCATAAAATATATAAAAAAAAAATTCAGCGAAATATATTCAGTAGTTTTTTAAATAAAAATTTAAATAATAATTACACCTCTTATATGAAACGATCACGTGACCATGATATGAAACGATCAAATAACCCACTTCAAAATGATATATGGCATCCATCTTGTTTCAAAATCGTGATTTTTTAAAGTTCTTTTTAATTCATATTGAGTGTTGTATCCGTCCTAAAACAACTTTATTTTTGCTTAAATTCTGTGCATCTACATACTGAAACAACGCAATGACAATATATTTGAGTTTAAATGCTCATCTAAATTTGATTATTTCTGCAACAAAGCCTATTTTTCACCTATGTAAAATGTAAACAGCAAAATATGTAGAATGTGTTGTATTAGAATTCCTGTATTTTTTTAACACAAAATAATTTAGTCCATGGAGTCTGCATGGCTGATATGAATGAAATATTAATTGATTTTATAAAGAGAAGGACGATTTTTTTCGATGAAGTTTTAAGCATAGAGTTTAATTATTTGTAGCTCCATGGTCTTAAATAAAATGTTTAAATAAAATAAATTATTATAGTATTGTGATGAATGACATGAATGGGAAATTATTTATTAATATAATGCTGCTTTTATAGAGAGAGTCAGGCGTGTTATTTTTTCCATGACGTCATTTGAATTAATTTCAGTTGTTTTCGATGAAGTTTTCAAATATAATAAATTATCGTAGTATTATGATAGATTTAAAAATATTACCGTGGAATGTATTGCATTTTAGAGATATTTAAACCACGCAATTTATATTTCAATGCCGTCTTTTGAATGATGTTCATTTTTTTCAATGAAGGTTTAAGTTTTCAAATATAATAAATCAATGTAGTATTGTGATAAGTTTTAAAATATTACCGAGGAATGTATTGTATTTTCGACTTTTTAAAAATGAAATTGCATTGAAGTTGGAAAGTGTTTCATAATCAATGCTTTAAGCATGATTGATCTTTCTTGTTAAATTATCTTCTTTCTGGAATCTGTGTAAACAGCGATAGCAGATATAAGTTGTGCGGTTGTGATGGGCGATATCGCCTATTAGTCTCGGCATATTTCTAATCAAACAATAATGTTGATTCTGTTCATTGCTAATTAATAATAAATTTTATACCATCTTCCCCCCTCTTCGAAATGTATATTGGAAAAATCCCCCCTCATCGTAACCAAACACATTGATTCCTAATTCGTTTACTGTTTCATAGAAATGATATCTCACATGTGCGATATCTTACAAACTGGAACTTCTAACTAAATCTTCCCAACTAAATTTTTCTAACTGGAACTTCCTAACTATACTTCCTAACTGAATCACCCCTTCATGAGAAATATAAATGGGATACTCTGTGCTGGTGATCTTTTCATGGAATCTTGATTTTGTAAGCTAGGAGGTACCCGGTACTGAACCAAGCATTTTGAATATTCAAAATGAATATTTTTATATTATTTGAATATTTTCGTATATTCAGAATCGCACGTTTTTCAATTAACTTTTTAGGTGTGAGAATATAAGATCTAGCGGGGAGTGAATTATATTTTGCTGTATGAATGTCTTCAGTATTTTACCAAGAACCCAACCAGATCCGAACTACGGAGAATTTTTTAGTGTCTTCGAAATTTTAGTGAAAACTTCTCCGATTTGAGTGTTCAGCATTTCAATCTGCAGACACAGGTGTGTTTTGCTCCTAAAGATTGCGCACTCGTTTGTACACCGTCGTCTGCTTCAGTACGTCATAATTCCATTTCTACAACGATGCTGCCTTTTTATTTGACGAAAATCTGGCATTTTCTCAATTAAATAATTTTCAAGTAAAAACGTCATTTCCAGAGAAAAGGTATTCAAAGCACATGAATGTTGCACCGAGGGGGTAACGGTGTAACACCCAACATGCAAATGTGTTCCAATCATTTTTTCACATTTTTGTCGTTTTTAAACGATTCTGCAGCGTCAGAATTTGAACGTTTCAAGGAAACGGGTGGGGGAAACAAATGGATAGAACATATTGATGTTGTGAAAGAATTGACCTTCTCGAAAATGCTTTCCCACATACATTACATAAATATTTTTTCAAGTGTATAACACTGTGTCTGCATAGTGTTTCTCTAGATGAAAACCCCTTTTGTCATTCTTCGCAAAAATGAGTAGCAGGTTCCGAGAGAGGGGTGTCGGTAACACATGAGTATACATTTTCACATCTTTTCAAATCTGATTATCTGTGAAAATATGTTTCACAGATATTACAAGTGAACTTTTTTTATTAGTAGAATACGTTTTGACATGCTTTTTACTTTCCTTATATACATAATGTATAAGGAAAGTATTGTGACGGGGTCGAAAATTCGATTTCGAGTTTTCGACGGAAGAGCACGTTTCAAGCATCCCTGATCACGAATCAAACAGTTTTGAAGTGATGGCTGTGTGTGTGTGTGTGTGTCAATGAGTCTGTGGACGATAACTGATGAACGAATGGACCGATTCGAACGAAATTTGGTACAAAAATCACAATCCGTAAACACTGGAAGCCTATTGTTTTTATAAGCAATCGAATGTATAGAACCCCCCTAAATTTTCGAGTGAAATTTTGAAAAAAATCATCAAAAAATCAAAACAGCTAATAAAGTTACTCAAATAGATATTTCTTATGTAATTTTTCATTAGAAAACGATTGACAAAAATTTTAGAGCGCTAACATGAACCGTTCTTGAGATATTGCACATTTTTCAAAAAAATTATAAAAAGTCATATAAAATAAAAAAAAATATTTCCTATTGAGAAACATGTTTACTTTTCATATGTAATACCATACGATAAATTGGGTGACATCATTCTCGTGGATCTAGCTCGTTCCATTCATGAAAAAAGATACTTTGAGTATTACTTTTGTATTTGAACTCCAATAGTTATTTATCTGCTGTAAGAATAATTTATTTCTTTTTCCATAACGCTTGGCGAGATTTTGGCGACGAATTTCGGGCGACTTTTTTAAATGTTGCTAAATTAACGAAAAACTCGCCAAATGGATAAAAATGACGCTAAATCAATGACGACTCATTGATGACGACGACATGAGAAATGACGCTTCATTGAGAATTCAGTTTCTTGGTAAGAATATAAATAACTACTGTAAAAATAATCTATTTTTTTACTGTAAAAGTAGTAAATTCATTGCATTATATAAGAAAAGTCATGTGCTGCCCACATTAGATATTTTAGATTGTATTTTGGGAGAAACTCTTACTACAGGTGGCATAGACCTATAAAAAACCATTAGTTCTTCGTTTCAAAAACTAATTCTATGTTGTCTATGAATGAAATATATAAAGGTAGTCATTTACTACAATATTTAATACAATTTTTTTTTTATTTAGCACATTTCTAAAATTCTTAATTTTTGTATATGAATGGCGGATTTTTATCTGTTAGTTCTTCGTTGTCTATGAGTGAAATAGGCTGTGTGATTTAATAAAATGTATACATTTTCACATTTTCCATAAGCCAATGGATTCTGCATCTCATTTAAAAACTAATTGCTCTAACAAAGATGGAACTGTTGCAAATATCGTAAAACATGTTAATACTCTAAACGAGTTCGTTTCGTCAGAATTCAATTTTACTCTATATGAATCATTTGAAATGAATTGTTTTTTAAATAAAGATCTTGGTGATAATATGTGTGCTATATTAAGATATTTGAAGGTAAATTAAAACTATACATTTACAATTATGTGAAAACATTAAATCATGGATTTATACCTTCATCAGTGAATGTTATTTCAATGACTTCTACAACGTGGTGTGATTTTGTGGAGAAAATTACTCAGTTGAAGCCTCTACACACTGATTCCTCATTCATTGTAAATCATAAACTTATCGTTGCTTCATACTGCACATAGATTTACAGCAAATGTACCCTCTTCAATGCAATGCTTAAAGGATCTTAGTTCGAAAATAATTAATACATTATTTCAATCAATGATTCAAAAGATATTACCATAATGCATTAATTAATATACAGAGGATGTATATGCGTAATGAATTACTTAGTGATTTTAGAAATATAACGGCTGAACTTATGGTGTTATTACACAGGGCAATTTTTATTGCCGAACACAGGGCAATTCCGCCCTTCAATCATACTTTGGCCCCTTCTCTCTAATGCCGCCGATTTCATTCCATGACGCATTCTTTAGTTTTTTTTTCGTATAATTTGGATCTTTTATATCCCACAGGTGTATGTAATTTGGTAGAAGTTCTATTAATTTTTTTTAAGTTCTAAATTCCAACGTAGTTGAGCTGATTGAAATGTGCTTGCAGTTGCCACCGCCATCTTTAATGCAAATAAGAATGCTAGTGTTCCTTAATGCTAGTTACTTAATGCTTGTAAAATCGACACAGTGAGATACTATTCTATTCTAGAATCATTCTATTCTAGGTATACCTCGTTGCTACCGGTAAAATAGTGTTTGTTCTCTTAAAATTTCTAAGTTCTAATCAGTAAACCTTATGACTCATTACATTCTTACTTCGATGCCATCGCAAAAAAGTTTAGTGTTTTGCAAAATCGACACTGTGCGTCACTAGTATTCGTCCTACTTTGTAACATCGACACTGTGGGACACACGTGTTCGTTCCCATCCTAACTATCCACCTCATGAATCAGTCAATTCTAAGTATACTTCGTTGTAACGGGCAAAATTGTATTCTCTTAAAATGTTGAAGTTCTTGTCAGTTAAACCTCATGATTAATCATATTCTTTAATCATTTGAACCTCATAACTCATCACATTCTCACGTTGTTACCACCGCAAAAAAGTTTAGTGTTGCCACCACAAAAATGGGTTACCTCTAAAAATTTCCAAGTTCTCATTTCACGAAAATCTCCTCCCTCTCAAATGAGTAAACCTTTCTCATTCCGCAATATCTCGCGGTTGGCGCAGAACGCTCCTTATATGCCTACTATTATTACGGAAGATGAACCGAATATTTTTTTGGAAGAGGGGAGGACTCAAATTGGTTGACAAAAACTCTGGGTAAAACAACATTCATAGATAAATATGCTTTTTAAAGTTGTAGATGATATGATTTCGAAATTGAATACGTTTTCTGCCAAAAATATTTTTAAATACTGAAAGAATGGAATAAAAAAGAAACATTTATGACATTATGACTGGAGGTATTAATGGTGTCGAGAAGTTGTGAGACTTGGGAAGTGCATTACTTTAGTTGGAATGGCAACAAAACGTCGACGGTTGCTCCTTAAAGTTGAGGTGCGATCAGCTGTAACGCTAAGAATCGCGGTATATCACTGACCCCGGCAAAGCCGTCTTGAGCGACTTATGTGTACGGTTGGGGGGTTCGAATTATGTCTTTCTTGACAGGAGTCAGTTTCGCCTGATACAAGTAATATGTCTTTCTGTCTGTCAGCTGTTTTGCACAACATCCAGGTCGAATCAAGGAGACTCTCTGATATGTATATATGCATATTAAGAGCTTTGCCCTCTACTTTCTGCCGCTTGCTATCCCAGTAATTCACATTGCGATCTCTTTTGTTCCGCCTGTATCTCTTGAACTCGCTTCATGGAACTCTCCCTGCTGCATGGAACTCGCTTCATGAGCTTTTTCATACAGTCCGGTCCATAGCTGACGGGAGATATATTGGCTATGTAAAATATCACGTGATCAAAACCCTGCATCATCTTGAAATTGCCGTTTGGTTCAACATTCACGTTTGCCGTGAAGTTTCTATTTATTCAAAAGTTTAATTTGAATTGTAACATTTATTACTTTCCTTATATACATAATGTATAAGGAAAGTATTGTGACGGGGTCGAAAATTCGAATTTGAGTTTTCGACGGGAGAGCACGTTTCAAGCATCCCTGATCACGAATCAAACATTTTTGAAGTGATGTCTGTGTGCGTGTGTGTGTGTGTATGTATGTGTGTGTGTGTGTGTGTGTGTCAATGGGTCTGTGGAGACGATAACCGACGAACGAATGGACCGATTCGAACGAAATTTGGTACAAAAATCACAATCCGTAAACACTGGAAGCCTATTGTTTTTATACGCAATCGAATGTTCAGAACCCCCCTAAATTTTCAAATGAAATTTTGAAAAAATCGTCAAAAAATCAAAACCACCAATAAAGTTACGCAAATAGACATTTCTTATGTAATTTTTCATTAGAAAACGATTGGCATAAATTTTAGAACGCTAACATGAATCGTTCTCGAGATATTGTACATTTTAAAAAAAAAATATCAAAAAGTCATATAAAATAAAATAAAAATATTTCCTATTGTGAAACATGTTCACTTTTCATATGTAATACCATGCGATAAATTGAGTGACATCATTCTCGTGGATCTAGCTCGTTCCATTCATGAAAAAAGATACTTTGAATAATACTTTTGTATTTGAACGCCAATAGTCATTTATTTATCTGCTGTAAGAATAACTTATTTCTTAGTGCATAACGCTTGGCGAGATTTAGGCGACAAATTTGGCGGAATGTTGCCAACTTGGCGACTTTTTGAAATGTTGCCAAATTAACGAAAATCTCGCCAAATGGATAAAAATGACGCTAAATCAATAAAAATGACGATTAATTGTCGAAAATTCAATATCTTGGAAAGAATATTAGTATCTACTATAAGAAAAACCCATTTTTTTACTCTAAAAGTATCAAATTCATTACATTATATAAGGAAAGTCATGTGTTGCCCACATCAGATTTTTTTATACTACATCAAACTACAGAGTCTTACTTACATTTTGGAATCATACATGTTGAAAAGCGCTCGCAGGATTTAAGAAAACTTCTATAGATCTGGTAAGTCAATATTTCATTAAGCCTAGTCGTAATACTTTAAGTCACAAGTTTGTAAAATATAGATAACTAGCCTAGCAGCGATTACCCGGCGTTGCTCGGGATTTACCATGTAAAACTATGGTAAAAATTACACCGGAACAAATAGGGCCGATTGTGATATATTACCGCTGAATGTATCGCATTTTAGAGATGTTTAAATAAAATTAAAGTTGGAAAGTGTTTCATAAACAATGCTTTATGCATGATTGATCTTTCTTGCGATTTCTTAATACTTTTCGTTGTTGAGTAAGCCTGTGAGAAATAAACCATGGTGATAGTTTCCATTTAAATTCATATCTCAAACCTGCGATTTTCAAAAGTGTCTAATGCGTTCAATAAACTCCCACAAAACTCAGAGATTTAATTGACTTTCACGTTTTAAACCAACAATATTCAACCTTTTTCGTTGTGAATCATGGAGTTAGAGAGTAGAACTCATATCTCAAACCTGCGATTTTCAAAAGTGTCTAATACGTTCAATAAACTCCCACAAAACTCGGCGAATAAATTGACTTTCACGTTTTAAACCAACAATATCCAACCTTTTTCGTTGTCAATCATGGAGTTAGAGAGTAGAACTCCTAGGAAAATGTGTCGTTTTTCACTAATATCTCGAGAACCACTGGTCGTAGCAACTCGAAACATAGCCTATGTTTTAAGTGGAGCGATTTCAAGACTACAAAGAGAAATTTCATGAAATTCAGCTCAACTGTTCTCCAGTTATGGTGGAGCATACATACATACTTTTCTTCTTTATATATATATAGATTTGCTCTAATCTACAGCTAGTTTAAACTGCAGTTGTTCTAAATTGCAGCTTTTTTTCATATTTAAAGGCCTTTCTTCCTTTTTATTTCATAATTTAATAATTTTGTATAGAAGAAAAATATCGAGGACACGAGTTGTTGTTGCTGAGACCCAGACCGTCCGACCTACCAGAAAGGTGTAAGGTAACTGTTTGGAAGGCCGGGAAGTGCCACCCAATTTAGACCGGAAACCAGTGGGGTAGCCATCCACAGGGACCGTACCCTCCTTCCCCTACCACCAAGCCCTTGGAAGGACTTACGGACCCACATGTTTATTGTGATAGTACTCCGCTTGAACACGGCGGCACTTTCGGCAATGGCGCGAATCGAACCCGGGGCTACTGTGTGCAACTCCCGCGCGCTAACCACTGGGCTACCGTGCCCAGTCTGGTTCGTACTCCGCATGAACACGGCGGCAGTTGTGGCAGCTTGCAAATCCAGCGCGCAAACCACCGGGCTACCGCGCTCAAAATGTGCCAACAGCACGCGGTGTTCCCAGATGGTCACCCACCCAAGTCCTAACCGCGCCCGATGCTGCTTGACTTCGGTGATCTAACGAGAACTGATCTAACCTTTGGACTGAGGATACGAGTTGTAAAATACTTGGAGTGAAAACTTTGTTTCGTTCAGTAATATAAATATTAGTACAAAATAGTTATTTATTTTAAATGTCTAGATTTTTTTAATCAATGTTTTAAAGAATTTCATAAGGAGCTGTATTTTTTTAATAAATAAATATATAAAAAATATGTTAGATACATAATCTGAAGGTATGGTACATTTATAAAAATTTTAACTCATGCTCGAATATATAATAGCAGTACAAAAAAATCTGATGAGGGCAGAACATTACTTTCCTTATATAATGCAATGAATTTACTACTTTCACAGTAAAATAAATAGGTCACTATATAGTAGATACTTATATTCTTTAAAAGATATTGAATTTTCATCAATTAGTCGTCATTTTGATTGATTTAGCGTCATTTTTATCCATTTAGCGAGATTTTCGTTAATTTGGCAACATTTAAAAAAGTCGCCAAGTTGGCGACATTCCGCCAAATTCATCGCCAAAATCTCACCAAGCGTTATGAACTGAATAATAAGTTATTCTTATAGCAGATAAATGACTATTGGCGTTCAAATACAAAAGTATTACTCAAAGTATATTTTCTCATGAATGGAATGAGCTAGATCTACGAGAATGATGGCAACAAATTCATCGCATGATATTACATGTGAAAAGTGAACATGTTTCTCAACAGTTAATACTTTTTTTAATTTATGGGAGTTTTTGATAAGTTTATTTGAAAAATGTGCAATATCTCGAGAACGGTTCACGCTAGCATTCTAAAGTTTATGTCAATCGTTTTCTAAGGAAAAATTACATAAGAAATATCTATTTGGGTAACTTTATTAAATATTTTTATTTTTGATTATTTTTTCAAAATTTCATTCAAAATTAAAGGGGGTCCTGAACATTCGATTGTGTTTAAAAACAATAGGCTTCCAGTATTTACGGTTTGCAATTTTTGTACCAAATTTCATTCGAATCGCTCCATTCGTTCGTGAGATATCGTCTCCATACACACACACAGACATACTTTCACATACCCACACAGACATCACCTCAAAAATGTTCGATACGTGATCAGGGATGATTGAAACGTACTCTCCCGTCGAAAACTGGAATTCGAATATTCGACTCCGTCAAAACACTTTCCTTATACATTATACTAAGTATATAAGGAAAGTAAAAATTAAAAGCATTACAATATTAATATTTTATTACCCCAAGTTTATTTCAAACGTGCTAAATACATTTAAAGAATTTTTAATAAATTTCAATGATGTTTATCAGTTCGTGAAATGTTTAATATTTGATTTCACCCTCATTAAGTTTTTAATTTTATTACTTTCCTTATAGTATACATAGTATAATGTATAAGGAAAGTAATGTGACGGGGGCGAAAATTTGAATTCGAGTTTTCGACGGGAAAGCACGTTTCAAGCATCCCTGACCACGAATTGAACATTTTTGAGGTGATGTCTGTGTGTGTGTGTGTGCGTGTGAAAATGTGTGTGTGTGCTTCAGTGAGTCTGTGGAGACGATATCTCACGAACGAATGGAGCGATTAGAATGAAATTTGGTACAAAAATTACAATCTGTGAATACTGGAAGCCTATTATTACTTTCCTTATATACATAATGTATAAGGAAAGTATTGTGACGGGGTCGAAAATTCGAATTCGAGTTTTCGACGGGAGAGCACGTTTCAAGCATCCCTGATCACGAATCAAACATTTTTGGAGTGATGTCTGTGTTTGTGTGTGTGTGTGTGTGTGTGTGTGTGAAAGTATGTGTGTATGTGTGTGTGTCAGTGAGTCTGTGGAGACGATAACTGACGAACGAATGGACCGATTCGAACCAAATTTGGTACAAAAATCACAATCCGTAAACACTGGAAGCCTATTGTTTTTATACGTAATCGAATGTTCAGAACCTCCCTAAATTTTCGAATGAAATTTTGAAAAAATCGTCAAAAAATCAAAACCGCTAATAAAGTTACGCAAATAGACATTTCTTATGTAATTTTTCATTAGAAAACGATTGGCATAAATTTTAGAAGGCTAACATTAACCGTTCTCGAGATATTGTACATTTTTCAAAAAATTATGAAAAAGTCACATAAAAAAAAATTCTTATTGAGAAACATGTTCACTTTTCATATGTAATACCATGCGATAAATTGAGTGACATCATTCTCGTGGATCTAGCTCGTTCCATTCATGAAAAAATATACTTTGAATAATACTTTTGTATTTGAACGCCAATAGTCATTTATCTGCTGTAAGAATAACTTTTTTCTTAGTGCATAACTCTTGGCGAGATTTTGGCGACGAATTTGGCGAAAAGTCGCCAACTTGGCGACTTTTTGAAATGTTGCCAAATTAACGTAAATCTCGTGAAAATGACAACTAATTGTCGAAAATTCAATATCTTGGAAAGAATATTAGTATCTACTATAAGAAAAACCTATTTTTTTACTGTAAAAGTAGTAAATTCATTACATTATATAAGGAAAGTCATGTGTTGCCCACATCAGATTTTTTTTAAACACAATCGAATGTTTAGGACCCTCTTAATTTTCGAATGAAATTTTGAAAAAACCATCAAAAAATCAAAACCTTTAATAAAGTTACGCTAATAGACATTTCTTATGTAATTTTTTCTTAGAAAACGATTGACATAAACTTTAGAACGTTAGCATGAACCGTTCTCAAGATATTGCACATTTTCCAAAATATGTATCACAAAATCCCGCAAATTGAAAATAAATATTAACTGTTAAAAAGCATGTTCACTTTTCATATTTAATATCATGCGATAAATTTGGTGACTTCATTCTCGTGAATCTAGCGCGTTCCATTCATGAGAAAAGGTACTTTGAGTAATATCTCTGTATTTGAACGAAATTAGTCATTTACCTGCTATAAGAATAACTTATTTCTGGGTCCATAACGCTGGCAAGATTTTGGCGGCGAATTTGGTGGTATGTTGCCAACTTGACGACTTTTTAAATGTTTCCGAATTAATGAAAATCTCGCCAAATGGATAAAAATGACGCTAAATCACTGAAAATGATGACTAATTGACTTAAATTCAATATCTTGGAAAGAATATAAATATCTACTATAAGCATAACCTATTTTGTTTTTACTGTAAAAGTGGTAAATTCATTGTATTATATAAGGAAAGTCATGTGCTACCACACATCAGATGTTTTTACTTTCCTTATATATATAATGTATAAGGAAAGTATTGTGACGGGGTCGAAAATTCGAATTCGAGTTTTCGACGGGAGAGCACGTTTCAAGCATCCCTGATCACGAATCAAACATTTTTGAAGTGATGTCTGTGTGTGTGTGTGTGTGTGTGTGTGTGTGTGTGTGTGTGTGTGTGTGTGTGTGTGTGTGTGTGTGTGTGTCAGTGAGTCTGTGGAGACGATAACTGACGAACGAATGGACCGATTCGAACCAAATTTGGTACAAAAATCACAATCCGTAAACACTGGAAGCCTATTGTTTTTATACGCCATCGAATGTTCAGAACCCACCTTAATTTTCGAATGAAATTTTGAAAAAATCATCAAAAAATCAAAACCGCTAATAAAGTTACGCAAATAAACATTTCTTATGTAATTTTGCATTAGAAAACAATTGACATAAATTTTAGAACGCTAACATGAACCGTTCTTGAGATATTGCGCATTTTTCAAAAAAATTATCAAAAAGTCATATAAAATAAAAAAAAAATGTTTCCTATTGAGAAACATGTTCACTTTTCATATGTAATACAATGCGATAAATTGGGTGACATCATTCTCGTGGATCTAGCTCGTTCCATTCATGAAAAAAGATACTTTGAGTAATACTTTTGTATTTGAACGCCAATAGTCATTTATCTGCTGTAAGAATAACTTATTTCTTCGTCCATAACGCTTGGCGAGCTTTTGGCGACTAATTTGGCGGAATATCGCCAACTTGGCGACTTTTTTAAATGTTGCCAAATTAACGAAAATCTCGCCAAATGGATAAAAATAACACTAAATCAAAGAAAATGACGACCAATTATCGAAAATTCAATATCTTGGAAAGAATATTAGTATCTACTATAAGAAAAACCTATTTTTCTTTAATGTAAAAGTAGTAAATTCATTTCATTATATAACGAAATTCATGTGTTGCCCACATCAGATTTTTTAAATTGCTTTTATATATTTACTAGTAGCGATTAAAAGGCGTTGCTCAGTATTTACCATGCAAAACTGTGATAAAAATTACACCGGAACATATAGGGCGGTGAATCTCATACATTGTTTTTTCACTGTGAAAGATGTAAATTCATTGCATTATGTAAGAAAAAAAATCGGTGCATTATATAAGTCATAGCTGCATAAGAAAGAATCTTCCTCATAAAATGCTGATAATTAAATAACCATTTTCAACACTTTACAACATAGTTGAAATGTGTTTATGACTTTGTTCATTCTGTCTGTCTGTCCGTTAGCACGATAACTGCCGTAAAAATGGCTTTATCAAAATAAAATTTCAATCTGTTGTTCAGACGGTCTGTGGGACCTTTAGGAATATACATGAATAATATCACCTAATTAGTTTTGTATTGAACACGGGTTGAAGAAATGAAATACATTGAACACTATGGGACCTAACTTTTCAAGCATTTTTAAGCGATTTTGAAATTCAGAAATTGCTTCGAAAATTTTAGGAAATATTCAAATTATCTCATAAAATATATAAAAAATATTCAGCAAAATATAATCAGTAGTTTTTTAAAATAACAATTAAAATAATAATTAAACCTTTTATATGAAGAGATCCCGTCACCATTATATGAAGAGATCACATGACCCACTTCAAAATAAAATATGGCATCCTCTTGTGTCGAAATCGTGATTTTGAAAATTATTTTTAATTTATATTTAGTGTCGTATCCGTCTTAAAACCGCTTTATTTTTTGCTTAATTTCTGTGCATCTGTATTCCGAAACAGCACAATTACAATATATTTGAGTTTAAATGATCATCAAACATTGATTGTTTCTACAACGAAACATAATTTTTACTTATGTAGAATGTAAACTGAGTAGGCTGTTAGATGAGTTGTATAAGAATTGCTGAATTTCTTTAATGCAAAATTATTTTGCTCAGGAGCCTGCAATATAGATGATATGAATGAAACATTAATTGATTTTACATAGAGAAGCGGACGATTTAATGGCAGACTTCTTCGATGAAGTTTTACGCATAGAGTTAAATTACTTTGGCCTCCATGGTTTTAAGTTTTTAAGTAGAATAAATTATTGTAGTACTGCGATGAATGAAATAAAAATGTATGAATGAAATATTTGCACTTCTTTTACGCAGAGAGCCAGCCAAGCGGTTTATATTTCGATGCCAGCCAAGCAATTTATATTTGAATCAAGTTCGTTTTTTTTCGCTGAAGTTTTAAATTTTCAAATAAAATTAATTATTGCAGTATTGGGATATATTACCACTAAATTTATCGCATTTTAGAGATGTTTAAATAAAAAGTAAATTTGAAAAGTGTTTCATAATCAATGCTTTATGCATGATTGATCTTCCTTGTGGTTTCTTAATACTTTTCGTTGTTGAGTAAGCCTGTGAGAAATAAACCATGGTGATATTTTCTATTTAAATTCATATTTCAAACTTGCGATTTTCAAAAGTGACTAATACGTTCAATAAATTCCCACAAAACTCAGAGAGTTAATTGACTTTCACGTTAAAACCAACGATTTCCAACCTCTTTCTTTGGGAATCATGTAGTTAGAGAGTAGAACTCCTAGGAAAAAGCTTCGTTTTCCATCAATATCTCGACAACCCCTAGTTTTAGAAACTTGAAACTTGGACTAAATTTATGGTGGCTATTTCAAAGCTACTTACCAAATTTCATTAAATTCGGTTCAGCCGTTCTCCCGTGATGATGAGACAAACGAAAGTGTCGATTTTCACTAATATCTCGAGAACCACCGTTCGTAGAAACTCGAAACATGGCCTAGTTTTAAGAGGGGCTATTTCAAGACTACCCACCAAATTTCATCAAAGTCGGTTCAGCTATTCTCCCGTGATGTTGGATTATACATACATACATACTTTTCTTCTTTATAATATATATAGGTTTCCATTTGTAAATTATAATTTAATATTTTTTGCACAAAATTTTTTTCCGAAATTCTTATGACTAGATATGATGTCTTTATTAAGCAGACATTTTTATAATACGCTGTCCATTTTTTTATACTTTCTGGTATAAAATATTTTTTTTTTTTTTTTTTTTTTTTTTCAATAAGTAATGCACATATGTACAAAGTATATGTTAATATACTGTGTTTAATCGATTTTACTATGATTATCTAATTGATTTTATTGTTTTTATCTCGATTTAAATTTACAATTATATGTGTTTCCTGTTCTCAATAGTTTGTAATTTATTACTGTGCTTGGAATACTGAAAATATATTTGAGTCAAATGCTCTACAAACGGGATTATCTGACCTCAGAGCTTTCACATTATCTTTCACACAATTTTAACCTATATATATATTTTTCTAAATGAAGCGAGGGAGCGAAGTAACTAGGTTTTGTACAAGGATAAGTCCCTAGAGCCTATACATCCTTTACTGATATTCATTGTCAGATGATAAATCCACAAAAACTTATTCAATTTTTTTATAACTTGAATTTATAGTGTAACTTAATATTTTACGAGCTAATTTCATCCCTGAACGCCGTCAGATAAACATTACATGCGTTTACTTGCGTGTACAGTACCTAATTTAGACCGGAACCCAAGGGGGTGGCAACCGCAGGGACTACACCATTCCTTCCCTAACCCATCTGCTCTATGTTGGACTTTTGAACTTACAGATTTTAATACACATATTCCGCTTAGAGATAAGATAGGGTTGGTCAGCGTCGAGAAGCGAACCCGTGTCTACCGTGTGTGGTCCTCTCAAGAATGTTATTTACTACTCTTTTAACCCATACCCCTCTCGGATGGGCTTTCGGACCTAAACATTTAACTTGCCCATACTTCACGTAGACACGGAGATAGTTTTGGGTGGCGGAAATTGAACCCGGGTCGACTGTTGTTGTTGTTGAGACCCAGACAGTTCGAGCTACCAGAAAAGTGTAAGGTAATTGGACGGATGGGAAGTGCCACCCAATTTAGAACGGAACCCAGTGGGGGAAGCATCCACAGGGACCGTACCCTTCTTTCCTTACCACAAACCTCTCGGAAGGACTCATGGACTCATATGTTTAACGTGATCGTATTCCACGTGAACACGGCGGCAGTTTTGGCAGCGGAAGGAATCGAACCCGGGCCTACCGAGTGCAATTCCCGCACGCTATCCACTGGGCTACCGCGCCCCCCGGGTCAACTGTGTACGAGCTCAACGCCTTAACCACTGTGCTATCTCGGCCTATAGTTTGATTTTTTTTCTACCCAGACCATGTCAGTGGATCCAGTCGTCACCTCCGAGAATAGGGGACAGAGCACTAACTTTTGACGTCTCGGCTTGTAAGCCCACTGAGAGTAGGTGTTCCAGATCGCGATCGGAGCTTTTGCTATTTGTTTCCCTTTTAATTCTCTGTTCGATATAAAGGAATAATAATTTGTCAGTAAAGCAAATAATATTCATGAAATTTGGAAGTATTTTCGATAATGTACATTAAAATGGGTGATTTAAAAGATTAATATTGCTGTACATTTCCTTAAAATAAAATATTTATAATGACTAAAATTCGCTCTGGGGACAAAGATGAAAGAATTCCATTCAGTTAGCCAGTGTTTTAATAAAAGTTTGAAAAAGAACCCTGTATATTAATTGCTTAATCTGGCATTTTATTTGAATAATTCTTCACTACATTCAGCTAATGTATGCGTACTTACAGATAAAGTATGCAGAAACTAAAATAATTTCTGAATACTATATCTTTAAATATCATAAGATAATCATTAAAAAGAAACTCAGAATTTAACTTTTAATATGCTTATATGTTTATTTATTTTTATTTCATTTTATTTTATTCATTACTTTCCTTATATACATAATGTATAAGGAAAGTATTGTGACGAGGTCGAAAATTCGAATTCGAGTTTTCGACAGGAGAGCACGTTTCAAGCATCCCTGATCACGAATCAAGCATTTTTGAAGTGATGTCTGTGTGTGTGTATGTGTGTGTGTGTGTGTGTGTGTGTGTGTGTGTGTCAGTGAGTCTGTGGAGACGATAACTGACGAACGAATGGCCCGATTCGAACGAAATTTGGTACAAAAATCACAATCCGTAAACACTGGAAGCCTATTTTGTTTTTATACGCAATCGAATGTTCAGAACCCCCCTAAATTTTTGAGTGAAATTTTGAAAAATTCGTCAAAAAATCAAAACCGCTAATAAAGTTACGCTAATAGACATTTCTTATGTAATTTTTCATTAGAAAACGATTGACATAAATTTTAGAACGCTAACATGAACCGTTCTCGAGATATTGCACATTTTTCAAAAAAATTATCAAAAAGTCATAAAATAAAAAAAATATTTCCTATTGAGAACCATGTTTACTTTTCATGTGTAACACCATGCGATAAATTGGGTGACATCATTCTCGTGGATCTAGCTCGTTCCAGTCATGAAAAAAGATACTTTGAGTAATACTTTTGTATTTGAACGCCAATAGTTATTTATCTGCTGTAAGAATAACTTATTTCTTCGTCCATAATGCTTGGCGAGATTTTGGCGACGAATTTGGCGAGATGTCGCCAACTTGGCAACTTTTTTTATTGTTGCCAAATTAACAAAAATCTCGCCAAATGGATAAAAATGACGCTAAATCAATCAAAATTACAACAAATTGAAGAAAATTCAATATCTTGGAAAGAATATAAGTATCTACTATAAGAATAACATCTTTTTAAATGTAAAAGTAGTAAATTCATTGCATTATATAAGGAAAGTCATGTGTTGCCCACATCAGATTTTTTTTTTTTGTTGTTATAAATTGTAAAATGATTTAGAATTAAGATAAAATACTAGTTGAATGTCATTCATTAACCTATGCACTATAATTTGTAGAAGTTCAAGTTTTCTAATATAGCACATATTATATTTCTTTTTTTACTACCACACATTAACAAATTGCAAACAATTTTGCTTAATTATGGAGTTTGAAATACCTCAGGGGCTTTGAAAATTTAATAAAGCTGCATAATAGAACTTTTTGGAATTAATATTTCATTTACAATTCCATTGAAGTGAAAATGTAAAAAAGATAAAATTAGCTTTGTATTATTAAAATAACATTAACTATAATATAATGAAATATGTAATGGTAACTCGAAATTGTAAGTTGGTTACTTTGCTATTTTCCAAGTAATTTTAACAATTTTCAATAACATAATAACTCGCTACATAAAAAAAATGTGCACAACCTAAACACAAATGACTTCTTAACCCATTCTTTTAAAATTTCAGCATGCCATAGCAAATAATAAAAAATCTGATGTGGACAACACATGATTTTCCTTATATACTGCTATGAATTTACTACTTTTACAGTAAAAAAATAGGTTTTTGTTATAGTTGATACTTATATTCTTCCACGATATTGAATGTTCGTAAATTAGTTGTCATTTTCATTGATTTAGCGTCAGTTTCATCTATTTAGCAAGATTTTCGTTAATTTGGCAGCATTTAAAAAAGTCGCCAAGTTGGCGACATTCCGCCAAATTCGTCGCCAAAATCTCGACAAGCGTTATAAGTTATTCTTATAGCAGATAAATGACTATTGGTGTTCAAATACAAAAGTATTACTCAAAGTATCTTTTCTCATGAATGGAACGAGCTAGATCCACGAGAATGATGTCACCAAATTTATCGCATAAGATTACATATGAAAAGTGAAAAGGTTTCTCAACAGTTAATATATTTTTTTTAATTTATGGGATTTTTTGATGAATTTATTTAAAAAATGTGCAATATCTCAAGAACGGTTCGTGCTAGCGTTCTAAAGTTTATGTCAATCGTTTTCTAAGGAAAAATTACATAAGAAATGTCTATTTGCACAACTTTGTTAAAGCTTTTGATTTTTTGATGATTTTTTCAAAATTTCACTCGAAAATTTAGGGGGGTCTGAACTTCCGATAACGTTTAAAAACAATAAGCTTCCAGTATTCATGGATTGCGATTTTTGTACCAAATTTCATTCGAATCGCTCCATTCGTTCGTGAGATATCGTCTCCACAGTCTCACTGACACACACACACACATACTTTCACACACACGCGCACACACACACACACATACTTTCACACACACACACACACACACACACACACAGACATCACCTCAAAAACGTTTGATTCGTGATCAGGGATGCTTGAAACGTGCTCTCCCGTCGAAAACTCGAATTCGAATTTTCGACCCCGTCACAATACTTTCCTTATACATTATGTATATAAGGAAAGTAAAAATATAGATGCAATATATTGAGATACTAATTTTTTTATATGCAATTACTTATCAAACGTTTAAAAATATGTTATTTGATGTGTGAAATATTACATTTTACATTATTTTGCTTTCATAACTTTAATGTAGCATTTTTATTGCTACGATTTCTTACTATTGACAATATCTTAAAAAGAGAATGAGATTTTTTTTATCTATATAAATAAAATTGAAAATACATCTATCTGTCTGTGTGTTTATTTAACTCATCATCACGGTAGAACTGCTACATCGAATTTCATGAAAATTTTGTGGGTAGCCTTGAAATAGCCCTACTTAAAATTTAGTCCATGTTTCGAGTTTCTAGGACCAGGGATTGTCGAGATATGAATAAAAGTCCCACGATCAAACCTTCCATAAAAATAGAATTATGCAGATGATATATTTTCCGCAAATTTATTAAGAAAACTAGCAGCATACCCGTTCTTCGTACGGAGTATATAATATAAAGAAACTTATAATTCGCAATCATGTGCAAATTCTGTTAAAATATTAAATGTATTGCTCCTAAAGAGAAGAAGATCTGTTCTCACTATGCAAAATTATTTTCACGGGCAGATCTGAAGAATAAAACATCCTGGCCCCTTTTTTAAGCAAATTTACAAAAAAAAAAAGAATTGAATCAATATATGCAACCCCTTACTACTTATATTGTCGCAGATTGGAAAATATGCCAGTTAGTAGAAGATTACCCGTATTACAATATGAGTCTCAAAAATATTTGCCAAAATAAAAAAGATGACGTAATAAATTGAAAATATCAATAATCCCCGTACTCTTTATACCAGAAGGTCGTCATTTATATTCCAATATATGCCAATATATATCAAAACATATGCCAATATACTTGTACTACTTATATTCTCGTAGATTAGAAGATATACCCGTGTATTTGTAGAAGATTACTCGTACAACGTTCAATATGTGAGTTTAAATAATTTTTGTCATAATAAAACAACTGCATAATAACTTGAAAATATCAATAATCCCTGAATCAATAATCCCCGAAAATATCAATAATAATAACGTTTAAACCTGAAGACCGTAATTGATATTATCCAGTCAAAAATGCTATAAGAAAAATCCAATCGTTCTTTTCTAAAATATATTTTATATCAATGTATTTATTACTCAAATCGGAAAAATTATTTGTTATTCAAATGAAAAAAATAATAATTAAAATTAACAGACAGATTTAATTAAATTGCGTTTCTGAGCAACATTGATATAAGATAGAATCTTCCCCATAAACTGCGAAATTAAATAACCATTTTGATTTCTTTATACATTTCATTGTTCAGTAAAAGCTTGTATAAAATAAACCATGGAGATTTCCCATTTAAATCATGTTTCAAACAATTCATGTTTTCAGAAAGTGACTAATTAGCGCAAAAAAATCTCCCTTCAAACTCAGCGATAGTGTTTTAATTCACTTTCAAACGATTTTCAAGCTTTTCGTTTGGATAAACCACGAAGTTAGAGAGTAGAACTCCTAGGAAAAAGTTTCGTTTTTTATTAATATCTCGACAACCTATGGACTTAGACACTCGAAACTTGGGGTAAATTTATGGGAAGTTATTTCAAGGCTATCCACAAAATTTCATCAAATTCGGTTTAGCCGTTCGTCCGTGATGGTGAGACAAACGAAAATTTCGTTTTTTACTAATATCTCGAGAACCACTGATCGTAGAAACTCCAAACATGGACTAAATTTTAAGTGGGACTATTTCCAGGCTACCCACAAAATTTCATCAAATTCGGTTCAGCCGTTCTCCCGTGATGACGGGACAGACAGACAGACTGACAGATTTTCAATTTTATTTATATAGATTATATCATGATGCTTAGCAACGCAATTAAATCAAATGTGTTTATTAGGCAGACGATTATTATTAATTTTTTTCCGATTTAAATAATAAAGATTTTGATATAAAAAAAATTTCATAATCATTTTTATACCATTTTAGCGCATTCATTTTAGTATATATTGATCCAATTTCATATATATTTTATAATTTGTTTTCAAACGAGGATGTTTTATTCTTTAGATCTGCTTGTGAAGATAATTTTGTATAGAAAACAACAGAAAAGAGAATTAAATTTAGAAGAATTAAGTGATGGGAGAATTAAATGAAATATTTTAATAGAATGTTTCGAGTAAGAATGTTATTTAGAATACTGCAGGAATTTGCACATATTTTAAATCATGGGCAATGTCGGGTATATATGCTATTAACAGTATACATAAAATTGTATGTTGTACGCCTATCTGTCTGTTTATTAGCACGGTGGAACTCACCTATTTTCTTTTCATTAGAATTATTATGAAATTTGAAAAATAGAGAATCCAAATATTAAAACTTCATATCAAATTCTGAATTTTAAGTTTCTTGTATTATATAATCAGTACGAAGAATGGACATACTGCTAGTCTATTATAAAATATCACACAACTAACAACATTATTAAAATAATCTTAAAATATTTGCAGGAAACTGAATAATTTATGACAACATATTAAGTACACTAGGTAAACGCAATGAATGACACAAGCTAACCTTATAAAATATACATTTTACACATTGAATGGTTTTAAATACTTCACAATTATTTACCAAACTTTGTTTTAAAAGTGCCTAGGCAGTTTTCTTAATTAATATGACTACAATGAAATTTTAAAACAAACTAAGAAAACTCTAAAAGGTTTGTTGACGTTATAATTAGCAACAAAACAATTTAGAATCCAGTTAGCTTTAACTGAAAAGAAATTTAGACAAGAAAGAAAAATAGAATTGAAATGTCATATTTTTAAAATTCTAAGTAATGACATGATAATAAGCAAAAAATGGTAAGCACTTACTTCTAGAGAGCATTTGCACAATCCAAATCCAATATGTAGTATATCCAATGTAATAAGGTATGTAATCAAAGGTATGCAGGTCAAAATCCTTATTAAATCATGAACTAACATATTAGACACTTAAAAATACGGTAAAGGACCATCGTCTAGAAAAAAAAAACCTTTGTACATCCACGAGCCCACGTAATGCACATATGTTTGTGTGGGCTACTAGGGGAAAATTTTCTAGAAAAGGTCAGACCGGGAAATTCGAAGGCCAGATTTGGGCCTACAGCTCCTACGATTTGAAGCGCGGGCGCACGGGGGGGGGGGGGGGTCAGTAGTTCGGCGACGAAAAAGAGCGAGGTTTTGAAAGATGCAATTGGGTTAATTGCACGCTTCCTCGTTCTTTCCAGACTCTTACATGTTTGTTGTCTCAGGCAAATTGGGACTCATCCATCAAAAGTACATTGGACCACTTACTATGCTGTCCCAGTTGGGATGACACCAATGTAATCGTGCTTCTCTGGTCTTGACGCTCAATAGGACACAAACTCGTGATACACAACTTTGGCATGTAGTATTCGACACACTGTAGTGCCTCCGGCCATCCAATAAGCTGCTCTAAGTCCTCGGACGAGTCGGGTGGTCTGGGTAGTGCCTGATATCGACTTTCCTATTGTTATGGTAGCCATTGCTCGAAGAGCTGGTGCGATCTCTCGATGATTGCGTTTATCTACTAATGTGATGTACTGGTCATCAGAGGATGTTGTAGTCCTAGCATGACCTGGAACGGCTCTCCGGATATCTGTCCTTCTTGCATGGAAGCCCATAGAACTTTCTTTAGGAGGGGACAAGCCACTGGCGTCAGTGGAGTGGGACAAACTCAAGGCTAAGAAGAATAACAACGACTAGCTTGACGCCCACCTTTGTGACCAAGTACTCCATCTTACCCTCCCCCATGGACATCTATGCCCACTTGTTTGAATTTTGTTCCATAAATGAGAAATGGCAGAACGATCCACAATAAAGATATTAACATTCTTCTGTCACAACATAGATAATATAATGTAAAATCAAATCTGATACTCTTCGAAAAATTGTTTTTGAGTACTGGAACTCCATTTCCAGTACTGGAACTCCAGTACTGGAACTCTATTTTGAGTACTAGAACTCCACTTCAATTTTCATATTGTTCGAGATGCAAACCAATATTGAATATCCCCATCGACGGCAACGAATTCATTATCAAAGAATTTTCATGGTGCGCAGTGCAGAGACAGTCTTGTTTTCAAATATAAAAAAGTGGTTCTAATTTCGATATTCAAAAAGTTGTTCTAGCTATGAACAGAATTGGAACTTTGATCAGATCAGAGCTTGTTTTGGTAAGGAGGGGTGGGGGTCTGTTCATTTTTCCATTTATTCATTTTTACTACTATATAATTTTGATTTTACTCTAAATTGCATTTTTATTATTTGCTCTCCTCATTTCAGCTCCATTAGACTAGAATCCTGGTAAAGGGACATCAATCAGACTGGAGCCATTGCCGATGTTATTATACTTTCATGTATTTTTTTATTGTCTTAATCCAACAACAAAAGTATATGATAATGTGAAGATTAATTCCCTGAGAAAAATTTTATGAAACTTACATATGCAGTGTTAGAGTGCGGCTCAGCCATGAAAGGGCGTCTGGAAAGTCTCGTTTTTTCATTTCACGTTGTTGAGATAAAAAGCGGAAATACGTATGTGTATCCATTTAGTTTTCTCACCCATTCAAAAGAAGATACACAATCTGAGAAGATCACGTGATCACTACTTCTGCCATTTTGGTTCATACTGTCGTCGTGTCTGAAGACCTAATAAGTTTATCTCCATTACGAGAATTTAAGGTAACGATCAAGTTTAGACGTATCATCTATTTATTCCACATCATCTTAAATTAATTATTTTCATACTTCAAAATCGCTTAGGTTAACGAAGTGTGAAAGTGCTGCTTTATTTACATTGCTCCGGAAATCAGCTGCAAGGTTAGTTATTATTGTACTCCCTTTAACATTTTATTTATATGCAATCATTAAGCGGTATTTAAACTCCATGAGTATTAAATGTTGTTGCAAAATATTTTAGTTATGTTATTTGATTGATAAGAAATTACGCTGATCTTGCTTCAGCTCATTTTTTTTTTTTTCTCTCTTGCACGAGCTACTGTGTTATGTACGAAAGCGTGCCTTATGCTACACGGAATACATAGCATACGTTGTAAACAGATGTGTTGTTTTATCTTATTTTACACAGATTCAAAATCTGTTCCAATTTTAATATATGCTTTTGACTTGATTAATTATAATTCCGACTCGTCAATACTCTTGCACGTTTGCTTCAATCCATGAAATATTTGCTGGATTTAGCTATAAATCTTTTTGACAGTATATGTTTTATTATTTCAAAATTGATTCTTATGTATTTTTTTTTTCCTAGTATTTTACAATAGTTTGTTCTACATGGTACCTATAGGTTTGTTTATAAACATCCCTTTAATGCAAGACAACGAATGTGTTTTGCAGCTTTCTGAGCGCATGTGCAATAGTGTTTTCATGCATTTTATAATTCTGTGATTAGCAGTTAGTTATATTTCTGATAATTATTTTTCTTTTTTTATATTTTGTAAAACTATTGTTTTTTTTAATTAAATATGCTATTTTCACATTATTATTTTTAACTATTTGTGTATTTGATTGAAAATTATCTATTTTATTTTGCAAGTACAATTTAGTATTTCCATTCTATGACTAAAATAAAGCACAAAATATATGTAGTAAGTGTTTACCTTCTATCTCATAAACTTGGTAGTTTTTTTATGTGTATTGAGCTTTTTGGGCAATATTAAATAAGTGAATTTTATCTTTTAGTGACTCTAAACATTGAAATGGGTGAAACTGCATTGAATTTTGGTCCTGATTGGTGAGAATATGCATATTTATTTTTTAAACTCTGTAATTATTTTAAAAATTGGGTATGTCTATTCATGTGGTGTCACCTAACTATTAGTATTTTATATGCAATTATTGCAATATCAATTGGTTATTTATTAATACAATTTTGGAATAATTAGGATATAGTTAGGGAATGAACTGTTTCATATAGTAAAAGTCTAGGTAAAATGAAAATGCTTATTTTAATGAAAAGAGTTGAGAAAACTGATCTAAATTCATTGATAAAAATAAGGATTCTGTGAAAATTTGCAAAAGCTTACAAAAGTACAGCTTACTATATCTGTTGAAATTGAGTAAAAAAAATTTTTTTTAAAGGTTTTGATACAATTATATTAACCCAAAATATATAGGTACACAATGTTTATTTGTTACCTTACACCTTTCTGGTAGGTCGGACGGTCTGGGTTTCAACAACAACAACAATGTTTATTTGTAACTTTGCAACCAATGAGCCAGGTGCAAAGTCAAAATGTTTATCATCATTTTTTTATTAACAGTAATTAATAAATAGAAATAAACAATAAACATTATGTAATATTTCAATGAAAAACACTGGTTAACGCTATTGCTTTACAGGTTTATTTAGTAATTTTTTCTTGTCAAACGTAATAATGTCAGCCAAGCACAATTCAGGATTATTTTAGAAGAAATTTAAAAAAAAAGAAAAATTGGATTTTCTTTTTATTTAAATCAAGTTTACTTATTTATTTTTGAAAATTTTTATATAGTTGCATGACAGATTAAAAACTAAAACCAGGGTTCATGTTTTTGTAATTGTTGTGATTATTTTGTGATTTTTGCAATTAATGTATTTACTTTTTATTTTGTTTTTGAAAATTTTTAAAATAATTTCATAAATAATTTAATTTTATGCCCATTTTAGGAATTGTTTCTGAAAATTTAAGTTAATTTTGGAAATGAAGTAAAGGGGATTTTCGCATATTAAACCATATAAAAATCTGAATTTAAAATATTTGCACAGTACTTCTTTTAAGATTATTTATATAATCAGAGTCATAACATGTAAGATTGCAAATTATAGTTATAATTCAAAATGCTAATGCACTTGTGATGGGTCCTTTTCAAAATTACATATCTTTTAAAGATTTTTTTTCTCTTTTTGTTGTATGGAAGTACTTTGTGAAGGATCCAATATCTAATAATTTATGTAAAGGGTGAAAAAAAAATGCTTCAATGTAATGTTAAATTTAAACAAGAGAATTGAATTTATATTAAGACTTCTAAAAAGTGATTAGGTTTAAAAATTGAAATATAAATATACATTATGTATATAATGCATAGTTTAATAGTTTTTTTTTTTAATTCAGTAATATATTTTATTTTATGAATAGAGTGGTCCGGGGTGATTCTTGGTCACTTTTCCGTAATATCCTTATAACTTACATTAGATAGTGAATAACTTTAAAATTTTTGCACCGTAAAAAGATGCTCTCATTTGCTAACATATGTAAGTAATATTTTTTCAGCATCATGCCTATTTAATTGATAAAAGTAATTAATGTGTGACCAATAGTCACCCCGCTAACGGGGTGATTATTGGTCAGCATCGGGGTGATTATTGGTCACTGTATTTAAATATGAATGATGACATGCTAAACTGTTTTAAAAAGGAATAAACTTTTGTAAAAGTTTGTTTTTTGTTTCTAGAGGTAAAAGAAGCTTTATTATTTGTACAAAGAGATCAATAATATTTATTTATAAGTAATTTTAAATGTAAAACACCCTTATAATAATTATGAAAACATTTTTTTGTATCTCTTGTAAGCAATTTGCATGTTTTCTTCATCTATATCGAAAGGTCCTGTACCAAATAGTCTCACTGGACCATAAAATACAAATTTTTTCTTAACTAAAGTTAAATCGTCTTGTTTTGGCCAGCGATAATTTCCCTCTGCTTTCTCTAGAAATTTACACTTTACTGAATCACTCGTTATGTCTATCACCCATCCAATAAAGGGTTTCTGTTCAAAATAAATTGCGTAATATTTTTCTGCCCTAACTGATTTCAGTATTTTGCTCAATTTTTCCAAAATGCTCTCCTCTGTATCATTCCTTTTTAACTGCTCTACTCTTTTGTCTGATTCTTCAGGGTCATCACAAATATCCTCATCGTCTTCTGTTTTCTGTAATTTCTTTGGAGCCATAACAATATCACTTGCTTGTCTCTGTTTATTGCAGCGTTTTTCACACTTTTTTTTCTTTGTCTTCGCCCCTTTCTCCATTTCAACTTTCTCACACAAAGTTATAAAATCATCATGGGTTATCACAGCCGCATTTGTATCGATCTTTTGTCGAGTACTTGATTTTGATACTCTTGGAGTAATTTTTAGTCTCTGACTTAACAATTCCTGAAACGAAATTTTTGACACAACTGAAACAGGTGTGCTAGTTCCTGAGTCAGTATTCTGTGGACTAGTCGGTAGATTCAATGTTGAAGTAGGCTCATTCTGCAAGTCGTTCGACGGAGTTGGAGAAATCGGTGTCGAAAGAATAAACATATCTGTTGCTAACATATTCTGCCAAGATGTTGAAGGCATTAGCATTTCGGATGGTGATAGATCCTGAATAAAGTCTGAAGTTGCCATTTCTACAGGTTGACTTACAGGTTCGCATAGTATATTTGGAGAGGATACATTTTCATGATGCTTGGAGCTTTTCACTTTGCTTGGAGAATACTGGGCTCTGTATGAAGAAAGTTTATCAGGATCCAAACGCTTAGTGTGATATTTTTCTCTGTTAGGAGGGTAAATCCCAGTGCTACAAAATCCTGACTTAATGTTTTTTTCTGTCAGGGCAATAGGCCATACTTCAGCAACAAGTTCTGCAAATTTTGCTTTGGTAATATGTGCGGCATTTGTTTCTCGTTGTTTATTAACTAGCAACTGACCCCACTGTGTTTTCAAAGGTTTAAAATAACATTTGTCCAATGGTTGAAGAACATCAGTTGTGTGGGAAGGCAGTTTAATGATAGAAATATTTTGCTCTCGGGCTTTCATTATTAAACTCATACTTAGATGGGTCTTATGTCCATCGTATATTAACAGGATCGGCTGGAATAACACAGTGTTAGAAAAATTGTCAAACCATGCTTCAAAAATTTCATTCGTCATCCAACCACTTTCAGACACTGCGTAGGTTGTCCCTGGTATAGCTTTTGAACATTTCCATGTTGATTGTAATTTTTTCTCTGAAAAAATTATTAAGGGGGCATTTGCATTCCCATCTGCAGAAACACAAGCCATGACGGTTCCTGGCCCTGCTGTCGTTCTATAAACCTTTTATCCTTTTGCTCCGATAATGTTTGTTTTCGAAGGATCTATGAACAAACTGGTTTTATCTAGGTTAAAAATGTGATTTGGTTAATCCACCAAATCCAGTAGCCGTATTTCATTTTCTAATAAGTCAAAGAACTCATAGATTAAGAAAGGGTTAGATGTTGCTACAAGCCTTGATTTTTCCAGTATGCTTGATTTTTTTGACGATAATTGATGACGGCCCATAAATAAGTCAATCCACTCTTCTTCAGGAGGTTTATTTAGAAAATGGCAATATTTCTTAAGATATGCACTCAACTCGGTATCGGTATTTACATTCAGTTGAACGAATTTATTAACTTCCTCTTGAATTTCTTTCTTAGTCAGACCGAATCCCCATTTTGCCATTAATCTGATACATGTAGCAAGTTCATTTTCTTTCTCTAATGGTATGTTCAGGGGATTTCCACACTTCATCTTTGGCTTGTAGTCTTGTTTTTTACATTGGATATGTAACTGTAGAGTAGAGAATGGTATTTGCACATAGTTAGCAGCTGCTCTAATACTTGTACCCATCTCTTCCATGTATCTGACAGCATCTTCTAGTTTTCCACTTCTTTCTCTTAAATCTTTTTTGGGCTTGTATGTCCTTGGCATGATGGCGTTTGATATTATAAATTCATGAGAAGATATTTATAAAAACAAATAAACAATAATCTAGATGAATTGTCTTGGAACACAAACAATATTAATCACAGAACATAGATCTAGGCTAATAAGCATGCAGCTAAAGAACAAAGAATAATAGTTTTATGATGTTGCCTCACTGGTGAATAGAAACTTTTATAATAAATGTGATGCCATTAAGTTATTAACTTATAAATAAACTAAATTTTTTTAACTTATAAATTACTTATTCCCAAAAAGATATTTAGTTTATTTATAAGTTAAGAAAAAATTTTATAAATTAACTTATAAATTACTTAACTTATAAAACTTTTTTCTTTACTTATAAAACTTATATAAATAAACTAAATATCTTTTCGGGAATAATTTGTTATTAGCTACTAAGTGATCAATAATCACCCCGTGTGACCAAGAATCACCCCTTGAATGAAGGGTAAAGTTTGATCACATTTTTTTCTTTTTTTTTTTAAATAAGAAATAAAAAAGTTTGCATTAGTGGCATATTGGTTCATTCATATATCTATATTACCAATTTTCTGGTTTCATTTTGAAAAACACTCCAGTGTATAACCTTATGAAAAAAAAGTGTGTTTTCTCAATCCCTTAGTATTTTTAAAGGATTTTAGACTAGTTTTATAATTTATTTTTTAATGAGTGAAAACCTTCATCAAAGGAAAAAATTTTTATATTTTCATTTTATGCAATTATTTAAGTTCCTCATTCATAATTTTTATTTTTATTTCCACCTTTTTATCTAGTCAAAATTCAACTGACCATTAATCACCCTGGAAATGAAATGACCAAGAACCACCCCGGACCACTCTATATATTTCTCTAAATCCATTAGAATGAACTAGTAATTTGATATAATAGGGTTTTTTCCTCTTGAATAATACTCAATTTAAATCAATGATTTATTTTTTGAATCTTGATTTCAATCTTGATTTAAATTAATGTAACCGGCAGCCAGTTAGGAGTACTCAGGACAAAATATTTTAATGGTTCCTTCCTTAAAAACAAAAAAGTTGAGAATCACTTGGTTAGAATATCAATTTGTTAGAATATCAAACAGGATTTAGAATATCAAACAGGGTTTAGAATATCAGGATTTAGAATATCTTGGTTAGAATATCAAATAGGGTTTATGCTTACTCAATTGAAATATAATTGAAGAGCATAAATGTAAACTTGATATATTTACACTCCAAAAATTTTCTCAACTCACTCATTTTTTATTGACTAATTGTTTTGTCACTAGCTTTTAGTTATATATATAATTAGCTATCTATTGGCGTTCACTAACATTGACAATAGTTTTTTTCACTTTTATTGAAATTTGGGTATTTTTTTCCTGTCGTAACAGAATTCCTTTGAATGTTTAAAAGTTATACAAATGTTCATAATAGAAAGCAAAGCTAATATTTATTTATAGGAAATTTATTTATTTTGTTATAAATTTTGTTTTGTTTTTATGACACTTTACATGAGTTTGACTTCAAAAAGTGGAGTTTTCATAAAACAAACTGTAGATTAAAACATGATTGGGTCTAGCCAGTTTTGATGGGCAAGTCAGCCTGGTAGAAAAATATCAGTTATCATCAAAAGAATTAACAAATGTTCGTAATTGCAATATTATAAAATAATATAGATGTTTTGTGATCTTATTTATTTAAATTTTTCCTGGAACAAAAATTATATGCTTGCCTATATTTGCATAAGATTTAAAGTTACGCTAATGAGTCAGATTGACTCGTAAAATTTTATGTGAAATACAAACCGTGGGGAAGAGTTAAATTCAGTTCCCACCAGTTACTATTCACTGTCACTTGCTAACATTCTCACAATTCGATACCCTTTTATTGAAATTTGAGTGTGTTTTTTCTGTTATTACAGAATTCCTTTGAATGTTTATAAAAATGTTCATTATAATAAAAGTAAAGCTAATATTAATTTTGCTTTCTAATTTATAGGAAATTTATGTTATTAAAAATTTGATTTTGTTTTTATGGCAATTTACATGAGTTTGACTTCAAAAAGTGGAGTTTTCATAAAATAAACTGGGGATTAAAACATGATTGGGTCTAACCTAGCCAGTTTTTATGGACATGTCAGCCTCAGTAAATAAAAAATATCAGTTATCATCGAACGAATTGTCAAATGTTCATAATTGCAACATTATAAAATAATATAGATGTTTTGTGATCTTATTTATTTAAATTTTTCCTGGAACAAAAATTCCTGATACTATATTTATTTACCTAAAATAGGTGCCCATGATTAGGTAAATAAAATTGCATAAGATTTAAAGTTTATGGCAGAATTTTTAATATACAGTAAACTCCTGATAATCAGCATGTTTGGGACTTCAGAATTGCCAGACTTTTGGATGTCAAATTTTAAATGAATAAAAAAAAAATTAAATTAAATAATGAACAATAAGTGCTATATTTATTTACCTAAAATGTTACACAGACTGCATTACACTGAATAGTATGTTATGCATTTAAATTAGTTTTAAAATTATAAGATAAACTTCTGTGAACAGAAATCTCTATATAAAATCATTTAGTATAATACAAATATACCACTTCAGTGCAACTAAATAGACCTGAATGCTGTAAGATGCATGCTGAACCATTTTATACCAAATTAATGATAGTATACTTACTATATAGCCATTGGTCATTTTTTGTCACAAATCAGAAAAAAGTAATAAAATAAAACTTTTACAAACTATTTCTAGTACACAAATATGTATTTCTTGTTAATCTGCTGCATTTTTTTTGCTTTTGCTTAAAAGCAATTTTATATTGTGGTTTATGTTGGTAGTTACTTCTTATTTACAAATATCTCTAACAATAGTGTCTATAAAAATATCCATTTGTTTCATTAAATTCAAGATGTATTCCATTCACTGATAGATACATGTTCTTTGTACTGAATATATAAGGAAACATAACATTTACGATTCACAGTGAACTTTTAATATTTGTAGTCCTTTTTTAAATTTTTATAATAATTGTAACAGAAAGGAAAGAGGTGTGTTCTGTGCTGTGATTATAAATAGACAAGTAGAAGCAAAACTTGCAATTTTAGTTAATTTTCTTCACAGGCAGATCTGTAGAATGAAACATCTTGGTCTTGTTTATAAACATAATTTACGAAACATATGATTCGAAATTTGATCAGTATATGCCAAAAATGAAAGTACTAAAGTGGTATTAGACGATATACTCATACCAGTTTTATTTTGTTTCAACAATTGGATATATATGTGTTAATTGGCTAAACACAATACAAGTGTTTGAAAAGTCTTTGCCAGAATGAAACAGGTGATGTAAGAAATTAGCATATCAATAATTCATGTAATCTTTATAAACCTGAAGTCTGTAATTGACATAATCTAGTAAAAAATTCAATATTATTCATTTATAAAATGTATTTTTATATCCATTTCTTTGTTATTTAAATTGGGAAAAAATTGAATAAAAGTCATCTGCTGTATAAACGCATTTGATTTAGTTGTGTTGCTGAGCAACATGATACAATTTTCTTCAAATGAATTTGAGGAAAAAAATATTGTTTGCATAATGCTATTTCTGTGGAAGGTTAGTTTTTATTAATATCTCGACAGCCCCTGGTCCTAGAAACTCAAAACTTGGACTAAATTTTAAGTGGGGATATTCCGAAGCTACCCACAAAATTTAATGAAATTTGGTGTAGCTATTCTTCCTTGATGATGGGACAAACGCAACACACAAACAGATTTTTATTTTTATGTGAGATTAACTTTACATTATACAATTGTACAAAATGTTAGGTTATTGAGATAACATATTATCCTAAAAAGCATAAATAGGCATATTTAAAAAACATTTTTCTTAGAAGTCGAGGAATGAAGTTGTACTTTGAGCTTTGTATATCTTGCAACTATTTTTATGTTTAAAAATATTTATATTATGTAAAATATTATTGTAAATTTTATTTTGCATTCTGTTATATTATGTAAAATATTATTGTAAATTTTATTTTGCATTCTGTTTTACTTAAATTTTCAGTTTTTTTAGGCTCCGGGCTTTAGCTCATGGCCCTGGTCCTTCTTCTCAACCACCGTCATCAGCTATTGCTACTATACCAAAGTATAGTTTGGCTCAATACCGGTATGGGCGAGAAGAGATGTTAGCACTGATTCCCAAAGATCCGAAAAAACCTGAATACCTCAAAAGAGATACTTCGAAAGTTGTTCGTGACACCTTTGTGTTGCCTCTTGCTCTTACACCTGCAACAGAAGATGAACAGGTTTGTTACTTTAATAATAATTGCAGTTATGAATCTCATGATATTAGTTTAAAAGTCATGTTGTCGATCATGTTTTTTACAATTTGCAATAAAAACTCATTTTGGTGGTTGTTTAGGGCCAAATACGAAATATTTTACATTCACTACAAATAGTAGTGAACAAATGCGATAAAAATAATATAGGATACCAATCACCAGGATTTCATAAAGTGACTTTTATTATAAGCTTTATCGTGTTAATAGTCTGAATTTTTTTCAGTGAAATTAAATTTTAAGATTGCATATAAAAACAAAAAATGCATTTAACAATTGTGTTGGTAAAGGAAATCAAAAATGTATAGCAACCCTGGTTAGCTTGATTATATTTTTCTTATGCTCTTGTATATATGCATATAACACATTTTAGAATTTTTTATTATGAATTGTATATGAAAAAATTCGTTTTTATATCCCACTTTCCTAATAAGTTTGTTCAGTATATATATATATATATATATATATATATATATATATATTAGAGAGGTGTCTAATATATATATATATATATATATATATATTAGAGAGGTGTCTATAAATAGATGATCTAACTTTTCTCTTCTTCTTCTTCTTTTTTTTTTTTTTTTTTTTTTTTTTTTTTTTTTTTTTTTTTTTTATGTGTGTGTGAGACCAACCAAATCGTTGCTTAGAATTCAAAATGAATTAAAAATTGAAGTACTGTTTAAATTAACTAATTCAAATGTCATACTACTACTGCAGAAATAACTATAAAGTATCATTATCAACTATAAGGTAAATCTCATTTGTTAAAAGCACAGTATATTAGTAATGACATAATCTGGTTTTGTAAGCATAAAACAGTCTCCTTGGGGATAAAAAGGCATCAATGGCCAAAGAGAAAACACCTCATTTTTGCTGATGTAGTTACTCTGTCTTTTTATCCTAAAAATGGCTGTTTTCTGCTTACAAACTGGTTACTGCTTTGTTATAGACTGTTTTTAACAAAGTTTTTACTTTAATATTTAAGTATATTTGTTAAAATGTGCTCTCATTCTCTACAACATAAATGCTAAATGAAAAAAGTAATTACTTTGCATATTATTGCAGAAGTCTTCTTTTCATTTTAGTACAGCTAGATTTATCCAGTTCATTATTACAGTAGACCAAGTCAGTGCCACATCAATACAAAGTTTAAAAAAATTATGATATGGTAACAATATGTATTAATATCATTAGAAAAAAGTTTATTTCCCCATACAGTGGCCATATAATGGCATTTGAATGTTAACAAAACAATCTAATTTTGATCATAATGTTATCACATATATGGGTTATTATATATTGGTGTTCAAAATTATCTTTGCATACATAAAAATAAAAGGCATATGAGCTGTACACAAAGTAAGTTTCTCGGCAAACTTCTGTAATTAAAGATCTGATTTCAGTGTTTATTGATTTAATAGTTTTTATGATTCTGAAGTATCATTTGGAAAGACTGTGAAGTAGCGAGCTACCGACTGATTAGAGGTAGGGCAGACATTGATGGAAGCAGCAAATTGTTTTATAAACAGTTTTCTATTGTATGCCCTAATTTTATTTTTTAGTTTATATTTATGTGTTATGATACTATGAATCACCTCAAAAAAATTCACTCAGTTATATTAAGTAGTTGTTGAAAAATCAGTGTTTTTGTGCATGAAAAGATAATGTGTTGGGCACCAGTATACTTAGGCTTATCATGCATCCCGTCTTTTGACTGGGATTATCCTGGTTTAAAGATACATCCTGAAGTCCCTGTGGTTCTGTCATTTTGTCCTGGTTTGTAATTTATTTTTTGGAAGAAAGTTTCGGTGGAGAAGAGCAATTATTGTGTTTAGGGGATCACGATAATAGGTGGCCTGCAATTAATAAAGCACTTAAAACAATGATATAATGCTAGATAATCATGTTTTGGTCTCGACATCAAACCCCAGCACTGCCAAATTAGTGATTTCACTTTCATCTTTACACTGGTGATCTTGGATGGGCACAAAGCATCCTTAACTCTATTATTTCCAATTAACTTTTTGAAAATTATATATATGCATTATAAAAATGTACTTTCTGTACTTCATATAAGATGATGGGAGAATACATCATCTTATGCAGAGACATACATCACCTTGCAGAGAGATGCATCATCTTGACTGAAAAATTCAAATTCTGCTGCCCTTTCTTCATCGGCCACATGATTTACACAATGCAATTCCCCGGGCGCGGTAGCCCATTGGTTAGCGCACTGGAGTTGCACTCGGTGGGCCCGGGTTCGATTCCAGCCACTGCCAAAACTGCCGCCGTGTTCATGCGGAGTACGATCACGTTAAACATGTGGGTCCGAAAGTCCTTCCGAGAGGTTGGTGGTAGGGGAAGGAGGGTACGGTCCCTGTGGATGCCTCCCCCACTGGGTTCCGGTCTAAATTGGGTGGCATTTCCCGACCGTCCAAACAGTTACCTTACACCTTTATGGTAGGTCGGACGGTCTGGGTTTCAACAACAACAATGCAATTCCCTCAGCATGCTTCCTCATGGCTTCTCCTTCCCTTCAACTTCTAGCTATCATACCTCATCTGTAATCCAGCAACAACTTCATTCAGTAATCAACAACTGACTGTAAAGGGTCCTGTAACAAGCATTCATAAGGCAGTATTAAATGCCTTAATCTGGAGGCATCTGTAGCTCAACACTGTGATGCTGGAAAACCAGGTGTACTTTGAAAGATTTTATAAAGATCCTTAAAACTCCTTGATTTTTATTCTCATTCCAAACTTTGGCCTTTGTAGTTTCACTTTACTTCAGACTATGATCATCCTAAGAGAATTCACAATCAATATCTGGAACTGTTCACCAAGCTTGCCAAATGTACACCAAATATTTTTTCGCTAATTTGTAAAGAATGGTTTGCCACATAGAATCATCATACGTTCCCTGAATGTCCATTTTTGATGACTCATCGAGTGTGAAGCTTTTTCATAAACCAAATTCCATTTGAACTTGTTCATTAAAAGTGAATTACCATATCACATTCATTCCAAGAGGACATAAACTGATCTAGCCAGTAAGAAATATGATTCTTGCAACAGAAAACTATTCTTAAAAAACTTGAATTTTATTTAAGGATACTTTTCTGTTCTGAATTTTCAAAATTTGTAAACAAGGCATCTATAAAGACCTGTATTCTGGCATTCTACGTTGTGTATGATATCAAATACTGAAAACGAAGTTGGATATTGGACTCATTTACAACAATAGAGAATTCTAGAGCTTTGCATTACATATAACATCAGATACTGAAAATGAAGCTGGATATTGGATTCATTTATACAACAATGGATATTTTAATACCTTTTGTGTTGTGGCCCCACAGACAGTGATTGAATGTTGTCTTTTACTATAGTACTGTAATATCCCATGAATAAACCAGTTTTTAAATAACTTAGGGCAGAATGCCCATTTGCCTCACTAGTTATTTTTATTTTAGATGAAAATGTATTCAAATTTGATAATTACAAGCTTTTACCTTCTGTGTATTTATTGCAGAATAGTGTTCAAGGATTCATTATTAATTTAATTGTACTGAAATGACACTTATATTAAATGATGATGCAATAGAATTAAAAAAATATATGGAACATAAACTTCATGGAACAACATATTTACTTTAAACACTGAATTCAAAACATGTTGTCACTTCATAAAGAAAAACTTAAAATATGGTAAAAGACTATATTAAGGTAATCCTTTAACAAATATTTTAAACAATTAATTTTTTGAAATAAAGTTTGGATAGATAAATATTTTGATAGTACTATTCCAAACCAAGTATAGTAAGTTTTTTTGTGTAAAGTTTAGCAATATGTCAATTATTGTGGATTTGCATGTTAGCAAACAGTTATGCAACCAACGATCTGTTGACTATTTTGGTTGTGCAAACCAACAATCAGTTGGCTATTGTGGTTATGCAAATTTGAATACCCCTGAAAGTAGCATGCATGAGTAAACCCCATTATTTGTATTGCATTCATAGAATAATTTAGTGGGGGGAGATCAAAGTTATTTATGTACTGTAGACACTGTTACATGTTATTTACTGAAAGTTTATATTAGTTATTTTATTTGTGTACATTTGTTATTTTATTAACATAAATTAATTGCTGACTAGTATAACAATTAGTGAGCTAACACTTGATTATTACAGTATAGTTGTTATTAGATAATTTTTATTTATAAAGATAATTAAAATGGATGCATTTAGTATAATTTATTTTCTTATAAATTGTAACACTCAATCTTGATTATAATACATAAATAACTATTCCATCCATTGCCATTAAAAAGGTAATGATTTAGATACAAAGTTTTGATGTATCTTTGTCTAGCGTTTATGGTCACGGCCTGTCAACAGTGATGCAGTATTAAGAGCTTCTGGTAAATCAGTTCCAGGAAACAACATGGGTCGAAGTGGACGTGGAGGTTCTGTGGATAGGGGTAGAGGACGAGGTAAGTTTTACTAAGTTAACAAAATATATATAATTTGCTCTTTACACCCTGTATTGTATCTATAATTTTTAATTTCATGTTATATATTAAATTTTTAGAGTATTCATAAGTAGTTTTTTTTTTTTCTTTGCTAATTTTACTTCTTCCATAATTTATAATACACAATATATGTAAAGGGGTTAATATTGTAAAGGGATCAGTAATCTTATTCTCAGATTTTTATGAGTTATATTACACGATCCTTGAATAAGGGTTAACCATTCTCTATATGATGGCTGAACATGATACCTTTTAAACAAATTGAGCTAGTTAAACAAAATTGCGATTATTTTAATCGGTTAAACATAAGAGGTGTATTTTTAGCAAGATCAAAAACTGACTTTTAGTTTACAAAATTAAAATCTTCAATTTTTTGTAGTAGTAGAGAAATAACCATTTTATATGTAATTTTTTGTGTGAAAGTAAATTAAATAATTTATAAGATGCTGACAAGTGTCATTCTCAAGATTTGTAAGTTTTATTTTTCTAAAATAAAAAGTCAAAATATTTAATATGTTTACAATTATCAAATGTGTGGGTGTTTTAATGAATAGCCACTATTATTTAGAAATTATCAGAATCCATTCTCAAGATATTAGAAACTTTACTTTTTCTACCAAAAGTGCAATATGTCTAAAAAACTTTGTAATTTTCATAAAATTAGCCATGTTCATTTTAATTGATCACTACAATAAACCAATTGATTTTCTGTGTGATTAAGTCATAAGACTCAAATTTTTCTTATTTTCCTGCAAAATCAAAATTTGTTATTTTAATATGTTGGATGCATCATCCCCCACCCCCTCCCATTCAACTAAATTATATTAAAAGAACAGTAGTTTTGTCAACTCTTTTTCAATTAATAGCATTTTTATTTCTTCCTTTATATTTTATTAAAATTAGAAAATAAATTAATATATGAAAGCTGATTTACTTTTTAAGAAATTAAGTGAACAATTAAATTAAAATGTTATTTTTATCCTCTTAAATTTGAAATAACCACTAAAAATACAGACCCATTACTTAATCACTTGAAAATTAAACTTCAGTAAGAATGCAGTTTCATTCTATATTTTTTATTTTTGAAATAATGGTTCTGGGTGAAATATGGGTAAAAGACAGTGTTTTCAACAATGAAAGGTTTGATTTGAAAGATAAATGAAGGGAAAATGAATGCTGCAAAAAAAATAAAATTTTCACTTTAAAATCTCTCTATATTAAAAATTGTTTAAAAAAATTCGAAATTTAATCCGATTGTAACCAAAATTAGAGGCAACATGGCACAGTATTTTAAACCATCATGCAAAATTGCAAATCATTTGATGCTATAAATCCAGTGCTGGACTTGAAAGAAAATTTAAAAGGTTTTCGTTAGCAGTAATTACAGCAGCTGTCGGGTTTATTATTATTGTTATTGTTATTATTGTTATAGAAAGATAAAGATTATGAATTACATGATCCTTGAATAAGGATCAACCATTCTCTATATGACAGCTGAACATGATATCCTTCAAACAAATTAAGCTAGTTAAACGAAATTGTGTGATTATTTTTAATCGGTAAATATAAGAGGTCTATTTGCAAGATCAAAACATGACCTTCAGTTAAAAAAAAAAAAATTAAAAACTTGTTTTTGTAGTAGTAAAGAAATAATCATTTCATATGTAATTTTTTGTGTTTTACAACACATAACAAAGCTAATTTTCATAAAATTAGCTATGTTCATTTTAATTGATCACTTCAATAAACCAATTGATTTTCTATGTGATTAAGTCATAAGATTCAAATTCTTGTTATTTTCCTACAAAATGGAAATTTTTACCTTAATAAAATTGTGTGTTGGATGCATCATTTTTTCCCCCATTTGACTAAATTACATCAAAAGAACAATGGTTTTATCAACTTTTTTTCAATGAATAACATTCTTATTTCTTACTTTATATTTTATTAAAATTAGAAAATAAATTACTATATGAAAGCTGATTATTTTTTAAGCAATTGAGTGAACAATTAAATCAAAATGTTAGTTTTATCCTTTTAAATTTGAAATAACAACTAGACATACAGACCCATTACTTTATCACTTGAAAATTAAACTTCAGTGAGAATGAAGTTTCACTCTATATTTTTTATTTTTAAAATAATGATTCAGGGTGAAATATGGGTAAAAGACAGTGTTTTCAACAATAAAAGGTTTGATTTGGAAGATAAATGAAGAAAAAATGGTGCAAAAAGTAAAGTATTCAGTTTAAAATATTGCTATATTAAAAATTGTTTAAAAAAATTAAAAATTTAATCCGATTGTAACCAAAATTAGAGGCAACACATTTCACAGCCTTTTATAACTTTCATGCAAAATTGTAAAACATTTGATGCTATAGATCCAGTGACAGAAATTTTAAAAGGATTTTGTTAGCAGTAATTGCAGTAGTTATCGCTTTTTATTGATTTATGTATTTATTTTTTTTTTATTATTATATTATTATTATAGAAAGATAAAGATTTACTTAAATTGCTATTAGTTAACAGCATACAAGATTGATTAAAAAGATTATGAAATGTTTTTAATGAACCTTCTGTGCTGTTCACTAATGAAGTATTTTGGGTAATTTATTTTTATAGTTGACTGAAAGTAGTTTTATGAACTCAGCATTAAATAAGTTGCACTTTTATTCAGTCATTAAACAGATTTTGTGTTCTTTTCAATATGATTCCTGTTGGAAGGTAGAAACAAAAGAATTCATTCAAAACTGTCATTTACTGCTACTTATCATAAGTATAGCAAATAATAAAATCATTTGTCACATTAATGGGAAAAAGCCTAGAATTGTAAATACATTCAGAAATGAGCCAAATAGTTTTTTATGAGAATTTTAAAAGTTTAGCTAGCATATTAAACTAATTTTATTTATCGCACTGTCAGATCTATCATGAAATTTGTTTCATTCCTCCATTGAGGGGAATTTAGCTGTTAAATTGGATTTTTAAAAATCAGTTAGTTCTTTTTAACTGGGATATTTCATTCCAAACCTATTTTGAAAAGCCAAAAAGTCATGTTATTTCAGTGGCAACCATAAGAAATGTAATGGGTGTCAAGTGGATTTTAAAACAAGTTCTCTTCAATGGTACAAGTGAAAGAGCTGTTACACTACTAAAAGTAGAACTGATTGGTTAATGGAATCTTAGAACAAACACATACAAAAAATGCCTAAGCAGAAGTTCAGAAAATAAAATTAAAAACCTTACAAGAATGAAACATAAGCAAAAAAAAATAATTTGTTCAACATAATTGAAAAGTGTTTATGATTTTGTTCATCCTGTCTGTCTGTCTGTCCGTCCGTTAGCATGATAACTGCCGTAAAAATGACTATCAAAATGAAATTTTAGTATGTTTTTCAGATGGTCTGTGGGACCTATGGGAATACAAATGAATAATATCACCTAATTAGTTTTGGATTGAAACTGGATTGAAATAATGAAATACACTGAACCCTATGGGACCTAATTTTTCAAACATTTTTTAAGTGAATTTAAAATTCACAAATTGCTTCGAAAGTTTTAGGAAATATTCAAATTATCCCATAAAATATATAAAAAAAATTTCAGTAAAATATGTTGGTAGTTTTTTAAATAAAAATTATTTAATATAGGGAAAAAAACAAATTCAATTAAATTCTGACTCTTGCTATATTCTCCAGAAAGAAAAAAAAGATATATTTTATAATAAATATCTTTCCAAGAGTTTAATTATTTTTTTTATCATGCTCACGAGTAAATTATTTTCAAAAATCATAACCAAGTAGGTCATATAGTACGAAAGATAGAATCGATACCTTTATAAGTAGAAATGGGTGAATAACACTTTTCTCGAATTCGAGGATTCTAATCAGGCTGTGTGGAGTTAGTGAGTTTGTCGCCAATGTTAATTTGATGCAAATGAGCGCTATTTTGTAAAAATGTTAAGATTTTACATAAAATAGTTCTTCACTTCTGCTGGACTGTCAAATTGTGGGTTGCAATCAGAAATAATTTTGCCTTCTGCAAACCCAGCAAGCTTTTAATATAACGAGAAATTTATATATTTTTATTTTCTACAATTTCTGAATGAAATTCTAGCACAAATTAAAAATGTTTATGTTTTAGTGTGAATTTTGACAAGGGGAGGTGTGTTGGCGTGTATTTAATTAGTATTCCTATTTTTCAAATGTTTGTAAAATGTATTTAAACTTTAAATGTTATTAAATTTATTTTCTAATCTACATTTTAACCCTTTCGTGACGATCGGCACGCCCGCGTGCCGGCTGCGAACTTGCATTCAAGGACTGACGGCACGCACTTGTGACTGAGGAAACTTTACCGTAAGCGGAGAGTGGCATGCATGCATGCGTGCCTTCACGTGGAACGTTTTAATTTGTCTACTAGATGGCGTTAAATGTCCGTGAAACTAACTTCAATGTATTTTGCAGAGGCATGACCTTGGCAGAAGGAGGATCAAATGAATTATTTTTCCATTTGGAGTGGTGAAACATGATTTTGTAATATAAACAGACAGAACAATTCTCGCAGCATCAACAATTTTATAATTGAGTTTCGGGTTTTATTTTTTATTTTAGCGTTATGATTTCGTTGGTGAATCATAGGAATATAAGAGAGAATTTTTTTTTTGTTTGGGTTTTAGAGGCAGTGAAATTATTCGTTTATTTCGGATAAAAGAATGGGAGCAACTAACGAGTATTTTGTATTCAGATTTGTATGAAAAATATACATCAAATAGAAAATAAATATTTCTTTTTTTCCTGAAAAAAGTAGATTTCTGTGTTGAATAGGTGATTTTTAGTGAATTTTTTTCGAGAGTTAGGCTTAGCACAAAAAATGTGCCGTCCTTTGGGACCAGTTCGGAAGCGAAGCGCTCCGTCTTTTGGGCCATGACAGCTCCGGAATGCCGCCGTCACGAAAGGGTTAAACGTGTTTTAATATTTATTAGCTGTGCAGTCTCTTTTTCAGCAACTACAGCAAATGATATAGTTCACCGAGAGATAAGATAAAAAAAAATATTTCCTATTGAGGAACATGTTCACTTTTCATATGTAATACCATGTGATAAATTTGGTGACATCATTCTCGTGCATTTAGCTCGTTCCATTCATGAAAAAAGGTACTTTGAGTAATACTTTTGTATTTGAACGCCAATAGTCATTTATCTGCTGTAAGAATAACTTGCTTCTCCCTCCATAATGCTTAGCAAGATTTTGGCGATGAATTTGGTGGAATGTCGCCAACTTGGCGACTTTTTTAAATGTTGCTAAATTAACGATAAACTCGTCAAATGGATAAAAATTATGCTAAATCAATAAAAATGACGACTCACTGACGAAAATTCAATATCTTGGGAAGAATATAAATATCTACTATAAAAATAATCTATTTTTTTTTACTGTAAAAGTAGTAAATTCATTGTATTGTATAAGGAAAGATATGTGCTACCCACATCAAATTTTTTTTACGTATTATCTGTTTATCTAAATTCTGAGCCAACGCAATTACAATATTTCTTTTTTTAAATGATGAAGCAATCATTGATTCCACATATAGAGGCAGATGATTTATATTACAGTGGCGTTATATGAATAAAGTTCATTTAGTGTAACTAGCATGGACTTAAAAAGAAGGAGATAAAACTCCTATGGAAGAAATGCTTAAAAATGCCATAATGTTCTGAGAATTATATGTAGCTGTCGCTAGTGCTAGTAAAGTGGCTGCTATTGCTAATTGACACAACAGGAAGACGTAGTATTTAGTATATGTATTTTTGATTAGTTTTAAATTAAGAGTTAACTAATTATGTGTATAATTAACCAGTATTTTTTCATAGTAGTAGGATAAAGTACAGAATCTATGGAGATTAAAATAAATTGAAAGGTAAAATAATTTTGAATGAGTAGGAATATTTTTTATTGATTCTTGCATTGCTTTAATTATTTATTTTTACAAAACTGACAGTTTAAAAAATATTTTAGATCTTTCACCATAGAAATTCATGCAGTGCAGCTTATCCCAGCACCACCTAAATTATTGTCTCAAATCAAACGATATTAGCGTTTTCTTAATGTGAAATTTTAACTCCTTACTTTTACCTCCATGGCATTGTATTTTTTTATTGTCTTTTTTGAAGTTTTAAGTTTTCAAATGTAATAAATTATTGTGATATTTAAAAAAAATATCAGCACTGAATGTATCACAATTTAGAGACACTTAAATAAAATTACATTTTCAGTTGGAAAGTGTTAAATCAATGTTTTATGCATGATTGAACTTTCTAGTATTTTTCTGTAATATTGCAAAAAAATTAGAGCAGAATCAACTGTTTTTGGAAACTAAGTGAGTTTTCTCCATCCACATCAGAAAAGCAGCAGCTTTAACAATAAAGGTGAAACCAAATGTCAGCATCTGCACATTTCTGTATAAGAAGTTTTGCTGAACAGAAAGTTAAAAGAAATGAAACAATAATTTATAAATTGGTATTTAAACATCTAAGCATAATATATGTATATTGCGTTTTGAATGGATATGTGCAGTATTTTCTCAGGTATTTTTATATTCCTATTTTATTTTTAATCTTTTAGCTTGTTGTCCAAGTAGACAGAGTTTATAAATATTATCTATCTTTGTCTTCAGAAACAAGTGTTTTTTTGTTCATTTTGAGTAAATACTTGAACCTGAAGATGAATTTGTTCAAAATGAACTATTTTTAAGCCTAGAGAGTAGTGCTTATCCACGTGTATGGCGTTAATGCTTGGTTATTTTTTGTTTCTCAATTTTTGAATTTTCACCATTGATATATGTCGATTATATTTAGCTTGATGACCTTAATTGATGAATCTCTATTTTTTACATCTTTTTTATGTTAGCATTTTTTAAGTTAAACTTTTATGACTTGCAACTTCTCACTATTCTATCATTGGAATTTCGTATTATAATTTTATTATTATATATATATATATATATATATATATATATATATATATATATATATATATAGTAATGTTGGTTTTTTTTGAGTTGAAACTTCTCTCTATTCTTTCATTGGATTTTTAAACTTTTATTATATATATATATATATATATATATATATATATATATATATATACGCACACAAGTAAACCATATTTTTTACATTACTTTTCCTTGTATTTTACTCATATGTCATATTTAACTACATATATTAGTAAAATAAAAGAAAAATAATAAAATCTGTACGTTTGTTAAAAGAAAGTCTCACCTATCCATTTTTTTATCTTTTCAGTTTTATCTGCTTTAATTCTTGGAACTGTTTTGGTTTAGCAAAGATAAAATTTACTGGAAAGATTGATATTTTTTCAAATTGTTTGTTTTATCAACTGTCTTTCATTTCTGCAACAAAATTTTCATGAAATCAGTTATTTAGTACTATGATAACAAAAAAAATGAATGATTTATCACAAAGTTGTCATAAGCAATAAATCAGTTTTCAAAAAAGAAAAAATGTGTTAACTTTCTTTTAAGTTAATACAATATTTGTGCTTTTCATTGTTAAAATATTTATAAATTGCATTTTTCTGCAACCTAATTAAAAGTTGTTGCCAAAATAATCTTAAAAGAATCTGATGTGGGCAGCATTAATTTAATGTTTAATTGAACATTTGGTGTTTTTTTTTTTTTTTTTTTTTTTATATGGCAACATGTAAAACTGTTTCAAAGTACCTATTAACTTACATTTCATGTAACTCTAAATTGACAATTATCAGTATTAATAGCATCTGCAATAAGCAATATAGTCCTTAATAATTAATTCATCAATTTAAATTACTCGCCAAATTGATACAGACAAATGAAGAGAAGAGCATTTCTTATATATATAAATGACTGTTGACGAATTGCTAGATAATAAATTACGAAACTATTACCCAAATTATATCCCATGAATGGAACAAACTAGATCCATGAGAATGATGCTAACAAATTTATCGCATAATATTACATATGGAAAGTGAGCATATTTCATAATAGTTAATACTTTAATTGTGTAATTTTTTGATAAATTTATTTGAAAAAGTGCAATATCTCGAACAGTTCAGGCTAACATTCTAAAATTTATGTCAATCATTTTCTAATGAAAAATTATATAAGAAACGATTATTTATGTAACGTTATTGAAGTTTCTGATTCTTTGATAATTTTTTAAAATTTTGGGGGTGGTGGTGGGGGGTGTCTTCTGAGTATTTGATTACATTTAAATCAATAGGCTTCCAGTATTCAGATTGTGATGTTTGTACCAAATTTCACCTGAAACACTCATTCCTTTGTGAGATATAGTCTCCACGGACACACACAAACATCCCCTCAAAATGATCGATTCACGTTTTCAGGCATGCTTAAAACATGCTCTTCTGTCAAAAATTCGAATTCGGATTTTTGACTCCGTCGCAATACTTTCCCTATACATTATACTCTGTATATAGGGAAAGTAAAAAAAAAGAGGCTAATTAATAGCTCATGCTGACTAGATATTCTGCTAAACCTACATTGGTCAAAATGGTAGTATATGGTATAGTGTAGTGTTATGTATTTTGACTGCAGCTACATATTTCTCTTGGTGTGTTTCCTTCAGTAGGACAGTAGTATTCTACTGCAGTCCTTTTACCACAAACTATAATTGTATTAATTTTTCTGCCAAAAAAGGTCTGTGATATTTAGCACCATTGTACCCTAAACCTAAGTTTAGTATTCACAGTTATCATTGTCATAAAATTGTGCGTATTTAAATGATTATAAACATCCCCTGATTTGCCATATTCATCCATCCCTCCCTTTCCAGTCTTTATATTTAAATTCCAACAACCGTTCCATCCCTAACAAATTCTCTAATACTTCTCTGTTGATTAAAAAACAAAATTAAACAAAAGTTCTTAGCCTACAGACCTCCTCAATATTGTTGACTAATTCAAGAACACATTCAAATTTGAATTTGTAGTTGTACCCATCATGATCTCGAAATCTACTTACAACCATTTTCAAGATTTTATGCTTAAAGAAAGAATGAGCTGTAGGTCAACATTTTTCTCTAAATAGAGAATGTATTTAAATTGACAGTATGGCCATATACCCAATTTATCCATCCTTAGTGTGTTCTTGAAAGCTACCCTGCCGATTTTTATGATCTTTTTCATCTTTCTCATACTGCTTTAACTATGCTATTTTGGTCTAAAGAAAGGGATTTATAATGCCCTTGAAACTATTATAATATGACTGATGACCTAACTGACATATGACTGATTTTTACAAGGAATATAAGTAAGTTCTTGAACTTCAATAGAGTTTACTTTAAAAGAGTGTAAACTTCTGTTGATTCTGTTGGCATTTTCACATTAAGAGTAAAGCCAAAAACTTTTGTCAAACTTGAGACCACATTCAAATTTAAATTGTTGCCGATTATTGAATTCATCTGTTCCCAATGTTTTGCCAGTTTTTATTATTTTTATTTATTTATTTCATTATTTTATTTTTAAACTTATTGAAACCTTTCATGGAGTAAGTCTAAAGACTTTTGTGATTTATTTATTTAGATTCTTACTTATTTTTACTGATACAAGTGTTGGAAATGATAATTAGTTGTTAAGACCCAGACCGTCCGACCTACCAGAAAGGTGTAAGGTAACTGTTTGGATGGCCGAGAAGTGCCACCCAATTTAGACCGGAACCCAGTGGGGGGGGGATTTCCCCAAGGACCGTACCCTCCTTTCCCTACCACCAACCTCTCGGAACATACGGACCCACATGTTTAACGTGATCGTACTCTGCATTAACACGTCGTCAATTTGGAAATGATAATTAGTGTCAAAGATGCTCTAAAATGTTCTTCTGTCATTACTGTATATACATTGATAACAAATAACAAATTTAAGGTATAAAATAGAATACACTTTAAAAATATTAGAAATAAATATAATTTAGTCGCATTCATTGTATTATATATGTATTTCTTTAAAAAGCATTTTTCTTTCTTGCAGTTAAAGTCAAAACATGGGAAATTTGCAAAATGTTTTTGTTGCATGAAAATTGAGTTAAAAAATGTTTGTGATATTGTATAAACTAAAAATTGATAAATTGAAGTCATGTGCATCAAATAATTTATAGGTTTTAGTATGTGGACCCTTGACTCTCTGAATTTAGTGATAACCCCCAAGCTAAACTTAGGTTTTGATCAAGATCTGTGTTACAAGTAAAAGATTTTGATATGTATTCAATGCTACACAAATTTCTAATGTTTTAGTTGTAACTGCGGAAAGTGTATTGAGATATTTTACATCTAAGTGGTGATGTTAAATTTAGTTCTGTCTTCTGAGGATGGGTTCATTGTGCCTTGAAAGTGTTTAATGTATTTTTTATGCATCTGAATAAATGTCTTTCAGGACGAACAGTAGGGCAAGGAAACCATCTTGGGCCTTGCTGTTAGGGACTAAATAGCACTTGAACACAATTTTTTTTTTTTTAACTTAACATTAGAAATTTGGAAACAAAATAATGGATTCCCCCCCCCCCTCTTGTAAAATCGGGAAAATGAAAAAGAAAAACCATAGATGTCCTTTCTTCTGAGGATGGGTTCAATGTGCTTTGAAAGTGTTTAATGTCTTTTTTATGCATTTGAATGCCTTTCAGAATCCGCATTAGGGCAAGGAAACCATCTTGGGCCTTGCTGTCAGGGCTAAATAGTACTTGAACATAACTTTTTTTTTAACTTAATAGAAATTTGGAAATAAAATAATGGATTTTTTCCCCTTGTAAAATCGGGAAAATGGAAAAAAAAGACCATAAATATCCTTTTTCCAGAAACAAAAAAGAACAGTTTAAAATATTAGAATTATTTTTATATATTCATAGTCTGTACTATATTTCTGACAAAATAAGTAAAAATTGTTCATATTTTTATCTATTAGATTCAATGTATAAATGTCCCAAGTATATACATATTTTGTTACTCTCCGATATTACCCAGAGGTAACCCAAGCATAGATGTTATTCACATCAATAGCTATTTACAAATTTAACTGTGCTTATCCTGTGATCTACTCATTTTTTTGCACCCTCCAAAAAGTACTTAAGGAAATTTTTTTGTTATTGTTTTGAGAGACATGGCTTTTGCACCATGCATTCATTTATCCTGGACCTCACAAACTCTAGCATCATGCTTGATGTCTTTAATAAAATGCAAATATTTTTTTTCTTTGTAATATTTTTATCCATCCAGGTCTGTGCCGCATTCCAGTATTGAATGCAGTTTGTTTACATTTATAGTGAACTGCTCCAAAAGCACCCAAATCCACACGTAGCAGTTAACATCTTTAAAATTTCAATACCTACTTACTCGAATGTGAAACAAATATGAAACGTATAATATTGTCTTCTCAGAACTGTAGTACAGTTCTATATTTTGTTATTTTTTAGGTCGAGGGGGCTATTATCAGAGAGGTATAACATATGAAGAATCTGAAGATGGTCCTCCAAGCAGTTTCTCACGTCCTAAGCCAATTGAAAGAAGTCAAAGTGCAAGTGAAAAAGATCAGCGATGGGATGACAGGTGATTTTTTAAAAATTTAATACACATCTATGTTATGAGAATAGATATAATGGAAGTATTAAATTATAAATTACTAAAGTACCAAAGTAAATAAGATTTAGTTTTGCAGTAAACCTTGATTATCAAACTTAATTCAGTAAAGTGGTTTGACAATAAATATTTCTACAGAATTAAAATACTGTTAATTTAATTTCCAAATGGTTAGTGCTATGTTTTAATCTCCCTTTTCAAATGGTTAGCATATGGTCTTTAAATCTGTAAGTGCCAGGTTGTGATACAAAAGGTGAGCCACGACCACTCAAACTGCTGCTCATGCCTCACGGCGAGTCTAGTGGTCTGGGTTTTCGACAAGAGGTGAGCCTCGAGTTTGGATACATGTTTGTAGTGATTCAAAATCTATTTTAAACTTTAAACCCTTGTCATATTTCTCCTTATAACCATAAAGCATCAAAACAATCACAACTTGATAATTTCACTAGAAAAGTGAAAAAATTAAATCTACTCAAACTTGTTTTTTATCTCCCATGTAAAGTGAAAATCAATATTAAAGAGTAAAAAGTCAGGTATTGAATTTTGTAAAACAATATCTAGCATCTCTGAACGTGAATAAGCCAACTTTCATATACCTGTTATTCTGTATATGAGTTTATATGAATCCTGCCTAAGGCCATTTGTAGGAACTAAACAGTGCAGTTGAAATGTAATAAAGTGAAAATACTTTTATATTCCTGTCAAAATTTTGCCTAATGAAGGCAAAATGCAATAATTCACAAAATCTTTATAATTAAAACACTCTTTGGTCTAATTTTAAAAATAAAAGTACCATTCACATCGATCTACATTTTGTGCTTTTTAACATTGTTTTTTTTTTTTTTTTGCATCACTGATTTATCTTGGTAGCACACTGGAAAGCAATTAGGCATGGTTTATACAGGCCTTTAAAAGGCTTGAATTTTCATTTTTAGGGGTTCTAAGAAAGGCTGTTTTTCTGACAAAAATGGTCAAAGGCTAAAATTCCATTTTGACCATTCACATTCTAGCTGCACATTGCTCCACAGCTGTTCTTATTGCTTCTAAAAAGAATTTTTTTTGTCTAAGATAAATGTATGGTATAATTTTTTTTTTTGGAATGATTTCAATTAGAACAAATGTTAAGATCAAATATATTAAGTAATACAAAATAAATTATTGTATTACCTAACTGTACAAAGTAGTATTCAAAGTAAAACAATCTTGTTCTGAATATAAACAGTTATTTTGAAGTTTAGTTCTTTTCAGCTTCTTTTCAGTCAGTTCACACGGCTCATGAAACCAAAGCAAATGTAATATAAATAATTGCATGGGAATTTAAAGAGATAGTCAAACAGGTTTATTTTGTGTAACTCAACATATTTGACCATAACATCTGTTCTAATTTAAATGGTTCTAAAATTGTTTTGTATTAGTTTTGTAATTTTCATTTAACTTTGAAAGTGATCTTCCCCATTAAATGAATCAGCATAATAAAACTGCACATGTTGCTTTTAAGCAAGTTTCATCATGGGCACACATTTTGGCTAAGCCTGATAAAAGTAGCCTTAAAAATGTGAAATTATTTAAAAATGTGTGTGCCTGATAAGGCCTGAATTTTTATCTGTTTAAAGTGTTAGAATTATGTATAAATTTTGTCATTCGAGAAAGGCATTTTACTGAATATCAGAACAAATTATTATTAGCCCACATATATCGGAAGCTATAATTTCTCTTTTCCTTCCTTAGAAATTAAGGAATAAATGAAATAAAGTAATGAACCTAAGGTAACTGTTTAGAGTTCTGGGAAATAAAACTGTAAATAATCAAGGTTCTACTGCATTTATTTCTTATTTAAACAGGTATAGTTACTTTTAAAATTATACATTTTATTTTAGTCTCAAAATTTTAGTTTGTTTTATTATTTTATCTTGATTTTTAGGGATCGCCGTTTTGATCGACCTTTTTCAGGTATTGTGAAGATTTCTTTATAAGTTACAAATAATTCTATTTATTTAGAAAAATTATTTGAAATATTAATTATAATATTTCTTTTCATTAATGTATTGTACTCATGCATTTTAGGACGAGGGGGTGTTGACGACAGTATGACTAAACCAGAACAATCTCGCAATTCAAATGAATATTGGCGGAAGTTTGATAAGGATGATGAAAATGATTGGCGGTCTTCTAATCCTCGTTCCTCTGATAAAACAGGTTCGTAATAATAGAGATGTTTGGAATATTACATTCCCTACATATATAGTATAATGTATAGGGAAAGTATTATAATCAGGTTGAAAATTTATATTCAAGTTTTTGATGGAAGATCTGTGAATTTGAATTGAATGCTTTTGAGGTGATCGCTGTGTTGTGTGCTTGAGTCTGCAAAAATGTGATATCTCATGAACAAATAAATTTGTATAATTATTATAATCAGTCAATACTAGAACCCTATTAAATGTTATTGAATGTTTGGAAGACCCACCCACTCCAATTTTTTAACAAGTTTTGAAAAAGATATTAAAACATCAAATCTTCAGTAATGATAAATAATAATTTTATTTTTTATCATTACTTTACTTTTTATCATTTCTCATTTCATGTATAAATTTTTCAGCAGAAAATGAATGATAGAGACTTTAAAATGCTAGCATGTACCATTCTCAAGATATTGCACAATTTAAAAAAAAAAAAATTAAAATTTAGGACATTTAATATTGTTAAATAAATAATCATTACATACACAATTTTCATTAGAAAACAAATGACTTGAACTTTAAAACAAACACTAGCATGAATTATTCTCAAGATACTACATGTTTTTTAGGTAAATTTATCAAAAATTACATAAAATTCAAACTTGTAAGTATCATCAAATAGGTTCACTTTCCATATGCAATATTGTGCAAGAATATTGTTAGCATCATTCTCATGTATCTTGTTTGTTCCATTCATGAGAAAAGATGCTTTTCACAATAGTTTTATATTTTGATGTCAAAGAATGATCAATATTCATTTATTTCACATGATTTTGGCCAAATATGAGTTACATTTTGATGAGGATTTTGCATGGAAGAATGAAAGTTATTCTACTTGGACTAATAAATTGCCAGAAATTTCAATTTATATGATGTTCAATGCCCAAAACATTGTACACCAGTATTTCGTTATGAAGAAGTTATTGCATTATGTAGGGAAAGTTATGTGCTGACCACATCAGATTATTTTAATTATTTGCTTAATTAACCCTTTATGATTTATAATAATGTATAAATTTACATATTTTAATGCAATAGATGTACAGAAATCTCCCTGACTCAGATTTAAACATGATATAAACTTTTAATATTATGTTTGAAAATTCTGGATTTTGCAGCATATATGAGAAATTTTACAGCATACTAAAATATCAGAGGACTTATCAGGAATCTGGTTTTAGATGCTCTACATTCTGTTATTTTCCTTGATGAAGAAATGTATTCTTTTTGTATCAAAAACATTCTTTAGAAAACTCAGAGGTCCAGATGTTTTCAAGGATGCTGTTAACGAAAACCACTTTTTACATTCTGTCCACCAGTTTGACTGTTGGAAGATCTCATGTCACAATATGTGCATGTACACTTTGAAATAGATTGCAATACAGAGTGTATATAAACTGTTTTGACAAAATAAGAGGGGTGATAGTACCCATCAAGATGAATAATATTTACAATGGAACCTGGGTCGCATTCCACTCTTAAGTGTCAGAAAAGCGTAAAGTTGAACTTTTGACAGTGAAAATAAGGAGAATTAACGTAATCATAAGTTGCACAATCCTATTTATTTACACCAGAGAAAGACTCAAGATGATGGCCTAGGGTGCCGTTGCACAATTCACAATGGTGAATGAAGGACTGACGCACCCTTTCGAAGACACCTAGTGTCGTGTTTATCCTATCCGCTGCAACAATGATTCTTGCTATGAAATTTTCTACGGAGTCCATAGGTGTCTCTTACACCAATGATTTTATCTGCCGCCAAAAGAAATCCAGTGAGTTGAGGTCCGGTGGGCGTGAAGGCCAAGCCACAGGTCCACTACATCTAATCCACCATCCAGGATATGTGGCATTCAAGAAGTGTCGGATGACTAGAAGTGACAGTGATGTTCTGGAGATGTGATACTTCTTCGGCATGACAGCTTTGTCATCTGAAGTGGCGACTTGTGCTTGTTGGATGTGTTTCGAAGTTACTCTTTTCTGACACTCAGAGTTGAATGCGACCTTAGGTTCCATAGTAAATATTGTTCATCTTTATGAGCACTATCACCCTCTTATTTTGTCAAAACAGTTTATATACACCCTGTGTTTTGGAAACTACTTGACTGATTGACCCCGTATTTAGTACAATTGTATAATGTCACATGAATATAAAAAATAATAATTTTATTTTATGTAATTTTTTATCACATATTGCAAAAGATTTCTAAGACTTTTCAGAATAGATCTACATTTCAACATTTTCCAATATATAAGATTGTAAAATTTTTCTACCAACTGTATAGTTATTCATTTTCGTGGGGTTTTCTTCTAATTTAGCTTTATAAACTTTTTTGAACGCTATATAATTTTTGGCTTCAAACCATCAGATTTTTTTTAATATTTACAAATTACAATATTAAAAAAAATATTTTGATTATACTTGATTTTTTTCAATTTGTCTCTAACTAGAGTGAATTCCCTGGCATTGCACAGGTCCTAAATTAAATAAGTGCCCATTACAAAAATAATACTTATACTAACACAATTCAATTTTCAAATCACCTGAATTGCACAAAAATCATTCCCACACTCCACTTTTTTCAAGCACGACCATGCTAATTGGTCATGATATGGTCATGATATGGTCATGATACATTCCAAATAAGCTCCTTTTATAAGCCCTACATAATCATGCTAAATAAAAATATTTGAAATTGTCAGAAAGAAAAAGTTACTTTACCGAGATAAGTAAAATTAAAGAATTAAATGCTATTTTACCGAGTTTTCATCTGATCTTTGTCCTATTAAAATTTTTAAAAAATTGTGCTAATTTTTTATGGTTAGTTGCTTTGGTTTTCCGCTATGTGCTAAACACACAGAGATATATTCTTTTATTATATAAGATTACCTTTTAAAATACATTTTAATTCATATCAACCTCTTCATTTTCCCATATTTTTCTAACATTGTTTGGTCATTGAGTATGCAATGTAGTCTCCTTAAATGAATAAATATTCTTTCTACAGTATTTTATAAATTTTAATTTTTTTAAATTTTTGGATATTCTATTCTTGATGTATAGTTTTGTTTGCTAATAGCCCCTTCTATTGCTCTTTAAATTCTTATTTCATTATAGGAATTTTTTTTATCTTTTTAGAGAAAGAAAAATTGTAGGTGTAATTATGGTTGTAAATAGTTATTGCATATTGATTATGTCTAATGCCAAACGGAAACAATAGCCGTTTCCATAATTTTTTTTCAAACGTAGAATCATATATGTTTGCCTTAAGATTTTTGTAGCTGCTTAAATTGAATTTCAAACACAGTAAAACAGTACTGTATTAAATAAGTTTTTATTTTTTTCAAATGTGTTGAAAATAAAAAATATATTTTTGTAATAAGTTTGGCTATGTGTATACCATCTTTAACACACTTGAACAAGAATTGAAATTTATATTTTTATATGCATTGATTAGGTACCAGAGGTTCTTGGAGAAATCCTGTTGATTCAGAGAGAAGAGACCTTGAGAGAAATCCCATTGAAAAAGAGCGGAGAGATCTTGAGAGAAACCCTTCATCACGCAGTCTTAATGGTAATTCAAGAGGGTCCCATTCCCATCAAAAAACTCCAGGTATTTCTTTTCAAATTCTTACTTCATGTATCTTAGTGCAATTGTTTCATATATTTAATGTCTTAATCTATGTGAATTTATTTAGAGTTAATAACTGGGTTCTGGAGTCAGTATCAGTAGCAGTTTTGGTAAAGTCACTCAGGAAAGAATATACCAACTCTGACTCCAAAAATAAAATTAGTTAAAAAAATATTTTTTTTTAAAATTATTTAAATAGTTCTTAGGCAAGAAAACATCAAAAGCTTCTTAATTGAAAAACTAATGATATGAAAAATTTATATTTTAATAAAATAATGGGTTAACACAGAAACATATTTTAATGAGACGAAAGTCATCTAAGTTCTATTGAGCATCAGTCTGCAAGTTTTTTTGTCAAAAGTCATCTTACTGCATCACAAATATTTTAAGAGTGTCTATTCCTTGCTTCTCAAAATAGCAATTTCTGTTTAAAAAGTTTTTTGATTCAAAGTTTTTTTATTATTTTCTTTTTGACTAGTTCTTTGCATGGGTTGGCCTTGTTTTTTTCTGATTACTGTGTTTTGTCATGAAAACCTTGCTTCTTCTGTTTCCTAGTGATTTTGACTTTATGGCTTATTGTAAATATTTTTGCATTAAAGTTGTCAAGCCTTAGTGTCATGGATTTTGAAGATATTGTTCACCATCCATTGGTTTAACAACCTGACGCTTGTCGATATCACATTTTATTGCCTTTTATGGTGTCATACCCTCATTATAGGTTTTTCTTGAGCACTTGTTTTCCCGTTGGAAATACTGTTATTTGTTTTCAAATAGTGTGATTGCATTCTTCTAAATTTAAGGTAAAAATATAAGTTTTAGTTTAACTATAAAATTAATTTCACATTTTATTGCCTTTTTATAGTGTTGTACCCTTGTTATAGGTTTTTGAGCACTTGTTTTTCAGCCACTTTCAGCCAGGATTTCCAACAATAAAAATACCTTTAAAATCAAATAGTGCAAACAATACATCGCAAATTTTCAAAATATGCAATACTTCAAAATATCCAGCAACAGTTAATTGACAATTCAATATTAAAATCTATAATACATCATGTACTGCAATACAAAGTATAATCAACTTCAACATTAGTGATACAATCTATGGAGAAAAACAAAAACAAAATTTTTGGTCTCCCAACCACCCCCAGATTTTTTAACACTTTACAACAAAGTGGAAAAGTGTTTATGACTTTGTTCATTCATTCTGTCTGTCTGTACGTTAGCACGTTAACTGCCGTAAAAATGACTTAATCAAAATGAAATTTTAGTATGTTGTTCAGACGATCTGTAGGACCTATGGAAATATAAATGAATAATATCACACAATTAGTTTCGGATTGAACCCGGGTTGAAAAAATGAAATACATTGAGCCCTATGGAACCTAATTTTTCAAACATTTTTTAAGCGGATTTAAAATTCACAAATTGCTTTGAAAATTTTAGGTAATATTCAAATTATTCCATAAAATATATAAAAAAAATTTCAACAAAATATATTCAGTCATTTTTTAAATAAAAATTAAAATAATAATTACACCTCTTATATGAAGCGATCACTTGACCATGATATGAAAAGATCACGTGACCCACTTCAAAATAAAATATGGCATCCATCTTGTCTCAAAATCGTGATTTTTAAAGTTCTTTTTAATTCATATTGAGTGTTATATTTGTCCTAAAACCGCTTTATTTTTACTTAAATTCTGTGCATCTACATACTGAAACAATGCAATGACAATATATTTGAGTTTAAATGATCATCCAAATTTGATTATTTCTACAACGAAGCCTATTTTTCACTTATGTAAAATGTAAACAGCAAAATATGTAGGATGAGTTGTATAAGAATTGCTGTATTTCTTTAACGCAAAAGTATTTAGCTCATGGAGTCTGCATAGCTGATATGAATGAAATATTCATTGATTTTACAGAGAGAAGGGTGATTTTTTTAGATGAAGTTTTAAGCATAGAGTTTAATTACTTGTAGCTCCATGGTCTTAAGTTTTTAAATAAAATAAATTATTTTAGTACTGTGATGAATGAAATTAATGGGAAAATGTTATGAATGAAATGTTGCTTTTATAGAAAGAGCCAGGCGTGTTATTTTTTCTATGGCGTCATTTGAATGAATTTCAGTTGTTTTCGATGAAGTTTTCAAATATAATAAATTATTGTAGTTATTATAATGATTTAAAAATATTACTGAGAAATGTATCGCATTTTAGAGATGTTTAAACCAGGCAATTTATATTTCAATGCTGTCATTTGAATGAAGTTCATTTTTTTCGATGGAGGTTTAAGTTTTCAAATATAATAAATTGTAGTATTGTGATAAGTTTTAAAATATTACTTAGGAATATATTGCATTTTAGAGATGTTTAAATAAAATTGCATTGAAATTGGAAAGTGTTTCATAATCCATGCTTTAAGCATGATTGATCTTTCTTGTTTTTTCTAGTGATGCTATGGCACACTTTTGCTATTGTTCAGATTCCTTGAGTAGTTTTCAAATAATCCAACCAATACTGAAAACATAGTTTTGTCTCTATCATTTAAATGATTGGAGATTTTTTATTTAATTTTTACTCTGTTATATAAACATTTCTGTTATAAATAATTACCTAATATACTTCAAATGGGTATTTAGAACTGTTTCTGATATATTTCAGATTTAATGTGGGAAAAAATCAATGTTTTGATATTCCAGTCCATGTAATTCTAATTGGGAAAATTGTGAACAAATGTGAACTATTATGAAAATGTTACACCATTTCCCCCCAAAATCTAACATTTTATAGTTTAAAAATTTTCCCATTGTCATTCTGTAAAAGCAATATTGTAGTGATTAAAAAAAAAAAGAAAAAAATACACATATGTCCAGGAAATGTTTACTCACTTGCAGAAGGAATAGAAACTTTCAATTTGGTGCTTTGATAGTTTGAGTGGTATAACTGATCAGAAAATTTCAAAAACCTAAAATTTCTCCGTAGGGAATGAAAGTTATAAAAGTGTCCAGTATTCAGTTTTGCTTTCTTACCAATCCTTAAAATTGCCAGTAAACACAAGCTTTTGAGAAAATTCTATACTATTTTCTCTTGAAATCTGACATTTTATTGTCGAAAACGCTTGCCTGTTGTCATTCAGAAAGTGTAATATTTGTTTTATAAAAAAATATTATTCAAAATATATGTAGCTGAGGAACACTGATTAAATACAAAACCATCATTAAAATGATGAAAAAGGATTAATATTTGGCTGAATATAAGATTTTGAATGCTCAAAGGAAGAAAGATAAAAAATCGTATTTGCTGCAGATATAATCAGACATGAGATTCTTCCACAGATAGGTGAATTTCTGCTTTTGTGTTGTCCTCCCTCCAAATAAATTATTTTGACATGAATATTTTAAACAAGTCATTTCATATTTGCCTTGTTTTTGACTACCATATTTAAATGCTATACTTAATTAAACTGCATATGATCTTTACAACCATGGGCATTTTACCAGTTTTATATTTGCAGCAACTGATTTTGTATCCTCTTGTATATCAAAATCTTATATATTCAACCAAATATCAATCCTTTTTCATCATTTTAATGATGGTTTTGTATTTAATAAATAATAATTAAGCAGATTAACCCCTTGCCTGTGCCACTCGAATCCAGTTCGGGTAACCCCTCTGCGCCAAATTTGGAATGCCCGAACTGACTTCGGGCAAGCGAAAATCAGTGTTTCTATTCCTTTGATCCCGAATTGAGTCCGTTTTGCCTTACCAAATGCTCTACAATATAATTCATTGTTTTTCCAATAGATGGTGATACTTGTCCACATTTTTTTTGGAAGTAGGCGGGATCAGCTAGCTTGATTAGACGGGATATAAACCGAGTTTATTGTAAAGAGTGTGATGTCGGCTTGTGTGCCGTGTCATATTTTTCATATATATCATACTATAAAAGATTTGTGAAATTCTGAAAAATGATTCTGTGAAATGATTTGTGAAATTCAAAAGATTATTTGATTTATTTTGCTATAATTAAACAATTTTGAGTAAAATATGAATATAATCCATTAATTTTCCACATGTATGTCAAAATATTAAATATAGTAGTTATTTCATATAAAAATTTATATTTTTACAAAATAAAATTTTTCTAACCTTTTTAAATGTTATAATAGACAAAACTGAAGCATAAAATTTTTTTTTCCATTTTTGACCCACTTTCCTGAAATATATTCCACAGGCAAGGGGTTAATATGCATATATTGTTGCTACTATTTTTAACATTTTAGGCTACTAAAGCAACTGTTTACATCAGATTTTGCAATGGTAGCTCTGTAAATACTAGCTGCAATTAAACAACTTAAATCAAAGTAAACTTGTTTTCATTTGTGTTGGTAAAGCTGATTTTTGATGGATGCATATTTTCAGTCAGTGTGAAGCAGTTTTTTGTGTTAAACATGTTATTAAAAAAATGAAAACTTTGTAATTTATATAGAAATTTATGTGAATGCAAATCAATTCACAGTAAAAGTAAATTGCGTGTTTGTATTAATGAGGTTCTACTTCAGTAATCTCTCACTGTAGGTTAATAATGAGAGATGGCTCTTACAAGCTACAAATCAGAGACAAAAAAATGACTTCTGCCATAACTGGGCATTGCATAAAAGCAAGAAAATGCTTAACTGATCACTCATCATGACCTGTAGACCATAGTTTTGTTGTCATTGCCACTCATTAGCACAGTGCAGGCAATTGACTATTTGCATGTGATATCATTACCGACAAATTAACTTCCTGTTGGATGGAAAGATTGCGTTCCTTGCTTCGCAATCTTATATTAGAGTATGCTCTTCTATGTTATTCTATGCTTTCTTATCGTTTTTTCATGCTTTTAGGAAGTAAATATGGATCTATATCCAAACCTCTTACACGTAATTTCTCTATATACCTTCTTCAAAAGTGTGCATTTATATTTTTTTATCATATTTGTTAACAATATGATGGCTGGATCTAGATATGTGGATTTTCGAAAAACATTTCCAATGGAAAATTTTTTGCAGTAGAAAATTTTCTGGAAATTTTTTAACTTTCCATAAAATTGGTCAGTCATTTTCCCCCATTTGACTTGTGCCACATTCTATCATGTGTTTTGCCTAGAGATATTTGTAAGTAGTTGAGGTTTAATTTCGTTTACAATTGAATTTTTACATTTGCACTTGGTCTTCTCTTTTCCCGGCCGTCTAAACTGCTGCTCATGTCCTAAGATGAGTCGGACGGTCTGGGCTTTCGACTTGGTCTGCTTGAATTGAGTTCATTTTTTGATTATTACTTTCCTTATATACATAATGTATAAGGAAAGTATTGTGATGGGGTCGAAAATTCAAATTCGAGTTTTTGACGGGAGAGCACGTTTCAAGTATCCCTGATCCCGAATCAAACATTTTTGAGGTGATGTCTGTGTGTGTGTGTGTGTGTGTGTGTGAGAAAGTATGTGTGTGTTTGTCATTGAGTCTGTGGGGATGATATCTTATGAATGAATGGAGCAATTTGAATGAAATTTGGTACAAAAATCACAGTCCGTGAATACTGGAAGCCTATTGTTTTTAAACATAATCGAATGTTCAAAACCCCCCTAAATTTTCATGTGAAATTTTGAAAAAATCAAAATTTTTAATAGTCACGCAAATAGACATTTCTTATATAATTTTTCCTTAGAAAGCAATTGACATAAATTTTAGAACGTTAGCATGAACAGTTCTCGAGATATTGCACATTTTCCAAACAAATTCATCAAAAAATCCCATAAATTAAAAAAAAATATTAACTGTTGAGAAACATGTTCACTTTTCATATGTAATATCATGCGACAAATTTGGTGACATCATTCTCGTGAATCTAGCTTGTTCCATTCATAAGAAAAGATACTTTGAGTAATACTTTTATATTTGAATGCCAATAGTCATTTATCTACTATAAGAATAACTTATTTCTCCCTCCATAACGCTTGGCGAGATTTTGGCGACGAATTTGACGGCATGTCGCCAACTTGGTGACTTTTTTAAAATGTTGCCAAATTAACAAAAGTCTCCCCAAAGGGATAAAAATGATGCTAAATCAATGAAAATGACGACTAATCGTCAAAAATTCAACATCTTGGAAAGAATATAAGTATCTACTATAAGAAAAACCTATTTTTTTACTGTAAAAGTAGTAAATTCATTGCATTATATAAGGAAAGTCATGTGTTGCCCACATCAGATTTTTTTATTTTATTGTAAACATAGATTCTGGTTTTGTTAAAGGGCAAACAGACAATTTGCCTAAGATCGATTCTACTGTGATGGCATTCTATTTCAGAAACAATAAATATTTTGTGACAGCTAAAACTCGAAGTGTAACATGATGGTATAAACTCGAGGTGTAACTGATTTCAAGAGAAAAGTATATGCTTTTTAAAAATTCATGAAAAATCAACTATTAATCATATAGATTACGTTCAAAGTTCATTTGAAAGATAATTTTTTGATCTTTTCACTGGTGTTAAGATGGAAATTCTGAGGTAATATTTTTAGTTGCTAAGGAATGCATTTGTGTGAAAATTGTACTAATGTAAAAGAACTGCAAAGGTAATTTGAATTTTAAAATAATAACCATGAGGCATGTTATCCCGGGTCCTGAAGTAGCTGCTTACCAAAATGTATATGACCAGTGCAGATAAAGTACAATATGTGCACACATATAAAAGTAGTGGTTAAAAATTTAATATTTTTATATTGTTAAATATATTATTTTTATTATATATACAGGGTGCCCAGTGCTATCGGTGCCCAATGGCTATTTCTTCAACCATTAGTCACAGAGATATACTTCTAATTGAAAAAATGTTTTAAATTTTAAAATCTATTATCTTAGAAACAGTTTAAAGTAATAAATGCATTTCTGAAAGAAATACAAAATATAAATTTTTATACAGTCCCTCAGTCCTATCAATTATATTTAGGAAAATCATCCTCATACAATTTCATGCAAAATAAAAAAAAAAATCTTCCATTTACGCCCCAAATTCACAGAGTTATGAAGCATTAAACTTTATGAATTAAGTTGCTTTTTTGCGCATAAAAATGTCCCTTTTCAGGCAACCAAGCAATCAGAGACTGCATTGACCAATTCTCAGCACAAAAAGTACTCAACTTTAAACAGGTATAAGTCGATCAAGTTTGGTCGTAAAAGGATGATTTTTTTTTATTCTGCATAAAATTGTATGAGGATGATTTTCCTAAATATAATCGATAGGACCGGAGGACGTATAAAAATGTATATTTCATATTTCTTCCAGAAATGCATGCATTTATTGATTTAAACTGTTACTAAGATAATAGATTTTAAACTTTAAAACATTTTTGCAATTGGATGTATATCTCTGTGACTAATGGTTGAGGAAATAGCCATTGGGCACCGATAGCACTGAGATTTTTCCTTATAAATTTAAAATAAATTAATTAAAATATTTTAAGGATTGTGTTAACCACTATGTGTAATTATAACAGTGTAACTATTTATTATAAGTTCTTTATAACAAATGCTCATCAAACTATAAATACTTTAAAATTAAAAGCTGGACCCTAACTTTTTTACCTGGCTCCTGGATTGAGGAGAAATTTGTCGAGCCCTGAATTAAGCTCTTTCATGCTTTTATACAAATTAGATGTTTTATAGTGCAGACCTAAGTAGTACAATACAGCACAGTGCAAATGGTTACCGATGTCATCAGGTAATAAAACCAAAACAAATTGGTTATAACAATACAATATGTGAAGCTGAAAGGAGAGAAACAAAGGGGTGAAGAATTTTGGTCATATTCTTTTCTGTGCAAAAAATATTGAAATTTAATACTATTAATTTGCTTTATAATGTGATATTATGTGAATTTAGTGAATAAAAGAGTGAATTCTTTATTTAAGGGTTGTAATAAATTTTTATAATAAATTTTTATTAAGGTACCCATTTACCTGAATGGAGTGTTGAAGAGTCAAATGAGCAAGATGTTGTTGGGACATTTGATTCCACTGGAGCTTTCTTGGAAACCAAGGTGATCTTTTGCATAACTTTATTCACATTTATTTTTTGCATAACATTATTATGTTGCATGATGGGCTTAAATATCTAGTTATATAAGAATAAAATAAGTATAAAGGTGTAATAATATCTAACAAGCAGAAAGCAACATTTATATGATATTAACTGCAAAACATTGTTATAGCCAATAAAAATGAAATAATGAATGTAAATAAAATAAATTGGAAAAAATTGAATTATCTTTATTGGGAATGTCATCAATGATGCCTTTTTTCTAGATATATAAAATATCCATTGTTTCTCAACTATGCTCAAAATATCCATGCAAGCTCATCCATTGATCAAAATGTGATTATTGATGCAGATAATAGATTTCAGAATCATTTTTATGTATTACATTTGAATGATTTTTGTATTATATTTTGCATTTAAAAATTATATTATTTTCTTTATTAAAGTTATATTATTAAGTAATGCTCTTAAAATAGTAAACTGTTTCTCTGAAATTTTCATTGCATAGAAGTACATTAATATAGAAGTACATTAATAGGAGTACATTATATAGAAGTGCATAACCTCATAATTAAATTATCTTTGTTCAAAGTGTTCTGATATATGCAATGGCCAAATCTGCATGAAATTTAGTAAAAATAGTCTTAGAATATGCAGTAGCAATTTCTGAAAGAAATAAATTAATTTAATGAACTATCACCAGAGTTCAATTTAGTAAAATATGCATACAGCACAAATTGCAATGGGGGAAAAAAAAAGCATATGAAAAACAACTATGAATATTTTTTGTTTATGAAGCTGGTTTGTGAAAATAGTGATACTTTTGACACTGCTGGGCAAATAAGAATAATTATGCAAAATCATTAAAACATTGGAATGCTGGTCATTTTTCCAAGGCTACCCACAAAATTTAATGAAATTCGGTGTAGCAATTCTTCCATAAGAATGAGACAAGTAAACACACCCACAGACAAGTTTTCAATTTTATGTATGTAGATATCTAGTGTTTGTATGTAATTAAACATGTGCTTGGTGATTCTGTTTATAATTAAGCATAAAATATATCATGTAAGTTTTAATTTTTACATACTTTGTTTTTATATAGATGGCAAATAATAACAGCTTAGATGACATATATGTCTCAGATGATGCTGATGAAGGAATGTCCAAAGTAAGATCCATCTCTAAAAGTTATCTGAATTTCCTTAATATTTATATATAGTGCACAAATTATTCAAACACTTAGTCATGTGTAATACTTTTCTGTGTGGCTGGATTCAGTCTTTATTTGATTCAATCCTTATGGGATGGCTTAAAATGGCTACTACCACCGACCTCATTACTGCACATTTTCTATCCACACATTTATCATATATTATTAAGTATTTCTGATAAATATATGATACACAAAATCTGGCATATTGTGTGATGCAATTTTAATGATTTTCCATATAGTGTAATTGCATATGTAAAAGAAAATATTTGGCAAACTTTTGGGCTAATAGAGCTAAATTTGGGGCAAATTTTATTTTTAAAAATAGTAGTGATATGTTTTTTGCAAAATATTTCTTAAAGTTTATGTACCAATGGTTTAACTTAAATGTCCTATTTAATTACTTTCTGTATTATAGAGTATTTTCTTTAAAATTGTCATGTTTGACAATTAAGTTATTTGTCCAAGGGACCAGTGAGTGACTTCATGACTTCACTGGTTCACAACCTTTATAACTGATATTAATATAGAATTTTTAAAAATCTGTTAAAAATTGCGAAACAAAAGGAAATACTTAGGAATGTTATATTTTTATATTTGTAAATACATTTTATTAAAAAATATAAATGTGTATAATATTTATAAATATCTTAATTAGAAACTTTATAAATTGTAATTTAATTTTTATGAAATTTATTAATTATATATATATATATTCATAAATGGAACATTTTGTTAAAACATTTAAAGTAATTAAAATAAAATTAAATATGCAGGGCTCAACAACTGCATGGTGAAATTCTAATTCTCTAGCAGAAGCACAAGTAATTTTTCTGTTTCCTTATCCACTTTCTAGCCACAATGAAACTGCTGTTATCAGATTAAAATGCATAATATCTGGTGTATCTAATATGCTCTCATTAAGTAAACAGGATAAATATTATGAATAGGAGTTACAGAATGTTCCATTTCTTCCCTTTTGCTCTGAAGACGAATATTCTAAGGATATGGTAATCTCAAAATACCAGGTAAAGGAAGTGATTGGTGGAGGGAAAGGGGGACCCCAGTTCCCCCTTTTCACAGCTGAGTCAGCAGGCAGTTTGACAACAGTCTCATGTCTTGCAGGGTGCTTGTTAATTTCTTGTAAGGGTGAAAAGGATGTAGATGTCAAAATCACATTATTATAACTGAGGAACTTTTTCCAGTTATCTTTGATTCCTATAGGAGATGAGAAAGAGGACAATTGTAAATATGGAAGGGTAGCTGTTATTGTTTGTTCACCTTCTCCCAGCTGTTAAATATCCTCATTCTTCCTGTAAATATTTTGCGACACAATATTTATAGAGCGAAATGCTGAGGGAAAATTTATAAGAATGATGTCTCATTACTGGTCTGACAAACCAAACTTAACAGTCTGCTGATTCGTTGGGTATTTTCGTGGCCATGAACCAGCAATGACCAGAAATTTTCTAGTCTTGTTTAGGATTTTGAGAACAAAGTGTGTTTCAAAACCTTAACATTTCAAACACTTTTGGGGAAGTGTCAATCTCTATATGTGTATATCTGAGGTGTGGACACAATAATTTAAGAATAAATGTGAACACTGAAATTTTATGTTCAGATGTAAAAATTAGTACTAGATAAATATTTTGTAATTAAATGTTTGAAGAACACACATCTCTTAAAATTCAAGTATTTCATCACTCACATAATTTCCTATAATATATAGAAACTCATAACTTCAAGTCAATAGTAATAATATTGTTTATTTGAGAAAATCACTGTTTGAACAATACTATGGGTGTACATAAAATTAGAGTTAATAACACAACACAACTCAACTGAATGTATCTAAATCATCAGCATAATTGACTTATAGCTTAACATTTTAAAGAATTTTTAAGGAATTTTTCCCCTTTATGATACTGTATATGATATTGTTAGATGGGTAAGCCAAGCCCATCATTGGATGGGGGTAAATTTGCAAAAGATTTCCTCTCATCCACCCATCTGCAGCATGTTTGCTCTTAATATTCATAGTCACATGCAAGCTTCTCCCATTCAATATTACTATTCCTTATATGACTCCTTAACATAACATAATTAATTTTCACTCTCCTAAACTCCCTAACAAAACATAGCTGTCTCTCGGACTGTGAATAAATAATATTAAATAATTTCCTCAAAGCAACAGGAATTATCAAAGAAATTAAATTTAATTAATATTGTAGATTCTCTGAGTTATTGATTTTTGACAATTTGGTAATATTTTCATTCATTTGACAATGTTTTGTCCATTTTGAAACATGTTCCAAAAGTTGCCACGGTCGCCAAATTTATCACCATAAAATCAGTTGGACAGATGGCCTGACAGACCCTATCAAAACATGATTAATATACTATTGATTTATTAATTATTTGAATTCTAATCCATTCTTAAAATTAAAATTCGAAATTTCACTTATGTTTTGATTTTAAATTTTGTCAATTTGGCATAGTTTTTATCAATATGAACATTGACATTTGAAAAAGTCACAAATTTTTTACCAAGCTTTCCAAACAGACAGATAGATAAACCTTGGCTGTTATAGTATTAACATATGTGCCAACTCAATTTGGCAGGAGACTCCCTATTTGTGAGTGTTTCTCTCGATTTCCCGCTTTTGAAGACACATCTCCCGATTTTAACGAATTTTTGAAAAAATCCTTTTAGGGATAATATCCCCAAAATTTTCCCTATAAAAGGGATTTTTTAGCTAAGTGGGGAATTTTTCTCTATTTGATCAAAAGTATGTCCATAAGATTACAGATGCAGACTTGAAAAACTCTCTGGATTTTGGCTGGAGACTCCGGATTTTTCATTACCTCTCCGGCCTCCAGATTACTAACGAAATTCTCCGGCTTTTTTTGTTTAAAATTTATCAATTAACCAGACATGGTATAATTCCTCGGAAACGCCGATTTTCCACTTTTTTAGCATTGATTTCTACCATTCCCGGGATCGTAGCAAATGCATAATAAAATGCAAGGTAATGCTAATCAAATTAACGTAGATTTACTGCCGCATGTAATGTAAATTAAGATCTGGATCGCTTATTTAATGAAAGTAATAAATATACTTCTTCAAAGGTTGTCTAATTTAGCATAAATCGCTAAAATATTATTTTGTTCATTTATTTCACATAAACACTGAGAGCGCAATTCAGTTTGTTTTCATGAATCGCAGAGAGTGCAATAGTATCTTTTTTCATCCATCTCAATCTTCTACATATTGCAATTTTGATTGACTAAACTAGCTTATCTTCATATTGTGATTAATTATTTTGGTTAATTTCTTAATTTTGCATAAACAGTGCGATTGTGCAATTCAGTTACTTCGCGTGAAATGCTGAGAGTACGTTAGCATCTTTTCCCATCCATCTCCCATCATTTAAATGTTGCATATTAGATCGACTAAACTGGTTTATTTTCATATTAGGGCTAATTATTAAGGTTAATTTTTTAATTATATTTTCATAATACAAATTTTTTTATTTTGAAAAATGGGTAATATGAACTCTGTGAAGGGATATTTTCCAAAATGTGGGATTAAAGGAATGATTTGGGCAAATAAAAGTAATGCGGAGTGTGAACGTATTTTTAGCCGTCTACGAAAAATTAAAACTAAGTTTCGCACCTCAATTTCTGATGATAACCTAGATAACTTGATAGTTATGAAATGTAATTTAAATAGTAAATGCTATGAGCAGCATCTATTAGATAGTAAATTTTTATTAAAAGCCAAATCTGCAACTTTTATAAAAAATAAAATGTAGCTGTTGTAAAACTAGTCTTCTTTATTTCTTATATGTATGTGTATTTATAAATATGTATATAATTCAAATTTAGTGTGGGGGGGAATAGAGATGTGAAAAATACCTATTTTTCCCCAAATGTATGTTATTTTTATACTGCAATGTTTGTTGTGACATTGAAACGTGCGCTTTAAGAAATTACTGAATTTTCTTCAGTGAGGGTTGGCAGGTATGTATTAATTAGTCCTAAACATTATGAATGTATGAGAGAATTTAGTAGAGCTTGATGCTTCAGACATTTTAATTATTTTTAGTCTTCAATTTTACTTGAAATATTAATTCATTGTTTTTTAATTTTAGGACAGCCCTGAAGCTAAAAAAGACATCTGCAAGAAAACTCCCAAAAAGTCTAATTCCCAGCCACAAATCAGTACTTCTCTCAAACAAAACTCTGTTAAATCAACACAAAGTATAAAGAAAACTGAAGAGTTATCTGTGGAAAAGCATCCACCAAAACAGCCAGACCCTCATACAAACAATAAAACTTTAACCAGTGTGATGGTGAACAAGGCTGCAGATCGTGTGATAAAAACCAACGCTGTACAGCATAGTATTGTAAATAATAAAAAACCTGACTACATACCTGTTTCCTTGCCAAATGTGCCTGAAGTTGCCAAGAGTACAAAAAGTGATAATGTGATTTTAAGCCATGTGAAGACTGCTGAAACTTCTGTGCCTAGTGCAGCTGTTGAAGAAGATGCATTTGCTCATCATAAGAAAGCCACAGAAAATATGGTTGCACAATGGACAGAAGAGGTAATAATTCCTTTCCAAGGTAGTGTAGTTTTGATTAGCTGGAGAAGAATGCATCAGTTCTATTGTCCAATGTTAATCTGGTCCTCAAGAAAAAAAAAATGTGTAGAAAACCTTTGAAATACCATGGTAGTTTTTCCAAGAGGGTGTGTGTTAAGATAACAGCTGCAATTAATTATTACTAGATTTGAATCTAGGATTAGCAGCTTAAAATCTTATGTTTTGTAATGAAATATAAATTATATTTTAAGAGATAAGGTTATATATTGTTTTTAACAGTTCTGATGACTATTATAGATATATTTATTTAAAATATCCACTGCTACGGGGTTAAAAAAATTACTATACGGTAGCATAAATTAAAACAAATTATTTGCGTTGTTTCAGCACATGCATTATATGGCAGCTAGCATATTATTTTAGATGTTAACCATAAAAAGGGTCATCACTTTTCTGATTATCATCTCAAAAAGAGTTTCATTGCATAATCTTATTTCTCTCATTTGTAATTGCTGCTATTTACCAAGATCAAGCAGCTGTATTTTTGCCATTTGTGGATTTTAATCCTAAAATATTGAATACATATAATTTAGCTATATGTACTTTAGTGTAACATATACACTTCAGTGTTGACATCGTTCATGTAGGTGTATATATAGTTAGTGTATATATTTTCATTTCAACTATTTTAACATGTTCATGTCTTTTTAAATTCTACAAATTTAAATGTTTAATGTTAAGAAAATATTTGATTTATAAGTAGTGTGAAACAAAAACATCAAGCTTTCTGATTTTTTTAATATTAATATTTTCAATATATATTGGATGCTTCACATCGTTTTAAAATTTAATGGGGTTAATTTTTTAGATCTTGTTTTCATAAGCAGCATATCAGTTGAATTTTAATTCCTATGCATATATATATATATATATATATATATATATATATATATATATATATATATATATATATATATATATATATATATATATATATATATAGTAAAATTTAAAATTACTTGGTACATTACCAAATGCTTAAGAGACTAATCCATTATCAAATTCAAAACTTGTGTGTGAATGGATAATATTTGAGAATTATTAAACTTTAACTGACAATCACAAATTCAACTTCCTGCCATGTGTATCCAAATCACCAAACTAAAAAAATGTTAAAATAAAATGTATGAATTAGTGTATACTGCAAAGATAAAAAATGATTTACATAAAGGTGGAGTTGAATGTTTACAAAAAAAAAAAAAAAAAAATGGGAACTGTATTGTTGAAATTTTTTTATTTGATCAATGAAAAATTGGTGTATAGACACAGACATATATATATATATATATATATATTAAAATTGTAAATCCAATGGTAGAATGGAAGTAGTAACTCATAATACACTATCTTAAAATTTGCCTACAAAATACAATGAAATAAAATGAAATTCAACCATAATGAGGAAATTATAATACATATTATAGTTCAGAAAGCTAAAGATAATCAACAAATGTCAATGGTGAGGAATTGAAAAAAGGAATACAAAAATAATCAAGCATTAAAGCTTGCACATGGAAGAGCTAGCTCTAGGTTTAAGAATAGTTCATTTCGAAAAAATTCTTTTTCAAGTCCTAATATTGAAACGAAATGAACACAAAAATGCTTGTTTCTGAAACACTAAATAGATTTTATCTATAAACATGTGTTATTAGGACAACAAGCATAAAGATTAAAAAAATAGAAAGGAAACATAAATACCTTGAAATACACCAAATGTACAACCAGGACGAGCAAAAATTGACTATACCAATGTTGCCATTAGCTATAAAGTAAAGAAGTGATCTACTGTTGCCAAAGTTAGTAATAAAAACCGTACTGCATAATGGCAGTATAATGTGATATTCTACTGTAAAAGCTGCAAAATAATTAGTTGAAAATATAATGTAATGTATAAACAAGAGAATGTGGAAGTATGACTAAAATAAGATACTAAGGAGAGATTATTAAGAATTTTAGGCTAATCGAAACTTATTAACTATACCATTTACTAAATATGCTGGATATTCATATAATTTACTTGTAATTTTGAGGTTAGGTTATTAATGTGCAAAGCATGAAATTTTTTTATCAGATAATCTATAAATTCTAAAAAGTTGATTAAGTATAATATTTCTAAACAATTGAATCGAGTTGCAGAAATTAAAAGGTAATATTTTATTAATATTGAATTAAAAAAAAGTCTTTTTTATCATATAAATTAGTAACTATCCCATTAGTGGGTTCTATAATTAGATTTAAATCCAAATAATATTTTTACTAACAGTAGTTTCATTAGGTATTAATTCCAAATTATCCGGATAGAAATCTATATCTATGACATAATTATCAGTAAATACTAAACAAATCAGATCATCTACATATCTGCAAATTTTGTAATCTGTAGAAGTAAAGAATTTTTTATAATGATATAGGTATAAATTAGCAAACATACTGCTACTACAGCCACCTTGTGGTACCCCTGAGACTTGTAAATATAATTTATTACCTTGAAAAATATAATTATTTAAAAGAACAAAATGGAGAAGTTTAGGAAAATTGGTAAATTTAGTTAGATGAGATTGATTAGTAATATAAGCATTATATAAAGCTAAAATGACATCATAAAGATCAGTGAGCTTAATATTATTAAATAGATCTTTAAATTCAAAAGTTTGAAATCCTATTATTTTACCTAGTGATGTTAATTTATTTTTTAATTCTTTACTATTATTTAGAATAATGTAGTTATCACTAAAATCACATATATTACTATTTAGTACATTTAAATAATTTAGTAATAATTTACTATCAGTTGTAGATATATATATCCTCTTCCATTGACAACATGGTTTCAATTGAACCTTGTCTTTAAAAATATCCCTTTCTTTCTCAGAGATTATGTCATCTTAGCTTTGCTTATTGAAATTGCCTTTGTGTATAACATATTTTGAATGTGCTTAATATAAGCATGCATGCCATACAGGTATCTGTTTAAAAGAAACCAGAGTTCCCTTTTTTTAACCCTCTTCACAAAATTCCTTATTTTAAAAACAAATCTTTCCTAATGTTGAAAACACTCTTCACAAAATTTCCAACGTAAAAACTTATCCTTCACACAGTTCAAAATATGAAAAATTGACTCAACTAAATTCTTAATAATGTTAAAATAAAACTTTTCAAAATTAAAACATTTAAAAGAAGACTCATTAAAATTCTAGCTGTGAAATAGAACAACACAAACTTCCTAACGTAAAACACAGGTTAATCATAAATTTTAATATGCAAGGAAAAAAAAAAAAAAGACCCATGGTAGAATTCCACATAAAAAATAACTACTATACCCCCTAACCCCACACAATTACACTGCCTAGCTATTTAAATGTGTAGCCTGTAAGTTTTTAGATACTGGTGACCCTTAATCTAAATGATACCTTATTTTTTTTTTTTGCTTTTTCTAGCATGCAATCAAAATACAGCATAATTTTTATTCAAAATTCTGTAAAAGGCATTTTTTCATTCAGTAGCATGGGTGCATCTGGCTCAGTTTTGTCTAATAAACAAGCGTAAGTCTGTAAACATATTGAGCCATGCATTTAGTTATGAATGTGATTAAATTATTTAATTTAAATAATTTTTATTTTATAGTTAAAATTAGGTTTGGGTGATGTATTGATACATCGTAAAAAACTGGTATGAAGTTGATACTACCATATTTATTTATTCAGGCAGTCAGAAAGTAAATTCTGTTTTGATAATCACAGTTTGAGAAAATATTCCCTATTTGTTCAACTGTTCTCGCCATAACAAATAATGCCATTAAAATCTGTCTTTTTCTGTACCAAACTGTAAACAAAACTTTGTACAAAACTAATAACTAAAAAAAAAATATGCATAAATAGTTTTCTTAAAATTTAGAAATATTTAAGACTGCTAAAAATATTAATATTTTAGATAATTGTTATTTGTAACGTGTTTAAAGATATGCAGCAATTCCTTATAAAGTCCTTAGTTTTTATTATGGAAAATGAGTATGAACCCTGAGTAACAAGTGAACATGGTTTTACTTTTACTGTGTATTAAATTCATGGGTAACTTCATGGTGTATCACGACATTGTGATGTTAGACTGCCAATGGATCACTGTATAGAAATTGCAACATCACCCAAGCCTAGTTGATATATAGTAGCAAACATATTTTGGAATGAGGAACACAGGATATAGCACATGTGCACTATATTTGTATCTTTCTTTAATTAAAAACTATAAATTTATTAAGGTCAGTTTTGTATTGCATGTTTTAGATTTCACTGGATGTTAAGCCTGTCATAATGGATGTATGTAGGAAATTTCTGCCTATCTGCAAAACTGCAAGGGTTGTTCTGGATTTTTTATTACTTTCAGCAACCTATTCACTAAATGAAATGTTTCACTAAATAGAGTTCTTATTCACCAAATTTTATTTTGACATTCCATTTGAAATATTTGTTTGGATTTATAAATTCTCACATTCCAAAAATCATTGTTTTGGAAAAGACAAATAGTATAGTAGTGCACAATACGATTTGCATACCTTGATTTTTGACATTGACAAAATTCATTATCACCAACATTTTCGTCAGATCTTTTTTTCAATCACCAAATTGAATTTTCATTTATAAAATATGACATTGGCGATCAGCAGCACTACCACTAACCACTTGTATATTCATAAAATTCGCAAACCACTCACCACTCTTGATCAGTGTTATTAATTATTATATAACCTAGCAAAATGTTATTATGCGACCCTTAAACTCCCCTAACAAAATCCTATTTCTCTGCAATTTCCTAACAAAATGTAATTACTATATGACCCCTTTGGAAAACTTTGCTTATTTCCAATTTACATTGAGTGAACTCAGAACTACAACAGTAAAACAAAATTATTGCATCAACCATCAATTTTTAGAAATTTCAAGAAAACTTTGAAATCAAGGATATTTTGAGCACATACAAAATTGAGGAACTGTTTCATAATTTAATGTGAAGCAGATACTAAAACATTTACATAACACAATGAATATACAATGCACATTCTGATTACATATGAATGAAAAAAAAATTATATGGCAGTGGCTCATATTTCTGTAGATTTTATCTCAATCCTACAATTGCACAACATTCGAACAAAATGAGAGGCATTCAAAAATATATTTAAACAATTTTCAACACCTGTGTTGTATTTTATGTTTCTCTCTTTTAATTTGATTACTGTACCATATTTATTGGACATTTTATTGATCAATTTTTAAATATATTGAGGGAAATTTGATGATTCCAAATATTAATGAGGTCATCTAGAAGCTCTGACATTTTTAGGCTTCCCATTAAGTAATTTTTCCTCCATATCACTCAAGTAGTTCTCTACAGGATTCAAACCCTTGCTGTATCCAGACCATTTGCAGGTCATTTACACAAATAATAATCCTTTATTGAGAATTTTATGACAAAGTATTGTTACTAATGAAGAAGATATTGAAATTTTGAAAAATAAACTTTGTACTTCAACTCAGTGATGTATGCTTGCTGTCATGTTTCAGAAAAATTTTGTTCTTACTGTTTAATCCCCACTGTTAAGCATCTGTCAAGCCAAATGATTTGTGGTATTAAAATGCGTCAGACTATGTTTGTCTCATGAATGAAACTGAAAATTAACATTGTCTGAAATCATATTTTCCTTTTTTTATAGTACTTATTATCTCGGCATGTGCACAAAACATTTGAAATTAAAAAAAAATTAATAGATTTTTAACTATTTGCAAAAAATTGTTCCAAATTACTGAAAATTGGGCTCTAAAAGTGTATCACTTGTAATTCATTACTTTAAGCATCGATACTGAAGTTGCAAACAAGTTCCAGTATTTAACATTATAAAATTGAGAATAGTCATTTATGGTACTGCTGTTCTGAAAATTAATATTTTAAATATATCTAACTTCATGAACAAATAGTTATAAATGTTGTTTATTTTATCAATTTAAGCTTGGTTAGTTTTGACAGTCATTTTTGATTCAAATTACAATTTAATTTACCTGCTAGTATTTAATACAGCATAGTTTTGTCAGTTTAAATAGATTTTCACATTTTGAATATTTATTTAGATTGTTTCTTTAAAATGTTTCCTCAATCTTAAGCATTTCACTAATTTGATCTTATTTCATTTTCTAATTATGGTAGAGCTTAGCTTAAAGCTATACTTCTTAACCTGAACTAACAAAAGCTGCATAGTAGAAAGTGTGCCCGTGTTTTGAACCCAAAGTGTTAATTTAGTGTGTTCTGCCTGTACATCAGGCATACTTGAATTGTATATGTAGATTGACAACTACTGCAAAAACATTGCCGTAAACTAAGAACTTTTTAAAAGGAAATTGAACTGGTCACAGAAGGTGGCTAGTTTTCTATAAAAGTGTAGGTCATTTATACTTTGTAAATGAAACTGCGAATTATCTGTAGATACTTAAAGGTCTACTAAAGAGTACTGTATTAGTTCAGTTTAGAGAATAACCAGATGTCATTGTCTCCATGTCCCCAAGCTAAAATGATATGTTTTCACTGTCATTTTTAAAATCTTGAACATCTGTTTTATTAGCATTACTGCTTTACATCATAAAACTTATCAGTGACAGTAGCCTCAATTTCTTTGTTGGTGGATTCACAAACAGCAAAATCACAAACTTCAACAAAACCACTGAAAATATAGTTTGATGCAATCACTCTAACTTTACATGAAATAAATGCTTCCTAGATCAAATTCTTCATTCCTTTCAAAATTTGCAAGATAAAAAAAAAATTTCTGTTATTTTTATACTTTCACAAAAAGTAATTAATAATAATGTTTTCACAAAAATATTCTTAAAATCATTTGTGATATATTTAAAAAAATATTATATAAAAAGTTTTATTTTGATGTATTTAAAAAAAAGCTAAATACAAAGGAATTATCCTATGGATTCTGTTCAAACACCATTGGAAAAAATATTGAATCTTTCCGATCTTTGATCTCTTCTTTGAACTTTCCATTGGAGTGAAGATGGAAACTCTGTGATAATATTTTTGGTTGTTAAGGAACTGATGTGTGTGAAAATCATGCTAAAAACATAAAATAACAAAACTTCATTGTCCCTATATGTTCTATTTACCTTTCAGTTATATCTCTTGTTTGTTAGCTTTTCTATTAAGTACCATACTATTGAAAAAATGTTGAATATTTTTAATATCACAAATGCAGGATAAATGTTAAAAAAGGAATTTACATAGTATTTTCCACATACACTGTTTGTTCACATATCTTTGCCAAAATCTTTATCAATATGTAAAAGTTTAACAGTGATAGTTTAAGTTAAAATATGTTTTTTTTTTCAAGTTGACAAAACTTTAGTTAAAGTATCCTCATAAAATAAGAGTATTTAATTGTATTTTATTCTGGAATTAAGTAACCTTTTTGAGATTATTTTTATAGACTGCGAGTTTAAAATTTTGTTATTGTTTTCTTTTCATAGGAAGAGCAGAGGGTAATATCTCAATCTGCAGCTCCAGTGCCAGAAAAAGAAAATAAATGGTTTTATCAAGACCCTCAGGGTGAAATACAAGGTGGGTTTTGAAGCTGTTCTTACTTCTTTTACAGTACATATTATGCATATGGAAATATTATAATGGGATTCAATATGGAAAATCAACTTTTGATATAAATTGGGAACACGGTTTAACAATTTTTAACATGTGTCTATAAAAAATTTGCATCAACTCCAGCTTAATTATTTGACTAATATTCAAGAAATTTGGCAATTTGCTGAACTGTATGTTATTCATATGAATGAGATATTGGTGCAAATTGAAATAATAGAAATAACCCTTTTCTATGACCCACAAAAATCTGAAGAAAAATAGTAAATGGACAAAGTTCTTGCTTTTATATGCATTTTTGATTTAAACCAGCCCACTATGCTAGTACATGCAATTCTCAATATATTTTTTATTAGCATCATTTAAAATATATTAAGTAGCCAAATGAAAAAGATATTTTAAAAACTTCAACTTTGATGTAATATTAAATAAGTGCTTATTTCATATATTATTTTGTCTGATAAAAAAATATAACTCATTCTAATGATTATTAATTTCTTTGTTCTGCTGTTAGCTGGTATTTTTTCAAAATTTGTTTGACTGAATAACCCAGGTACCAATTAATCTTTTAACTGAATTTATGAAAACATTTTTGAAATTTCTCCATTTTTTCCCGAAGAAATTCCAACATAATTAAGTATGTGCTGCCAAATATTAATCTACCAGTTGATTGAAAAAAAAAATATATAAAATTTATAATGTTTCAAAATATAGTTCACTGAATGCTAGAATTACCAAAATATGGGTCATCAAAATACAGTTAGCTTTGATATTCAAAATATAAGTTATTGAATGGCAGTAACATTTAGTAAAATCCCACTAGCCTAGACAGCATGACTATTCTTCCTCTCATCTGTATGGTAATTTCTTTTCTAACCCCCTTTTTTTTAATAAAAAAAATGAGCAAAATAGAGCAGGCAGTAAAATCGGGGCCTAAACTTTACCAAGAATGGTTTGACATAAATCACTGTGCCAAGATGGTAGAGGTTTATTGATTGCCTATAGTTCTGTGATAAAAGCGAATTTGTCTGGATTATGATAAGCATTAAATATAAACTGTATATAAACAGTACAAATTATGTGGCTTGTCTATAATGTTGACCAAGGTGGAGCATGTGCTCTGGCTTGATTGGTCAACTAGTGATTTTATATTTATATATTATATCGCTCAACTCAACAAAATTTGTTTAATATAATGCTAAAAGCATATCTTTTAAGAAAAGGGGTACAATTCACAAACACTATCACTACTTTTTTTTAACTCTATGCAAGAAAAGTAAAATCGGATTTTTTATTTTGAATAGTATATGCAACTCTACAGGTATCTTCTTTTTAATTTTAAAATTATTTGCCTAGATAAAATATTCATGTAAAAAGCCTGGTATATGCATACATAGATTTATACAACCGCACAACTACTACTTTCAGAAACAATTCCTCCAAAATGGCTTATCCCAGCCCATTGAAATTGTATGACTTTTCTTATTTTGTTAAAGTTATTGCAAACACACATAAGAAATTTTTCTATGTTTTATAATTAGAGAACAAATCAACGATCATCCTAGAAAGACTTCAAATATATCCATCGTTCTAGTGTTAATACAGTGAAGTTAAGCAGTGCAATTTGAGTCTAAATTTAAGGTCTGCTGTACTTCCACGCGGGATTTAAAAAAAAATTATTTTATAATATATGTAGAAAATTTATAAGTATGTATAATGTTTATTTTATACTTTTATGTATTTTTCAATTTTAGGCCCATTTACATCACCTGAAATGTTAGAATGGTTTAGTGCTGGTTACTTTACCATGAGTTTGATGGTACGCAGATCTTTTGACGAAAAGTTCTCCCAACTAGGTAATTAAATTATCTTCATTCCTGATGAAAGTGTTATATTTTTCTTTTCTCTAATTGGCAATCTGATAACAAATGTTCTTAACATATAAAATTGAATGCCAGCTTATTTTTCACATAATTCTACATTTTTTTTTTAATCATTATTATTATAATTTTTTTTAATGCGTATGTTGAACTTCAAAAATTCAGATTCTTCTCATAGAAATATTAAAAAATACATTTAACAGTTTGAGTTATGTAAAGTATATGTAATGTACCAGAAATTTTACATTACATTAATGTAGGTAATTTTAAACATTTAAATCTAGCATTTTGTTCAATGTAGATGGTAATTAAAAATATATTACAAAATTAGTAAACAGTTATTACCAATACATAAAAATTACTAAAGTTACAATAATAAAGTTCCCACTATTCTTAAGCATTTACTTTTGTTTTTCATTTTTAAAAGCCCTTAAAAATAAGCTCTTCAGAGGTCCTTAAAATGTTGATTTTTTGCCTGGCAAAATTTTGGAATGTGAGACTCCAGCAAAAATTGTTAATAACTTTGAAAAATCTGAAGTTTTAATTTTTTAATTATATTTGAAACATATATGGAGTGCATTAAAGCAAATGTAAATTGTAAGTTGAGTTGTCTTTATTGCAAAGAGCTTTTGGGACTCCAAATGTTAGAGGAGCTTTAAAGTGGCACTTTAATTATATTATTACTTACACTCATAATTATATTATTACTTACAGGTGTTATTTGAGCATCAGAATCTTCTAAATATGTTGTCCCCAGCATCTCTAATATCATAAAACTGGCTCCGTATGCAGGAATTATATATTGGGTTCATAAAAATCCTTATTTTTTGTTACTTATGATGAGTAGAAGCCCTGTGTAAATAAATAACTGTGACGAATTATGTAATGATTTTAGCATTTTAGAAATTCTGACAATTCAATCTAGGATGCTGAAGTATTTTTATTAGTATTAGACGACAAACTTTAGAATCTTTTAAAAAGCAGGTTGTGTGTCTAATCAGCACCAAACATGTATAAGTGTACCATTAATTGATGCATAAATAATTTGTTTTATTCGAGTAGTCTGATTTTTTTACAAAATAATTGGATTGAAAAGACCATAAAAACAAACTAGCTAGCCAAATAAATTTGAGATAGAAAGAATACAAATTGTTGCATGGTGTTGATTTTAAAATTGTATGTATTTGTCTAGAAACTGTTTATTGAACTCAATTTTTGCTAGCCAATTGTAGTTTGATTACTAGCCACTTTTAGTACAAATTATAACTTGTCTTTATCTTCCTTCCAAACACTACAATATAAATTGTATGAAATATGCACTAAAAATAATTTAGTCTCCTTAAATAGCTTTGTAAATGCTGTATTTCAAGGACACTGACTTTTAAAAAATTGATCAGAATACAAAGATAAGAAATATAAATAGATTACGGAATTTTCTATTCTTCAACAAGTTCTTTCAATGCATGCAAGTTATTGGCCACAGTGGCATACTAGAAGAACACACTTTTAAACCAAATTTGAAAGTTAGTAATCTGGCTGGTAGTTCATAATTTAAGCTACGCTGATTGAATGATAAGAACACAAGATATTGAAAATTTATCCAGTCTTGAAATATATATATATTTAAATATGTATTATTAAAAAAATTATCTTAATATCTAAAGCTTCTCTTGGATAGTATGTCACATGCTTTCTGAATGAGGGCTATATTTTCTAAATTTGAGAATTTACATAATTAGCACTGACAAACTATTAACTGTTTATTCTAGAATACAACTTAAGTACAGTTAACTCTTTATAAAGTGTATAACCTGTTACTAGGGTTGTGGAGTCTGTATCTCAAATCTTCAACTCCAACACTGACTCCTTTTATTCTACTGTCTGACTTCTTGTTTTCTAATATCCGACTCCGTTACCAACATAAATAACAATTAATTTTTAATGTTTCATATCAATAGGTTTTTAATTGGTAAACAATGTTTTTTTAATTTATTGCCTAAAAATTATTTTAAAAAAGTTATTAAAAAATTAAATATTCTAAACTAAAATTATTTTTAAATCATTTTGTTTAGGAGTCAGTATATTTTTACTAACTCCGACTCCATGACTCCAACTCCATAACCATGCCTGTTACAGATTTTGCCATCATAGATTTGCATCCTGCCTTTCCTTATTTCTGATAAATTCTTTTAATCAATTTTCAGCAGTAAAATGTAGTGAGCACTACTGCAAAGTATCATGCTGAATTTTGTTGAGACTCACTTTTTGTAAACCTACACCTAATAATAATTAAAATGGATACGCATCAATTCCAACAAACTATTAAATTAAAGACAACCAATCATAAGCTTAAAAAGTCATTTAATGAAACTACCTTTCTTGACATACAAAAGATTACATAGCCAAAGCGCTTCGAGCATCACCATGCCCTTCATCAGTGGCGATGCATTTCGTCACTGATGAAGGGCATCTTGATGCCCGAAAGTGCTTTGGCTTTATAATCTTTTGTACAAGAACGGTAGTTTTATTAACCCTTTCGGGACGGCGGCATTCCGGAGCTGTCGCGGCCTAAAAGACGAAGCGCTTCGCTTCCGAACTGATCGAAAAGGACGGCGCATTTTTTGCGCTAAGCCTAACTCTCGAAAAAATTCACTAAAAATCACCTATTCAACACAGAAATCTACTTTTTTCAGGAATAAAAGAAATATTTATGTTCTATTTGATGTATAATTTTCATACAAATCTGAATACAAAATACTCGTTAGTTGCTCCCATTCTTTTATCCGAAATAAACGAATAATTTCACTGCCTCTAAAACCCAAACAAAAAAAAATACTCTCTTGTATTCCTATGATTCACCAACGAAATCATAACACTGAAATAAAATTAAAAACCGAAACTCAATTATAAAATTGTTGATGCTACGAGAATTGCTCTGTTTGTTTATGTTACAAAATGATTTTCACCGCTCCAAATGGAGAAATAATTCATTCGATCCTCTTCTGCCAAGGTCATGCCTCTGCAAAATACATTGAAGTTAGTTCCATGGACAAGTAACGCCATCTAGTACACAAATTAAAACGTTCCGCGTAGTGGCACTTATAGGTGCCACTATCCGCTTGCGGTAAAATTTCCTCTGGCCCGAGTGAGTGCCGTTCGTCCTTGAATGCAAGTTCGCATCTGGCATGTGGGCGTGCCGATTATCGCGAAAGGGTTAAATGACTTTTTAAACTCATGATTGGTTGTATTTAATTTAATACTACACCCAATAAACTTATTTATATACAGAATCAACTGTATTTATATAAAATTCTATTTATAAATACATTTTTATACTCTGCTGTTTTGATTGGCATGTGAGATACTTTGATTTTAAGCTCAAATATAATGTCCATGTGTCTATCTATAGGTGATCTTATCAAGTCTTGGGGCCGTGTTCCTTTTATGCCTGGCAATAGCCCACCTCCTATACGGGTATGGTTAATTAAGTTCTTTTATCAGCATAAAAAAATGTTAGTCAAATTTTTAAATTCTTTTGAATTAAAACATTTTTCTAACTTGTGACTAAAAATGTTAATTTTTATTTTATGAGTGTATTTTGAACTTAATGAATAGCAATATTTTTTTTGTTATAACAATTAAATAAATCCTCCAAATTATCTTTTTTCCTCCTTTGCTAAAAAATGTTCTAGATATAATGCTGTGAGCAATGTTTGACCTAGAAAGTGTCACATAGATTTGGCATTGGGGGTGTTAAAAATTTATTCTCCTTAGTTTTGCTTATCAGAGGGAATTTCTCAATAGCCCACATGCTCTTTTTATATCCTTTTGAGTAACAACAGAAAGCAACTCAATACAATCTGGGGACAGTCAAATGGTTGTACGAAGACACTATTAATGATGCATTAAGATTTTTTTATTAATTGTTAATTATAGAACTGCAGATTAGCACTCACCAACTAAGGAATAAGTTTTAAAAATAACCAAAAAGTGTGCAACACTTGACAAGACTGGTGAGTAAATATTTTTGTGTTTGGCCAAGTATAATGATAGGCAAACACAAATATGTTGTCAGCTTTAAATTGTAAGATTCACCAGTTGCCATTTTTTGGAAAATGTGTGTGCATGATAATAAAATTAATTTCCTTAAAATGCCATTGTCAGAGAATAACATTTCTTGTAATGCCAACATTCTTAAAATCATCAATATGCAGTCTTTCTCACTTAGATCATACAAATGACTACCAACTTAGCTTTGTGGAAGGATACTGAGAATAATAAGAATACTGAGTGCTTCTGTATCATTGTATCATACCTGCCAAATCTCCCGATTTTTCCGGGAGTCTCCTGAATTTTGATGCAATCTCCCGAATTCCCGAAAAATTCCTAAATCTCCCGAATTTTCATAATAATTAGAAAAAATCCCTACAAAAGAGATTTTCCTAAATAAATCCCTATGCAGACGTGCCAACTCTCCGGATTTTGGTCGGAGACTCCGGATTTTTCATTACTTCTGCGGCCTCCAGATTACTAACAAAATTCTCCGGCTTTTTTTTGTTGGAAATTTATCAATTAACCAGACATGGTATAATTCCTCGAAAACACCAATTTTCCGCATTTTTAGCACTGATTTTTATCATTTCCGGGATCGTAGCAAATCCATAATACAATGCAGGATAATGCCAATCAAATTAACGGAGATTTACAGCCGCGTGTATTGTATATTAAGATCTCGATCGCTTATTTTATGAAAGTAATAAACGTACTTCTTCAAAGGTTATTGAGCATAAATCGCTAAAATGTTATTTTGTTCATTAATTTCGCATAAACACTGCGATTGCGCAATTCAGTTTGTTCTCATGAATCGCCGAGAATACAATAGTATCTTTTTCCATCCATCTCAATCTTCTAAATATTGCATTTTTGATTGACTAAACTAGCTTATTTTCATATTCTGATTTATTATTATGGTTAATTTCTTAATTATTTTCGCATAAATAATGCGATTGCGCAATTCAGTTGCTTCGCGTTAATTGCCGAGAGTACGTTAGTATCTTTATCCATCCATCTCCATCATTTAAATGTTGCATATTAGATTGACTAAACTAGCTTATTTTCATATTATGGCTAATTATTAAGGTTAATTTTTTAATTATATTTGTATAATACAAATTTTTTTAAAAAAATATTTTTCTGAAAAATCAGTATGAACTCTGTGAAGGGATATTGAAAAAGAATTTAGTAAGGAGTTCTTAAAAAAAGCAAAAAGAGCTACTACTTTATTTTTAAGTAGTAAGAAGGATTGAATTTGACATTTTTTAATTATATAGAACTTTTACGTGCTGTATTTTTACTTACCAAAAGATTTCTTTCATTTAATATTTTATCTGCAGAGAAGTGTTTCTCTGTCAAAGACATGTGAATGATTATTAAACAGTAACCAATGACATTTTTCTTTATGCATCATATTCAGTGTAATGAACATTGTTATAGACTCTGATGAGAATAAATCTAACGAATGTGCTTATTTTTTAAAAGATGTTTTAATTATTTTGTATTCGTTGAAATTAAATTGTGTTTATAGATACAATACAGATTGTTTATCATATTTGTCTATTTTTTATGGTGCAGTTTTGTAGTAGAGGGGAAAAAAATTCCTATTCTGTCTTGAAAATTCCCTTTTATGCTTTCTGTAAAAAAAGAAAATTTTATCGCGCTGTGCGATTTTTCGACTTTTGTCGCAAATTGCATATATTTAAAAATCTCCCTAATTTTCATTTTCCAAGGTTGGCAGCTATGTTGTACTATCTGCAAAAAGAGGCGAAATATATGCAATGCAATGATTGTTTTACAATGAGAAAACTGTGGGCTGAACATTAATTTTTATTTGTTTTGAGATATCTACAAATTTTAAATGTAAGAATTTTACATTTTTAATAAGAATTATTTAGAATGTGAAACACAGTTTTCCTGTGATCAATTTTCTTAACAATTTTAATGTTAACTAAATATTCAAATACTTAATAAATTAAAAAATAATACTTTAAAAGAGTCAGAAAATAAAAATAAAAAATAACTATGAAATACAGACGAAAAAAAAATCCAGTTGAATATTAATTTTAAAAAATGTAAAGATAATATAAGATGTGGTAAAATGTAAAACTAGCATGATATCGGTAGGTACAAAAATAGCAAAAAATAATAGTGGCAGAATTTTGCGATATCTATATAGAGACAAGGATTTTTAATCCGTGGAAGTTCAATTAACTATGCATGTTCACTATGCATCCTACAAATAACAAGCTAACAATTTTTAAATAGCTAATCAAATCATGCACTTACATTCATTGTGATTTAAATGTACTCCTGCATATTAAATATATTTTTGCGATCTGCATGTGTTATTTTAATTTCATTGTTTTCCTGTATTCTAATTTGTTTAATTTAATATTCAAGTTCTAAAAATTTACATGCTCTTTTGTAATAGAATTCTCAAATACTGAAATTATTTATACTTCTATTTGCATAATTATTAGTTATAAATAAATAATAATATTAATGTTTAAATAAATATTATTATTATTATTAATGTTTTAATTTGAAATCTTTCACACCTTGTATACTACATGAGTTCATTCAAGGCATAGCTTTTTGCTTGTAGTAATTAGAAATGATAAAAAAAAATAACGAAAAACATATATAAAAGTGCTAATATGAATAAGTGTTACTAAAAATGATGGAAGAAGTTAAAAATGATAAAATTGCACATTTGTATTTTCTCTTTATTAGTAAAGCATTGATATCCACAAAAGACAAAAAAAATATTAACTAACCGCAAACCATTTAAAACATCAAAACTGTAAAATCTCAGAAATATTGAAGCACTTAAGAATTCAAATTAACTTTAAAATTGTTCAGAGAGAAATTATTAAATATAAAAGCAATTCATAAAGGTTGAAATATGCTTGTTGGTTTACAGCAAAAATTTTCGGACGTCTATTAATGTTTTAAAAAATTAATTCATTTCTTCTAGTTTTCATTACTTGTGTTTTGTTATATTTTTAAATATTTTACATAAAAACATTTTTTTCGCTATCCATGATGGATAGTAAAAAAATATGAATCATGGATCATGTGACAGATTTCATAAAGTTATGTAAAAGATTTTCTCCCATCTTCCCATCTGTAATCAATGCACTCCTAACTCCCCAATGGTTTTTTTCTTATATGTATATATGCTATGGTGTAGCACAGTAGTTCTTAACTACTTTTCACTAGGGGCCATATTTATTTTTTCTATGAAATCGGGCCATAGGGTGTTATTGTTGAGACCCAGACCGTCCGACCTACCAGAAAGGTGTAAGGTAACTGTTTGGACGGCCGGGAAGTGCCATCCAATTTAGACCGGAACCCAGTGGGGGAGGCATCCACAGAGACCATACCCTCCTTCCCCTACCACCAACCTCTCGGAAAGACTTATGGACCCACATGTTTAACGTGATCATATTCCGCATGAACACAGCGGCAGTTTTGGTAGCGGTGGGAATTGAACCCGGGCCTACCGAGTGCAATTCCCGCACTCTAACCACTGGGCTACCGCACCCTTGGCCAGAAGGTGTAAATACATAATTTAGTAACTAAATGTAAGTTACATATATTAATACTTATATGAACATTAATTTTATCAAAATTTAATAATTACCTTAATAATTTTAAGGTAATATAAAATTTATGATATTAACTTTTCATAGTGGGCAAATGGACAAAATGAAACAAATGTTAGAAATTCGTTATTTATATTAATGTAAATTTACGAACAATATATTTTAAATTTAAATTTAGTCATTAAGAAATTAATGAGAATAAATGGGGTGATGTGCTTCTCCAATATGTTTAAAATCTAGAGTATTTGTTGTTACTAATATTTAAAACATTTTCAAGATGAACGTGCTAACACCGTGAGACAGACTGACATATTTCATAGGCCGAATTTGGCCTATATTGAAAACCAGCAGTGTAGCAGATCTTGTTATACCTGAACAACATAATGTATGAAGATTCAAGCAATTTAAAATAAACATTGTAACTATTAAAGAAACTAGTTTTTATTACCAATGTAAATGACTTTTATTTTAATTAATGTTCAGTAAATAATGTTTTACTTCTTTTTAATTCCTTGATGAAAACAAAAGTCAGGTTAAATTTGAGACTGCATTATATTTGGGTTAATATGCAGTAGCGTGTGGTGAGGTGAAGCAGCAGATTCAGTGCTCTAATCACATAAAATATCAACATATCCATTTTTTTTTCTTTTATATAATTTTCACATTTTACTGGAATATGCACCTTTTAATTACAACTTACACAATTAGCATAATTACTAGCCGAATAACCGTTAAAAATCAATGGTTTTGTAATAAGCAACCCCCCGAATAATTAAATTTTTGAATAAATCGCATTTTACATTTAATCAGAAAATTGAATATTTTGGTGTGCAGAACGCCTTAAAGAAGAAAATATTGGAAAATGTAAATTGCACACTTCATCTTTTCGAACTATCTACCCATACACAAAATTAAAGTCTCTATCTCATCCTGAAGCATTCTATTTTATCATTTCCCCATTTGAACGTCTTTCTGTGGAACACAGCCATAAATGGACATTTAGGGAAAACGCTATTCGTCTTGGATTTTTTATCAGATGAGTGGCCCATATAAAAAATATCAAGCCTGTGTCACATTTAAAAGGAAGCGTGTATAACTTATTCGAAAAATTGAACATTTTGGTGTGAGACACCCCCAAAAGTAGCATATATTGGAAATCTGAAATTGCACACTTTCTTCCTTTCAAACTATCTATCCGTGCACCAAATTTGAAGTCTTTATCCTACTGCAAAGTATGCTTTTACTATCATTTCACGTTTCGAGTGTTTTTCTGTGTAGCATCCCCTCAAATGAACATTTTAAAAAAACTGTATTCATTAAATGTATTTATCAAATGCCCATATACCAAATTTCAAGCCTCTTTCACATTGTAAAGAGGTCTTTTTTCATTTGTTCATAAAATCAAATATTTTAGTGTGCGGCACTCCCTGCAATAGCAAATGTTGGAACACTGAAATTACACACTTTCTTCCAATCCTCCCGGCTGTTCAAACAGCTTCTCATGTCCTAGGACAAGTCGGACGGTCTGGATCTTCCACACTTTCTTCCAATCCAACAATCTATCCATACACTAAATTTGAAGTCTATCTCATCGCAAAGCATGCTTTTTCTATCATTTCACCTTTCGAATGTTTTTGTGTGGAGTCACCCCCTTAAATGAGCATTTTTGAAAATCTCCATTATTCTTGGGTTTTCTATCAGATGATTCGCCCATATATGAAATATCAAGCCTCTATCACGGTTTAACAGGAGTGTTTCCCTTTTATTCCGAAAATCGAAAATTTTGGTGTACATTATCCCCTAAAGTAGAGAATATGGAAAACTGAAATTGTACACTTTCTTCCAAATTATCTACCCTGCACCAAATTTGAAATCTTTATCTGATCCCGAAGCATGTTTTTTTATCATTTCATATTTCGAACATTTTTCTCTGGAGCACCCCCTTATCAAACATTTCTGAGAAACTCTATTCGTCTTGGGTGTTTTCATTAAATGATTAACTCATATACCACATTTCAAGCAAAATTTAAAGGTGGAATTTCTTATTTATTCGGAAAATTGAACAGTTGGGTTTGCTACACCCATAAATTAATAAATATTGGAAAACAGAAATTGGACATACTCTTCCTTTCGAACTATCTACCCGTACACCAGATTTGAAGTCTATACCTTTTGAACATTTTTCTCTGGAGCACCCTCTTAAACGAACATTTTTGAAAACCTCTTGTCTTTAGTGGTTTCCTCAAATAATTCGTCCATATACCAAATATCAAGCCTCTAGCACATTTTAAAATGGGCATTTCTCCTTTATTTCGAAAAATGGAACATTTTTGTGTGCGACACCCTCTTAAGTAAAAAATATAGGAAAACTGAAATTGTACACTTCCTTCATTCCAAACTAGTATCTACCCGTACACCAAATTTGAAATCTCTTATCTCATTCCGAAGCATGTTTTTTTATCAATTCACCTTTCAAACGTGGCCATATACTAAATTTCAAGTCTCTATCAAAATTTAAAGTAGTTGTTTCTCATTTATTCAGAAAATCGAACATTTTGGTGTGCAGCACTCCCTTAAGTAGAAAATATTGGAAATCAGAAATTGCACACTTTCCTCCTTTCAAGCGATTTTCACATACACCAAATTTGAAGTTTATCTTATTGCAAAGCATGCTTTTGTATCATTTCACTTTTCGAACATTTTGGTGTTGAGCACCCCCTCTAAAGAACGTTTTTGAAAAATTCCATTTTTCCAGGTGGGGTGGGGGGGTTATCGAATGCCCGAGCAGTGTACCAAATTGCAAGTTTATCTATTCAGGAAGTGCCTAAAAAAAGCTTGGCAATTAGTATATATAGATACCATGGTTCCAAGCTACTTTTCCTTAAAATTGTTTTTGCCCCGAGTTGACCAGGTGAAATGCTCAAACTGCTACTTGGATTATAAAGTATGCACAGAGAGCCTTTTTTCTTCTTACTGTTAATATTGGCACTGTACCAAGTACTTTGGCACAGTGCCTATGTTACAGTACTTATCTATGTACCTATGCGCAGTTAATATGGCACTGTACCAAGTACTTTGTAGGCATTTGACTGAATGTAGCTCCTCTTGCTTCATCTGACTACTAATGTGGTATATATGCAACAATGAAAAAAAAAATCTGATATGGGCAACACATCACTTTCCTTATATAATGTAATGAATTTACTACTTTTACAGTTAAAAAAAATGTTATTCTTATAGTAGATACGTATATTCTTTCCAAGATATTGAATTTTCTTCAATTAGTCGTCATTTTCATTGATTTAGCTTCATTTTTATTCATTTGGCAAGATTTTTGTTAATTTGGCAACAATTAAAAATGTCACCAAGTTGGCGATATTCCGCTAAATTCGTCGCCAAAATCTCGCCAAGCGTTATGGATGGAGAAATAAGTTATTCTTACAGCAGATAAATGACTATTGGCATTCAAATACAAAAGTATTACTCAAAGTATCTTTTTTTGTGAATGGAACAAGCTAGTTCCACGAGAATGATGTCACTAAATTTATCGCATGGTATTACATATGAAAAGTGAACATGTTTCTCAATAGGAAATATTTTTATTTTTATTTTATATGACTTTTTGATAATTTTTTTGAAAAATGTGCAATTTCTCGAGAACGGTTCATGTTAGCGTTCTAAAATTTGTGTCAATTGTTTTCTAATGAAAAATTACATAAGAAATGCCTACTTGCATAACTTTATTAGCGGTTTTGATTTTTTGATGATTTTTTCAAAATTTCACTCGAAAATTTAGAGGGGGGTTCTGAACATTCGATTGCGTATAAAAACAATATGCTTCCAGTGTTTACAGATTGTGATTTTTGTACCAAATTTCATTCGAATTGGTCCATTCGTTCGTCAATTATCGTCTCCACAGACTCGCTGACACATACACACACACATACTTTCACACAGGCATCACTTTAAAAATGTTTGATTCGTGATCAGGAATGCTTGAAGCATGCTCTCCCGTCTAAAACTCGAATTCGAATTTTCGACCCCGTCACAATACTTTCCTTATACATTATGTATATAAGGAAAGTAATTAAATTAAATTATATATTTGCATTAAAAGCAGCTGTAAAATTCATCATCATCATGGTACTACAGCTCTTGTAGGGCCTTGACCTCCTTTATTTGTAAATTAGCAAAAAAAATTAGCAAGAAAAAAAAAAAAAAAAGGCTAAGTATTTGTATTAGTATCTATCTACATTCTATAATTTTACAATTTTTGTAGGTTACTCCCATGACATCATCTCTTCCTACTCCTGTCACTCAAACCATTGTGCCTAATCCAGTAGCAACTCCTGTTGCGAGTCAGCTACCGAAACAAGATGAACAACTTATGGTATTGCAGCAGCAGTTACTTCAGCAGCAGCTTGTGCAGCAACAACTTATGCTCAGGTTAGATATACATCTTCTATCTACAATTTTTGCAATATTACTTGTTGTTTAACTGTCAAATCTTATATTGGGTTTCGTGGAACAATCTTTGTAAATATTTGGTTATCTGTGCTAGAATTGGCATGTCAGTTAATTTTTATGGCACACAAATATAAGAAGAAAAAAGTCGTTTTATACTATGACCTTTTTATTTCAAGTTAAATTTACGAAGATAATAAGCATTTTTAAATTGGGTGGCAGATTGAAATTTTTTTAAAAAATAATTAAATATGTATAGAAATTATATATGTTCAGAATTCAATTGAAAAATTGTAAGCAATGAATATATCAATGTAAATTAAATTATTAGGAATATATAATTTGACTTTTAATTCTTGATATTAACAAAAAGGGTATGAAATCTTCTTAAATATGTAGTTTATTATTAAGTAGGAAAAAAAATAATTTTTTGATAATAAGCATCACTGCATATATACATGCATAATTCATTTGTAAAAGTCTGAAAACTTATCCTACTTCTAACTTTTGTATTAGAATCTAAATTTATGTCTCTGTTGTAGTATATAAAATGAAAGTTGGGAAATTTTCTTGACAAAATATAACTGACTTTTCAACCTATACTAAACTGTTTACATCGATAAATATGCCTCCTACTGTTTGTTCCCAGGTGTAAATCAAAACTTCTATATATAAGTCACTGTTCCATTACACATTAACATTTATGGTTTGTGAAATTTCTGACAGTTCTATACAGTATCATTTTAATATTAAAATAAAATGTTCCATTTCATTGTTACAAATAAATGTTACAGGGCTTTTAAAAAAATTTCTGTGCATTACATGTTCTATTGAAACTTAAACATTTGTCCCCAAAAAGGTTAAACCATAAGTGGTAGTCATTTTTGCTTTTTAGTCTGCAAAGTGAGTCCAAGAAGTTCAAATCAAAAAACAATTTTGCATTATTTTTTATATTATAGTTAGTGGTAAAATCTTGTTGTCTGAAGATTAAACAGAAATGGAGCATAACAATCAGCTATTTTTACTTTCTTATACTTAGTATTGAGAAAGTAACCTTTTCAACCAAGGAACTTTACCTTTTCACCAGTTTTAATTCATCAAATAGTCATCCACCACAGGTTTGAAACTTCAGTGCTGTTGACAGTATCCTCTCATAATAAACATTCCATTTGCATAAAACATTTAGACTTGTAATTTATGCACATTATTAACGCATTAAACATAAGTTAATTAAAAGTAGGATTATCAACCATACAATTTGTAGAGTACACATGCTTGAGGTGATGAAACAACATATTCTTACTTTTCACAAGCTAAATGTGCTCTTTTGATATGACAAAAAAATAAAAAAAAGATTATTTAACTTAACTTATTTTATGTTTATTAAATATAATTATTAACCAAAGTTGGAAATAAGGCAAAAAATTCATTTAGTTGAACTTTTATATTTATTAAAGGCTTTTATATTGCATGTAAAAACTTTTATATTAATTTATTAAAAATTCATTCAGTTGAACTTTTATATTTATTAGATCTAAATATTTATATTTAGGTTTTATTAAAGTTTTTAATATATTGATGTGTTTCATATATGTTTATTGCAAAAGTACTTGCAATGAACATTATTACTTCCTTTAATTTGTGATTAATTTTTATATTTATGATGAGATACTACTTAAAGGTTCCAGTCATTCAATTAAAATTTTATATTTACATTAATGAAAATTATGTGAGAAAATTTTTTTTATTGAATATATGCCTATATGCCGTAGAATTCTGTTGATATGCCCACCCTGGAAAAGTTTCTCCCATTTTGTCTTAATTTAAATTTCTGAAAAATTTCCATAAAACACCCCTCTCCTGAAACATTGAAAAAAAAATTAAAAAACTTAATCATTGAACAAAATACATTTATTGATAAAAATAAATATTGTTTCTTTTAGCTGAAAATTTTGAGTAAGCATCCTCCACCTCACCCCTTACATACTGTTTTTTTTTTATAGCATTTGAGAAAGTGGAACAATGCAATTCTGCTTGCTTCTTTTTGCAGAAAATTTCCAGTGAGTGCATCCCTCTGTGCATTTTCGGAGGTTTTCAGTCACATTTAAGGGGGACTATCGACAGAATTCTGCAATCTTATTTTAATGCACAAAAAATTATACCCCTCTCACCCTTGTCCTTGGACTATCATTACCTTTTAGAAAATGCACTTGTGTAACTCTTTCTTATGATCCAGAGATGGTAACACTAAATGGTTGAAAACTATTTAAAGTATTCCTCTTCTCACAGAAGCGGAAGGAATACCTGACTTTGGTAGCCTTCATGTGGTTTGAAGCCAAGAAATTAAGAATATCTGATTCACCACCAAATATTTCAAGTGTTCAGTGTTGGAAATTGAAAATTGTATTACAATTGAAACACATAATTAACATAGCAAGTAGTCAGAACTGAAGTGAAACAACCAAGAAAATAGCAAAAAAATATAATCAGTGGATGTAAAACTGGTTTCACTATGTATCATTAACTCTTTATGTTGAACTGTAAAATAATTACCCCAGTTAGCTTTATTTTACTGTAGCCATGGTTAGAAAATTAAATAAAGCTTCTTATTTATATTCTGTATATTATCATTTTAGGCAAGCTCAATTACAACAGATTCTGTCCCAACTAAAACAGCAGGACAATTTCACTAGTCTCAATACTCAACAACAGCAGCAGGTTCTTTTGCAGCAGTTTATGGCTCAGCAGCAAATGCCAAGGTAACCCAATTTAATTCATTTTCCAAAATCTTGTTAATGTATAAAATCAAATCATCTTGTCTTTTGTCAGAGGATTTTTATATGTTACAAAAATATTAAAATGGATGGTATTATTGAATTTATATAATTATATGATCATAAACCCAATTTTTTTATCTAGTATCTATTTTATATGGAGTGACTTGTGGAATTATTTTCCTTATGCAGCATTTTTTGTATGTAGATGGATTTGCTCTTATGAAACATGATCATAGCAAATAACTAGAGCAATAGAAGTAATAAAATTTGTTATCTCACTATTAAAAGCCATTGGAATATTACCTGTGTATACAGGCCCATATTTAGGAATTCTGACGTCCCTGGACATGAACTTTTGCCACCACTCCCTACATAAAAAGTATGCACAGGATTTTATTATTTTCTTTCGATAACTTCTTACATTTATATAAAAACAATACAGGAAATCTCTGTCTCTTCCTTTTAAAGTATGTGTGTATGTTAAAAAGTTGAGATGAGAGGATAAAACTATAATTCTGTGTTTTCTTCCATGTTTCTTCTGTGTTTTCTTTTCTTCTATGTGGCAACAAAATTTTCTGCATGAGTGGAATATCTGCTGCTCTATCGTATTTTTTGTCTTTTATTTTCTTTTAAAATACAGGTTTTTAAAAATATGCTGCCCCTTAAAATCTACTGTCCTGGGCAGCTGCCCAGTCTCCCTCTTTAAATACAGCCTTGTATGTATGTATATCTCGGAATCTTCTCTATGAATATGCTACTTAGGAAGCCAATGTTAGTATTTAAGGAAAGCTACAGACCAGTGCATAATAGAAAGACTATGTTTTTATCTATGTTAAGCATATTTTTGTTTGTTTTCATTTGGGTGTATAACTCAGGGTTCCCACTAAGTCAGGAAGAGGGGGAGAATTTCTCTCCTTCCAGAAAATTTTGGGAGAGATTTTCTGTCATAAGGAGAGAAACTTAAAATTTCATTTTTTTTTTACCATGCTAATTTAGAAAGTAATAAAAAAGAAAGCATTAACTATAACTCATATTCTTCGACATTTAAATTTTTTTATTCTTAAAACTAACATTCTTACTAACATTCTTTTTAAAAATTAATTAGGAGTTGTTTAAGTATTAAGTAAGCACATTTTTGGTAATTTTATACCCCCCCCCCCCACACACACACACACACACACTTGTTAGCAAAAATACTCAAATTCCTGACTTCCCCCATGCTTACGTTAGGATTGCTGAAATAACAACGTCTGATATAAAAACATCGTTGCTGACATAAAAACGTCTACATGGGTTATTTTATGTAAAATGACTCACATGCGAATTTATGATTTTTTGTCTGTAAACTGCAAATTCGAGGGCCGACTGTATTTGCTTTATATTTTGATTTTTAAAATCATTTTATGATCAATGTTCATGCAGCAATAGTAATTAAAAATTTTTACGATTTTTGATCGTCGAAGGCGAATATCGATGAAAACTATTTCACTAGGCAAATAGAATTAGGTAATAATTTTGACTTGATGTTTGAAAATGGATTCTTTTTTTTTTTTTGTATTTTTTACAGAACTTGCAAAAAGATAAGGATTGCATCGTCCTTTTGTTGAATCTTAAGCCAGTCATGTGATTTTATCCATTTTGTTTCAAAAGTGTCCTTTTTATTTTTATTTTCAAAGTAGCCCTTTATTTCATAAATAATACGTTTGTAAAATAATTTTTCTGTATAAAACGCGAAACAATTATAAACACTGTAATCGATGCAAACAAAAGGGGGTAAGTTGGTAAAGTGGGAAATATTTTCAAATTAAACGTGGTATGCCGAGGATCGCATACAAATGCAGATTTTCGTGATGCTGCTGCAAAATAACCATTCATTTTATTAATAATAAGGTAGAAAAATAGTTTGGTTTTTATTCTTTGTATATTAAACGAAATAATTATAAAAAAATTCAGTCAATGCAAATATATTGTAAAAATGGCAAAAAGATATTCATTGGTCATCATCTCTCCTCAGAAACTGTGGGAATCGCCGTATGTGAACGCCGTTTTCACAATCGCGGAGAAACAGATTTTCAGATGTAAGAAAGGAATGTCTCTAATAAAAAATTCGTTCCTTTGTTCAAATTTTTTATCAGTTTGGGGCATATATAGCCAATTTCACGACATTTTCAGGATTTTTGTAACCTGTAGACATACTGTGTACGGGGAAAAGGATTTTCGTCCGCGGTAAGAAGAAAATTTTTCGAGCAAAACACAAAAAATGCAGGAAGTACTCGGAAAGAGCATAATTCAAATTCGTGAAAAAATCCTATTAAAAAAAAGCAAAATTTTATTTGATCGAAATTGCGACCCATGCAAGCGGTGGAGACACTTATAGTTTTCTATAAAATATCTCGCTAATTAGAAACACGTAGTACTTTTAGTGTGCCCAAATCGCGATTGACTGCGATTCACATGTAGCTACGGAATCGCGGTTCGCGACCGTGCGGCAATCGGCCTGCGATTCGCAACAACGAGACCACTGATCGCGATTTGTGGTCGCGAAGCAATCTGCCCGATCTACCGGCTGCGGGCGCCGTGGGACTGAAAGGATTCTGAAGAAATTTCGATTGCCAGAAATGGCGACTTACTGTAATAATTTTAGTCGCCAATGGCGACCTGGCCACCGCGAATCTGTATCTCTAGTCATCGGGCATCGGATTTCTCGGTATCCAATTTGAAGGAAAAAATAATTTTAGGCCGGAACTGGAGAGAGAGAAATTCTCGCTCAGTCTAAATTTTTAAGCGAGATTTTTTAGGGATTTCGCGAGAATCTCGCGGGTTTGCACTGACATGGGACCCCTGATATAATTGTATTCATTTGTCAAGATAGTTGTCTTTTAGCTAGCCAAGATTTTTTATTAAGTTCTAAATTTTTTATTAACTTGATCCAATTAATAACATGAATCTAACCTCACCATCACAAATAATTTAAACTAAAGCCTTATATTTAAACTAAAATATAAGACTACTGAATGATAAGTTTGACTGTATTAGTCTTAATAGAATTGTTAAATTGTAACATGTTTTTGTGTCCAAAGTAATCTATATTTCATGTGTTTTAATAAGAGCAAAGACCAGTCCTGTAATTTCAAAGCTTAAAAGCTCCCAAGCAAGTTAGCATAACATGCACTACAGTCATTTCTACAGTTTGTCACTATTTTATATTTATTTCTCAGGCCGAACTTACCCGGTGTGCCAGAACAACCTCCTAATCTTGTTGAAACTATGACACCGCTACCCTTACCCCTTCTTGGCTTACCTATGGCACCTCTGTTAAAGAATGATTTATCTCTGTGGAACATGGCTCCTGCTTCAAGTAAGTTTTTGGGTGAGATTTTCTATTATCTGCAATATGAAAGAGAGACCAAGCGTAAATATTAGGTTGGGGAAAAGTGTAGAAATACGATAGAACTGTACATTAATTTTTTGTGTTTGAAATAACAATTTATAAACTCTCATTAAAATTTCACATTTTTTACTTTGATAAAGTGTGTCTTAAAAGAAAAAATAATTCCAGATGTTTGTTTACTGTTATGCAGCTATTAATCAGTATTTATAACAATAAGTTGTATTTAAATCTTCAATGCTATCATTAGCATTTATTTTACAATTTAAAATAGTAGGGCAAATTGTACTTTTATAACATAGCTTTAACTTTTTTAAATTGTATGAGCCAAGATTTAAATTTCTGAAATGTAATGCTTTTTTTTTTTTAAAACAAAATATTTTTTCATTTAGCAAATACTTTGTTTTGAGCAGATTACAATTTTTTTTTATTTTTTTTTGTGGGGGGGGGGGGGGTGTGAAAGAAATTTTCACACACAGAAATAATAAATATTGCTTATGATATGTGATAATAAATATTTAAATATATATATATATATATATATATTGTAAGAAATTTAATTACTTGTATATTTTAATTATCTGTGACTTATCCTATTGAAAGTTGCATAAAGAGCACTTGTAAAAATAAAATAAAATATACTCAATGTTTGGTTTGAGAATAAATCGCTTATAAATTAAATGGGTATTAAATACCCTTCGTACCCTGTTCCACATATAAAGTAAGCATTTGAAATCTGTATATCATGTTGAGAAAGCCTTGTTATAATTTGAGCCTGTAACTACACCCAATAATGAAATTAATTTTTTTCAAAAATCATATATGTAATACAGATACTAATATACATATGTGTTAATTATTTTAATTTCTATCATTTGCAAATTAATATTTTATTAAACCAATTTTTTTTTATTCTATTGGTGCTTCTTTCAATATTCAAGCAATTTTGTATTTATCAAGATTTAATTGCAGTCAAAATCATTTAAAATGAAGCCCAATGGGCCAAAAATATTTTTACTTTGATGCTACTTCATTATAAATAATTAATGTTCATATTGAAAATTGTGCCCTTACAATGTTACAGTCCAGAAAACTTAGCATATTAATCACTATAAGTGAACTGAACAGTCTTTAGTAAAACCTGTTTAAAACTAGCAGTCCAAGACTCACTAATTTGATCCTTAAACTTAATCCATTTTGTACAGCAATCATGTATCTCGTCTGTAAAACTGTAGAGATTTTGCTATAAAGTATTGAAATTTATTTTTATTTATTTTTAAAGGTCCATGGCCAATGAATGTTGGTGCTTCACAGCCTTCAGGTATTAGTATTTGGGATGTAGATCCACCAAAACCTGGCTCTGAAGAATCTGAATCTGAAAAGGTAAATTCCTCTTGTATGTATTTATGTATCTGCAATATCAAAACATATGTGACTATGTATGTATGTCCAGCATTTTTCCTCACCTAATTATTTACATTTACCAGAGTCTTGGTTGGTATCCAATGATAGAGCATTTTTTTTTTCTTTTATGGAAGGCCACCGTTAAGTATTCAAGAATTCAAAACAGTTAAGTGGTTTTTAATCTGCAAAAAGCTGTTAAAATTCAAATAAAAAAGAATTCTAACTGGACAATTTGCAACGATGAAAAGGTTCATCCATCTAAATTCTTTAATGTAAAATATCTCCGAGATTAAACCAATATTGGATTTCATTCTTGAAGGATATTTTTCCCCACACCAATTCTATGTTAAGCATATTCACTGATCGAAACTTAGTGAATAGTAATTCAGATTAGAGTTTAAGTATAACATTAGATTTTATTACTATATTTCATCAGATTATTTTATTTTAAAATTACAAAAGTTTTTTTTTTTCTTCTTTTTTCTTTTTCTTTTTTTTTTCTTTTTTTTTTTTAATTATTATTATTATGAGTCAGTACATTTTTACTGACTCACTCTAACTCTATGTAAAATATTAAATAAAATATAACTTTCTAAATATATTGAATAAAATAAAACTTTGCTGCAAACTTTATTGCTATTTTTAATATTATGTTTTAGCAAAAACGGTTGGCCGAGGAGCAAGAAAAACTCAGGAAAGCTGAAGAAGTGCGGTTATCACAAGAAAAAGAAATGGAAGAGAAAAGGAAACTTGACGAGCTTAGGCGTAAACAAGAAGAAGAGCGGCTTCTCAAAGAACTGCAGAAGCAGGTAGGTAATATGCGTTTGCCACAACATATAGCAAGTTTCCGTGATGCCAGTACTTTCAAATCTGTGCATAATAAAGATCTCCAATCGCCACGATTACAGACTGTTCATGTAAGTTATAAGGTATTATGTGCATGAAATTTTTTTAACAAATTTCATCTTCTGTGATTATGTATCAATCAACTCTGTCAAATCAACTTTATTACCATTACCCAGAAATTGCTCTAAGCATTAATATAATATGTTCATGAGCTTTCTGTCACAAATTAATCTTGCTTTAAAATATCTTAAGTATTTTTTAAAAAATGTTTTTAAATGCAACAATTAACTGACCAGCCAAGAAAATTGCTGTGTGTTATATTAATTTGATTTGTTTTAACATATGCTATTTTACAGGGTTGGTTAATGCACATCAGGGGAAACTCTAAATTCTCGGGAAATTTTTAATCTATCCTAAGTTTGGCAAAATCTCAGGGACAAATGCTTGGAATAAAAACTTCTAATCTTCTCTAATATTAATAATATAATTCTACCATTTTATACAGATCTTTTCCCTGCAGTCATATTATTAATAAACTATAAAATGTGTCAGGTATTACCTGGGATTTAAGATGCAAACCTTTAAGTAAAATTATACCAAAACACACAGCAATTTCTAAAAAACCAAACATTTTTGCAGTATGCCCTCTTAGAACAAAAAGTTAATAACTTACTATGTGGACACCTAAATAATGCCCTAAATAAGCACATGGAGCACAGTAGTATTATAACTTCACAACCTTTGTTTGTTCAAGCTAAAAAATATAGTCTTTAAAACTAAGCTCTAGTAAAATTAGAAGTTGAGATTCAAATCTACCAAACTATTGTTTAAATTTTGGCAGAAAATGTTAAATAGCTGTTATTACCAAGAGTTAGCAAACTGTAACTTGCAAGCACCATGGTGTATGTGCTCATTAACTCCATTCACTCCTTGGTCATAAAGTAGAATTTACTAATACTTTAATATGTTCAATTTCAAAATTGCATTTTATGAAAAGAGTGTTTTTCGTTCTGTTCTTAAGTAGATAAATTAAATGCTTAACTAATTAACTAATTGATATCTTTGTAATATATATATTGTATATATATATCAAATCTGTAGTTATAATAAAATCATGTGTTTGGATAGTATGAATATATTTTAATGCAGCAGTAAAATAACAATCAGTTTATTAGCTGGTAATTAGTAAACTTATAAACTTATTATTAAACTTTATTGTTTACTGATAATGCTTGGAATAGCCAATCAACATATTAACTGATATTAGGCTTTTCTAAATCCAATATTTATAGTTGAGCAATAAGATTCATTACTGTATGAACTTTGCAGTTTTATTTAAATATTCATTCTACATTGGCATTAACTTTCAAACTTTGGGTAGACAACACATTAAATATTTCTATTACTAGAATAGGAAAATTCAAATTTTAAAAATAATTGTCAAGTTGAAGTCCATTGCATCAAATGATTGTTACAATCTAAAGAACCATTTAAAATAAGTCAGTCAAACTACTGTTAAAATAGATGAAAAGTAAAATCTTGGAACACAGCATAAAAGAAATTAGTAACTGTATCGACTGGTTTTGAAATACAAAAAACAACTTCATTTAGCTTCCAACATAGTTTGCTTCCTTTGTTTTTGTTATATTCTACATAATTCATAGTCTTCACAAATTTATTTACTATTATTTTTTGTGCACATTTTTTTAAGTTAGCTGATGATGTTGCTCTTGTAGCTTCAGAAACTGCTTAGCTTTGTATTTATTTAAGCGTAGGTCATGTATGTTCATATGATATTCACTGCGAAAGTGTCTTTCTGCTGTTCTTTTGTACTTCTTTCTATTTTTCATTTGGCAATGATTTCCTTCTTGGCTCACGTCACACAACTATTTCTACTTATATAAGATGCATACTTACCGTTGTTGATATGGTTGCTTTTTTTTTTATATATGAATAACATCTATAGGGTATCTCTAACATTACAAAAATTGTAAGCACTTATATCTCTGAAACTAATAGAGAAAAATGTAAATAATTTTTACTTGTTGTAAATTCAGCATCATATACATATATAGAAAAACAATTTCAATATTTTAATATTTTGAACTTTGTTTTGTTTTTAAAAAAAAAAAAAACGGTTTTGTTTGTAAGAAAATGTTTTTACTTCACTTTGCTTTCATTCAAAATAGCTTCTGAACTATAAAGGATAGACATAAACAGTAAGTGACAGAAATGTTCAGTAGGAAATCCAGTTTCTAGATTAATAAAACATTTTTTACAAGACTGTTCTTAAGAAATTGTCTTGTCAAGTTAAAGAAGATTTATTACCCAAGCCATCCAGCTCTCTCAAAGGATGTAGAACAAAAGATGACCGGAAGTTGAAGAAAATTGAAAATTTTCCATTTTTAAAGTTTATAATACCTTTTTCTCAAAAACTGAAAGTGTTAGCTATGAACATTAAGTAAGTAATTTGTAGCTCTTTGACAACTCTGCAAGGATATATAACTGGATTTCGAAATATTGGTTAAAATTTCAATATTTTAATATTTTCAAATGGTTTGAAAATGTCTAAAAGGACAAACTACCCACAAAAAAACCATTATTCTCACAAAATTTTTTTTATCTCCATTGCACTGGAAAAAATATTGATTTTTCCGTTTCCTAAAGGAGTCTGTTTCTAAAACCAATTAGTACTGTTACTGATTTGTTTCATACTACGTTTTAAACAAACATTTTGCTTTCTAAGTAAAAAGCTATGTAAAATGTTCTAGAAACAAGGTTTATTATTTACTTCCTAAGAAAATGTAATACTCTTTGCTAATATAAAGTTGTGGATCCTGTTTTGTTCAATGTTTTTATGTTTCTTTTATAGGAAGAAAATAAGAAAAGGCTAGAAGAGCAGCAACGCCGGGAAGAAGAGAAACGGAGACAAGAAGAGTTAAGACGTTTAGAGGAGCAAAAAAGAAAAGAGGAGGAATTAAGGAAACAAGAAGAGCTTAGAAAAATTGAAGAACAGAAGAGGCTAGAAGAGCTTAAAATGCAAGAGGAGTTAAAGCGAATAGAAGAACTCAAAAGGAAGGAGGAGGAGCGAAGGCAAGAGGAACTTAGAAAGAAGGAAGAACAGAGAAAACTGGAAGAGAAACGAAAGAAAGAAGAATTGCAGGTATTTATTTTATTTTATTTATATCATTGCAGTTTATTTATTTATTTTAATTGCTTCTTTCCTTACTGATTAATTTATGTACATTAATCTGTTGGATCCTTTTTGTCAACACTAAACAGACAAAAAATCCCTGAAGTCTAAAAGGTGAAATTAAGCCAGTTTTGTCTTTTTCTCATCTGGTTTGTATATATATATATCACTGATAAAGGGGATTCAATGTATTGTCAAACCAGCTGTTAAAACAAGCTGATAACAAGCTCTATAATCCCTGTCTGAAATTTGTCGAAAATTATGAAATCCTTATAACATTTTTAATTTTTTGTTTTCTAAGGAAGTTATGCTATTATTTTACAGAAGTTTTTTTTTCTTTCTGTCATGATTTAAAATAGGAAAATAATTTATATACATTAATCTGCTGGATGTTTTTTGTTCATTCTAAACAGATGAACACCAAAGTCAGAAAGACTAAATTAAGCCCATTTCGTGTTTTTGTCATCTAGTTTGTTTGTTTAACACTGATAAAGGGGATCCAATGTATCCTCAAACAGCTGTTTACTGCATTATATAATAATTTGTACACAGCTAAGTCTTCGGACGAGACGGATGGTCTGGGTTTTCGACAGTTATTATGTTGCTTAATTTTTCCTTAAACATGTGAAATGCCAACAATAAATATTACCACTATTCAAAGACGAGTGAAGCTGAACCATAACACTTGAAAAAACAGTGGAATGTTGTCCTATGTGATGTAAATAGAGTTTCATATGCTTCAGGGAAATGAGAGAGCTGAAATTCTTTGGAAATTTGGATTCATGGAAAATTACATTTTTTGTCAAAAACTTTGAAAAGTTCAAATGGGATTTGTAGAAAGCCTTTGTTTTATCATCTTTTCTAGAATATTCAAACTGTTTCATAAGAATCCTTTTTTGTATTGCACTTAAATAAAAAATCTTGATTTGAAAAATTTTATTTTATAGTTTTATTATCAAATTTGGCTATTTTTTATGTTAATTTTTTTAACTGGTTAAGTAAAATGATTATATGTTACAGAATATCCTGATTCTGGCTCTAGAAATTTTCAAAAATTCTGCAAAATCTGGAAACTTGGGGAATTTTATTTCCAAGTTTTAGTTTCAGCCCTGAATAAGAGAAATATTTTCCCCTTCAGAAATTGTCAAAAATTTAAATGGGATAGTTTTGTCCAATTAAACTTGAAACAGTTACAGCTCAAACTGCTGTTGGAGTTATAAAACTAAAATAATTTCATTAAAAACAACGAACACACAAAATGCGAAATCTTCACTCATGAGAGCTAGATTGGTGGCTGATGTAAAAACAGCAAACTTGACTGACTTGTTTGCTAAATAGTATTTATTATTTTTTAATTTTTACTGCTAGTTTGGTCGATTCATATAGCTTCTCAAACCAGTTAATTGTTTTTTTTAATGTAATGGGTCTCTCTTATGTTCATAGTTTTTACTCACTGAGCAAGTGCTTGAAATCGTTTGTTGAATGTTCACATTTATCTTTTGTGTTTCATCATTTAATCATTCTGCTGTACCTCTTTTCTTCTCTCGCTGTTGGCAACCCCCTTTCCGTATATCAATTACATTTGCTACTTTTGCATCATTTGCGGATTTATCTCTCACAAGTGAAGGTTGCACTTCTTGTGTGTCCTGATGAAGAAGGCTATTTCTTGCCTCCGAAGCCAGTCAACACCATTAATTTTGTGTTGTATGTAGTTTTTAATGAAGTTGCTTATGTTTTATTGAAGCTAAATACATATCTATGGTATTAACTGTAAATTCTTAACATGATATTAATTGCATCTTCCTACTGCAATATTTCAACTACACTTGTTTAACTGTAGTAGGATTTATTCGAAGTATTAAAACCGGAAGCGTTTTTGGCACATCACACTTTCCATCATGTACACATAGTGCCAATGTTTATCTGTTTTTAGTGATTTTTAGTTCTTCAGTGTTTAAATTAAATGCATGTATTTTAGCTAATAAAGTTCATAGTCCAGTGTAGCAAGTATATTATAATGTCTATCATATTTTCCCTTTTTTTAGTAAAAAAAAATTATTGTATGCTTACTGCGTGCATTAAGTCTACTTCTCGCAAAAATCATGGGAAAGGTGAAGCATTTAGAAAAGGGTTACAAAAATCAAGAAACGGTCATACATATAAGCAAATTGTTGTGAATTTTTCTAAGCTCTGAAATAAGTTCTATTTAAAAGCTGAACTGGTATAATTTAACAAGAAGTTAAAAAGTGGTTAATTCAGTTTTATTATATCATTTTTTGCATATTACATATTAGCCTATGTAGGAAAATGTTTAGTTTGATTTTATTTATTTTAACAGTTTAGGACTGCTGAGCTCCATGTAAAAAATATTTTTTTTAGTGAGCTATGAAAAATATTCAGTATCTATCTCTAATTTAAGTTGTTCTTACATAGTGACACATTTTAAAAAAAGATCAGTTTATGTCAAAAATTATTTTCTATACCATGCTTGGTAATCTCAAGGCGTCTTAACTGCATCTGCCTGACATAGAGGCTTGAAGCTTGCTTCTGAAAACAAAAGATTTCAACATTTAAAAAAATCTGGAAGTTCTTGCCAACACAAGTGGATTTATATCTTATACCATTTATCGGCAAAGTGTGAAAATAACTCCAACATCAAAAGTCAGCAACAAAAAAGTCGTAAAAAGTTTGGCATTGCCAGTTTTATTGTGGATAATTTTAAAGAGCGCTATGCATTTTCCTTGTAATTACTGTGTGTGCATTGAAATTTCTAAAAAAATTAAATATTAAATTAAAATAAGTAATTCATTAAAATAGAAACAAATCTTTAATAGAAATGAATCAGCAAAAATTGAAAAATTGTTTAAAAAAAAACAAAAAAACCCATAAATACCCAGTCTCGGATACAAGGATATAGTAGAAATACTATTGATCTCTTTATAAATTTTTAATTCTTTCTAATGCAGCCAGGTAAATAGGACACATTTTTCTTTTTATTACTGAATGGTTCGTTTTTAGTTTATTATCATTGTTTTGGGAGTTATGGTCACCCCAGTTAATGCAAGATATGTTATTTGAAGTGCAAGATCTACTTTCATGTCGACCAACACACTTGCTGCAGTAGGCATAGTCGTAAGTACATGAGTTGGAAGTATGCCCGTACTCTTGACATCAGTACCATATTCTAAGTGATATATATTTCTTGATTTGATAACCATTAAAATGAATATAGATTCGCTTTAGTTTGATGAGTTCTGATGCCAAAGGGTGTGGCATAAGTAAGGCCCAGTTCATGTTCCCTTTAGAATTTTTGAAGTTTTTTAGGATATTGATATCCTTAGAGAGAAAACAATTGGAATTGTAGCAAATGAGATCTTTAACGTCATCTTCATGGTAAGATAGAGGTAGATCAAAAATGATAATGGCTTGTTTTCTTGGTGTTTGTTCTTCTATAGTGAAATTTTTTAGAAAAATTAGTATTTTTTAAGGTTTCAATAACTTCTTCAGGGTTTGGATTGTTGCAAGTGATCTGCAGTAGGCCATGCGAAATCTTTCTGACAGATTTTATGTTAACATCTTTAGGACAAGGCACACTGGAAAGATCCTCATGTAATGTTGCAGATTTCTTGGTTGTATCAATACTTTTAAATAAGATAGAAGAATATGAAGGTTTAATAAGATGCATTGAAGAGAATGAAGAGATAGTTTTAGGAAGGGTTGAAGAAAAAGATGATGGGCAATCATAGCAGCATTAGATTGAATAGCTTTCATATCAGAAATTATCTTCTGAGCAAAAGCTCTGAATTCATTTATTTTGTTGGAAATTATCTTCATGGAGTTATCATAAATAGAAGATATTGATTTTTTTATATCGTCCAGGTTAATAGATTCCTTGATAGTTTTTGATATCAAAGTTGGCAATGATTTGAGGCCTTCCCGTTTGTCATTATCAGTTGTGGAAGAGGAGGTGGAAGCCTTGATAAAAGATTCATTTCAAACTCTTGATAAAAGATTCATTTCAAACTCCTAAACTTCTTTTCAAAAGATCAAAATTAGTCAAAATAAATTTTCGATGTTGAGATTTTAGTTTAACTGGTTTCATAAAATAATTAGACATTCATTCCAAGATTACATTAACAGATTTACTAAGTTTTCTATTGTAGATCTTAGGTTGCATTAATTCCTCATCAAAAGGAATATTTTTAGAATGTGAAGGAATTTCTTCAGCAAGTGTTTTGGTTGAGGTAGAGATTGGATTATTATTAGAGAGGTTAAAGCTTGTGCTTGAAGAAATGGAGCTGTGCCTATTTTTAACCTTTGTAATATCTGGAATACAATCTTGCAAAGTAACTGAAGTTGAAAAAACAAAGAAAGTAGTCTCAGTAGTGTCCATAGTTGGAGCACAAGCAAAGTCAGTGGTCGGTAAAATGTCTAACAATTTAGAGCACTATTTATTCATGGTTGAGAGTGGTAGATATACTTCCAGTAAATAGTTACACTTTTATAAATACTCAAGAAGCTAATATAAGATGAAATTTAAAATAAATTTGGAAACAACCAATGGCAATTCCCACAAATATTAAATAACTTAAATGGTTAAAATTAGATTAACGTTACATATATAGAAAACAGCCATTGAAGTCAAACAGATTAAAAAAAAAGATAACAAAGTTAATTAAGTCAGCTAAGCTATTATAAGAAATATCAAGACAGGAGCACATTATATAAATATTTTTATAAAGAACTTTAAAATATGAATAGTTTAAGAAATAAAAGAAATCTAGTTAAATGATAGGTTATAATATGTTGGCGAAAAAAAATGAAATTATGAATATTTTATTTGTAAGTGTGTATGACAGCCCAAAATTCCATATCATAAATTTTATTATTTTTTTTTTTTTTTTTTTTTTTTTTTACATTCTAAAAACAACATTAAAATTCTGATAAATATGAATTTGTTCAATTTTTAGAAAAAGCTTGAAATGGAGCAAGAGCGGGAGCGAATAGAATTAGAAAAACAGAAAGAAGCAGCTCGCTTAAAAGAAATTGAGAGAGAACAACAGCTGCAAAGAGAAAGACAGAAACAGAAAGAAAAAGAAGAAGAGATGAAGCGATTGGCTGAAATTAAGTTAAAGTCGCAGGTAATTTTCATCATTTTATTCTTTATTTTTGTATGAAATATTATTAAAATAAATATTGTTCTACTGTGTAATAAAAAGTTGACTTTTACTTATCTTTATTTTTAGCAAAATTTTTGCTAAAGCTGAGTATTTTATTAATTATGCTTGTTTGTTTATATATATATATATATATATATATATATATATATATATATATATATATGAGGTGCCATCCAAAATTTCCCAGATTGGCGCTGTGAAAATTTGAAAACTAACCATATCAGTTAATGTTCACCGTCATCTTCAAAATAGCGTCCACCTACAGCTATATATCGGTCCCAACGCTTTTGCCATTGCTGGAAGGCTTTTTAGAAGTCTTTTTCGGTAAGCATATCAAGCACTACCTACGATTCTGTTTGAATTTTTTCAATGGCGGATGGGGGTATGGTAGTAGGCAGACGCATTATCGTGATAAAGAACTCAGTGTTTTGCTCGCCACAATTCAGGCCGTTTCCTTCTGACATCTTCACGAAGGCATCTCAGAACATCACAGTAGAACTGTGAATTGAATGTGTGAGACCCACCAGCATGAATTCTTTATGCACAATTCCTTAATGTCAAAAAATACAATCAACATGCTCTTCACTTTGCTTCTCACTTGTCTGCATTTTTTTGACCTTGGTGAACTTGGGCTTTTCCATTGTGAAGATTGTTGCTTAGTTTCGGGATCATGCCCATAAATCCAACTCTCATCGCCAGTAATTATTCTAGACACGGAAGGTTTCATCATCCAAAATGAGCTGCCGAAGCTCCGCACAAACATCGATTCAGTGTTGCTTTTGATCCAATGTCAACAGCCTGGGAAGAAATTTAGCGGTGATGCAATGCATTCCCAATTTTTCAGTGAGAATTCTCTGACATGTTCCATATCCAATTCTAACTTTATAACAGAGATCTGGAATGGTCTGACGTCGATCTTCAGGAATGAACTGTCAAATTTCATCTATGTTTTTCGGTGTTGTGCTCGTCGAAGGTCTTCCTGTGTGTTCGTCATCATCAACTGATGTTCGATCAGCTTTAAAATGCTTATGCCATTTGAAAATTTGGGTTTAACTCAGTGATTGTTCACCAAACACTTGTTGAATCATTTCCACAGTTTCTGTTGCACTTTTAGCAAGATTCGCATGAAATTTAATGAAAAAACGATGTTCTTTTTTTTCATCCATCATAAAAAATTGCATTACAGTGTAAACAACTTCAAACAAAATGGCATCTATACTAGCGAGAACTGCTTCATTCACGATGAAATTTTGCCACACTAGCTCACAACACAAATACCTACTGCCATCTATCGGTGCACTTTGAAACTATTTAACGTTTCGGTTATACAGCACCAATCTGGGAAATTTTGGATGTCATCTCGTGTATATACAGGGTGATTGGAAAATGTCTGGCCAAATTTTAAAGGGGGTTAGAGGGGACGAATATAAAAGGATTCCCAGTTCAATGCATGTCCGAAAACGCCTCATGAAGGTTGCAGAGGGTGCTGTGTAGGGCAGTCGAAACAAGTCGGCAATGCGAGAAGCTGTCATGTCCCACTGTGATTTCATACAGCATGCATCACTTCATGAATGCTGAACTAGCAGATATCCATCTGACGTATGGAGCTACGAATGAAAATGGTAGAGCTGTGCAAAGGTTGTACAGGAAACTATTTCCCAACAGAGAAATACCGAATCGTCAAACTTTCGAGCTAGTGCACAGACAGCTTTGTGAAAACGGGTCCTTCAATGCCAGCAGATATGATGTGGACAGGCCTCACTCGGTGAGAACAGTGCGAGTGGAAGAAGATGTCTTACGTGAGGTTGAGCACAATCCTTCCACAAGCACGAGAGCTGTTGCTCGTAGACTGGGTGTGAGACAGTCACTTGTATAGGAGATTTTGCATGGCGAACTTATGCACCCATACCGTTTACAAAGGATGCAGGCATTGATAGAGGCAGATTTTCCTCTCAGTGTAAACTTTTCACGATGTTACTTGCAACAGGCTGACTTCCCTTCATACGTGTTATTCACAGATGAGGCAACGTTCATTTGAGAGGGTATGTTTAACAGTCACAATGCTCATGTTTGAGGATATGACAATCTGCATGCTACAAGACCGTCGAGATTTAGTGTCAATGTGTGGGCGGGTATGGTGCACGAATACATGATTGGGCTGTACAACCTACCTCATCACTTGGAGGGCCCTATGAAGTATGATCTTATCTTCTTGCAACAGGTCTTGCCCAAACTGCTGGCCATTGTGCCTCAGTGCATCCGGAGACGTATCTGGTTCCAGCACGATGGAGCGCCGTCACACTTTAGCCATGATGTCAGGAATTACCTGGACTCTACTTATCGACATCAGTGGATTGGACGGGGTGGATCTGTTCCCTGGCCGCCACGATCACCAGATCTGTCCTGCTTGGATTTCTTTCTGTGGGGCCACTTGAAAAGCATCATTTGCGATACCCCTGTGGACTCAGCCGACGATCTCGTCGCCAGATTGGCTGTTGCTGCTGGAGATGTGCAGGACATGGCTGATGTTTTTGCTAAGGTACACAGTTCTATGCGGCGGCGATGTGAAGCATGTATTATAGTTGGTGGTCGCTCTTTCGAACATTTGCTGTGACACGTTGATTTAATAAAGGGCTTGTTACATTTGTTTGTGTCTCTTTCCTTTTACCTTTCCACTTTCTTTTCTCTCCAGGGCTTTTACTCGGCGTTTCCGGACACGCATTGTACTGTGAATCTTTTTATATTTGTCCCCTCTAACCCCCTTTAAAATTTGGCCAGACATTTTCCGATCACCCTGTATATATTCTTTTTTTACTATAAAATTTATTCTTTTTTTATTACAAAGTATGCAAGTATATCATGCACTTACAGCGTGTTCGGTTTTCTAAATTGGTTTGTATAGTAGATTATTTTGTCTTCCATTTCCTTGTAGATTTCACTGTAAAAGGCACAATCTCTTACTAATCATTCACTTTTCTTTTGAATTTCTTTCAATGTTCCTATCATTCTTTAAAAAAAAAAAATAAATAAACCTAAGCATATTTAATATAGTGAAAACAGGCATGAGACCTTCCATGGATCTGCAAATTGCACCCACCCCCCACCCCCGTTCTTTATTTTTGCTTTTTACCTACAGATTTTTCTTTCTGTGGCCAGATATGTTTTCAGTTTGGAATTTTCCCATTTGTACATCTGGAAATCTGTTTTCACATGATTGCAAAATCAGTATTCACAAGTGACAATTACCCATTGCATCACAAGAGAGATGACCAGTGCTTGTCTATATCCCACTCTTTCAATCTATTTGCATAGACTAAATTTTCTTTAATTATTACATGTTGTATACAAACAATTTTTCAAACATATTATTATTGAAATGAAGGGCTATTTTGTAACAGTATCATGAAAAACTGGATTTGTATGCAATCCTTGGTGTATTTCATTTAATTGTGAAAATACTTTCCATTTTTGCAATCTGTCTGCATCAAATTTTTGTAATTTTTTTTTTTTTTTTTTCCCTCTGTTTTGTATATAAAAACTATTCCCCAAAAGTATAATTAGTGAAATGAAAGACTATTTTGCAGCAGCATTGTGGAAAACTGCATTTATACATAATCCTTACTGTATTTTATTTGTGAAAATACTTTCCACTTTGTATGAGGCTCCAGATTCTTCAAAATACTGATCTTCAACGAAAAAGCAGAAGACAGATACGGTTAATGAACATCCTGTAGCCAATAAAAGTACTGTTAACAAACTATTTAACAAATGTTAGCAAGGTGTAGTACAAGTAAAGGGGGTTGTAAATAGTTTATATGCATTAGAAATATCAGAATAAACAAGATAATAAAAGTAAATTTTGAATATCAAGTATTTTGTTAAACATTGCTTTGTACCTGAAAAATTTGATTTAATATTTTAAATAGATGACTTAAGGTCTGTAACTTGTCTAGATCTTAGTATTTACTAGCAGTATACCATTCTTTATACAGAATATATAATATAAAGAAACTTAAAATTTGCAATTATGTGCAAATTCCTATAGTATTCTGAATGACATTGTTATTCAAAACATTCTTTTAAGATGTTTAATTCTCCAAAAAAAAAGTATGAGAATCTCTGTTCTCACTATATAAAATTATCTTCATAGGCAGACCTGAAGAATAAAACATCTTATCCCGTTTATAAACAAATTTACAAAAAATCTGATATTTGATCAATATGTGCCAAAATAAAAGCACAAAAAGAAGATTTGAAGACATATACCATTTTATTCGGTTTCAACAATTGGCTAAACTCAATGTCGTCTGAATTTAAAAAATCTCTGCTAAAATAAAACAGATAACTTCAATTGAAAAATAATTCAATAGAAATTGAAAATTTCAATAATCCTTGTAACTTTTCAACTCGAAAGCCATAATTGATCCAATTCAGTAAAAAATGTAATTCCAATAAAATTTATTTTTATATACATTTAACTTGAAAAATATTTAATAAAAATCATCCGCTGTATAAACACATTAGGTTTAATTCTATTGCTTAACAGTATGATATCATTTTCTTTCAAATATATATACTGTATAAACTCATTGGGTTTAATTCCACTGCTTAGCAACATGATATTTCTTTTTTCAAATAAATTTGCAGAAAAAATATTGTTTGCATAATGCTATCTCTATAGGAGTTTCTTTTTTTATTAATATCTCGACAACCCCTGATTTTCAAAACTCTGAAACATAGACTAAATTTTAAGTGGGGCTGTTTCACAACTACCCACTAAAATTCATGAAATTCAGTGTAGCTGTTCTCTCATGATAATGAGACAAACAAACATAGAGACAGACAGATTTTCAATTTTATTTATATAGATGTAGAAGAATTATTCTAATTTGGTATAATAGAATAATTGAAAATTTCCTAAAATATGCATTTCAGTTTGGGTGATTCCATTTTAATGGATTTAATTATTATGTTCCTAATAAAGCTGATACATTTTCTAATTTCAAATTTGTTGTTTCCAATTAACGACATTTAAAGTGAGTAGATGTTCATCACACAATTTTTAAGTGAATTCTAAATTTCCTCTTTTCTGGTCTTTCTGCAATCTCATGCCTGTGGAAAAGCTTCTGACTGAATGTTAGTAGTTAGGCCTTCAGACCAAGGGATGGTATGTATTCAGAAATCTCTGCATCTTCCCTATTCTCTCTATGCCAAATACCAGTTGGAAGGCCAATGTGAGTGGTAGCGTCATGTGAATAAGCTGTCATAATTGTGAAGAAGTGTCTGATGTCAGTGTATAGTGGGAATTGGAAGGTGTCATAATGCAAAGTGTTGCAAGTTGAAGCATCACAACTTGGGATATGCCTGCATATTAAAGTACAAAAAAATTTTCTTTAACTGTTGAAAAATAAATCACCTGTTAAAGTTTATTTGGTTTATTAAAACAGCATAAAAAGTGAAATTGGGTACTGAAGAATCTCTGTTATCTGTAAGTCAGCTTAACTAAAATAGTCAATTTTTTTTTCGGCTTAGTTATTACTTCTTTTTTAATTTTAAATATTGAAAATATTGTTAGGCATGCATTGATGGTAACTGATTAATGCAAATGTGAGACACATTAATATTTGTAGTGATGCAGTAGTAATTTTAATGAAATATGTGAGATATTATTGTACCTAATAAAGAAACACTCAGGGATTGCTGATTTTGACCATCATGTACACACAATTACTTTATTTCTTTACCAAGTATATATGGATTTTCTTCAGCTGCTCAATTTGGCATTGGTTCAAAGCTGCCTAACAATACCTCATTTGGAATAATAGCACATTTAAAACTTTTGCATCATCCTGTACTTCAACATACTGAAGTGCTGCACCTAGGATCTTTGTAGCCTTAGTGCACATAATGCTAGTATTCTTTGTCACATTAGATTCACCAGCATCTCTTATATTTACTGCAACAACTATTTCCTCTGCAATTCAGACCATATCATCAGATAACCTGGGAAGCCACTTGAACGTGTTCAAGAACACTTTAGTATTAAGAACTGCATTGCTGTCCACAGTTCCAACCAAATCAGTTTCTGTATGCTCGAACTCTTTCAAAAACAAGTGACTCAACCGCAGTCTATAATTTACACTAATTGGCTTAAAACCATTTTTGCTTTTGTTAGTTTGTTTTTCTTGGTTCTTTGTTTTTAACACTTTACAACATAGTTGAAAAGTGTTTATGTCTTTATTCAGTCTATCCTATGTGTTTATGTCTGTCTGTCTGTCAGTTAACATGATAACTGCTGTAAAAATGACTTTATCAAAATGAAATTTTAGTATGTTGTTCAGACAGTCTGTGGGACCTATGGGAATTTAAATTAATAATGTCACCCAATTAGTTTTGGATTGAACACGGGTTCAAAAAATGAAATACATTGAAACCTATGGGACCTAATTTTTTAAACATTTTTTAAGCGGATTTAAAATTCACAGATTGCTTCGAAAGTTTTAGGCAATATTAAAATTATTCCATAAAATATATAAAAAAAATTTCAGAAAAATATATTCAGTAGTTTTTTAAATAAAAATTAAAATAATTACACCTTTTATATGAAGAAATCACGTGACCATTATATGAAGTGATCATGTGACCCACTTCAAAATAAAATATGGCATCCATCTTGTGTCAAACACTTAAGAACCGATTTTTAAAATGTGAATTATTTTTTTTTGTTATTTAATGTTTTATGCAATTTCGACAGTTTTTTCCCTTTTTTCTCCACCATCCAGACATTGTAGAAAAAAACAATTTACACGACCAGAAAGAGCAGACAATTGCAAGTAAAAATATATTAATTTCAATTCTCAGTGACAAATTCTAATATTTTTTAAAGATTTTAAAACAAAAGTCACTTTCAGCTCAAAAAAATGAACTTTCTTTTTTAAATCCTCACGTCGGGAAAAGTACCGACAATTTTGACTAATAATTTACATTTTTAGAAAACTCAAAGATCAGTCTTTCTTACAAGCCCAATCTGGTCAAGAAATAAGAGAAAGTAACCGCACGATCTGGATTTAAATGAAGTAATGATTTTCAATTTCTCGGCCAAACTGCAAAAGAAGGGATCAATTTTTCACCCACATGCGCGCAGATGAACAGTGTTTCTATGGTGGAGTGGAGGTGGGCAAGGTTATGACGTCATGGTTCTGATGAGGTTGCATCCAGTATACAGAGTGAAATTATTATATTTATTAGAAAATTACGTTATATTTTAAATGATGGAATTAAGAGCTTAGCATATGGTCATTATAAAAAATAAAATTTAAATGATTGAATTATGGTGATGTATTGTATACATCGGATGGTAGTAACAGTATACAGAGTGAAATTATTATATTAATATGAAATTATTATATTTGCAAATGTCATCAGTGATTGCTTTTTATGCGGTTTTTGGCCTAAGGACAATTAAAAACCGGATAAGTGTTTGCTTTTCATATGGTTTTTGTCCTAGGGACAATTTAAAACCAAATAAGTGTTTGCTTTTTATACGGTTTTTGGTGTAGGGACAATTAAAAACCGAATAAGTGTTTGCTTTTTATACGGTTTTTGGCCTAGGGACAATTAAAAACCAAATTTGTGTTTGGTGGTATCTGGCTGATATATTTGGGCCATGCTCTTGATACCCATGTGAATATCCTGATGAAGATATTCACATGGGTAATAAATTATATTTGCAAATGTCATCAGTGATTGCTTTTTATACGGTTTTTGGCCCAGGGACAATTAAAAACCGAATAAGTGTTTGCTTTTTATAAGATTTTTAGCTCATTATGCTGGATTGAATTGTGGCGATGTATTGTTTACATCAGGTAGTGGTTGGGACCACAATGAAAAAACTTAAACACTGAAGAAATGAAAAGAAAGTTATGGAGATTGTCGCAGTGCATTTATGTATCGGGTGGTGGTGGGGACAATCTTAGGAAAAATTTTTTCGCTGAGCAGCATCATTATTTCTTAAATACTAAATTCATATTCAACATCATCAGTCTCAAAAATACTTTCATGTCATTTACGATGCAATACTAAAAATGCAGACAAATTGATACAATTTCATTTATGTAAAACAAAAAATAGAGGGGCATACCTCTATAAAAAACATAGGAGCAGCTGATCCCGGCTGTGAGTACACATCAAAGGGATCCCTTTCCTAGAGTTACAGGTACAGAAATCCTCATAATCTCATAGTTCACAAACATTAGAATAAATTCATTTTACAAATCAATTTTTAAGACCCCCTGCCCACCACCACCTAGAACATTATTTTTCATCTTAAAATTTCATTATTAGTTTTAACGTCATTAAACTAAAACAAAATTTGTTAACTTCACGGGGTTATGGCGCCAGCGAGTTTGCCACGGTCAGAATTTTCAAGGGTAATGAACAGGCTGGTCACCGAAGGCGGCTAGTTCTATAATATGGGAAAGTAATAAAAACATTCAATGTAAATGCAGTTGTCATAACCATAGCTTACTCTTGACTTGTAAATTTTGTGAGTTAGATTAGCTCTTTCAACTCAAAAGTATGAGTCAAACTTCCAAATTAATTTGTGAGCCATTTTTTGCTACTTTTTAACATTTGTAGTTTTAATTTAATAATGGCTAAAAAAGATGATGTCTCACTGATATGTATCACATACATTTATGTTAAAAACAACAGTAATAAATTTAAATTTTTGAAATGATGAATAATTATAACTTGTATTGTAAAAACTTGTACAATTATAACTTGTATTAATATTATACTATAATTATTGAACTTTTTAAATGTAAATATAAAATAGCCAGACATAGAAAACTCATGAAATAAAAATAACAGGGTTTAATTTTGTGAGTCATATTTGACTCTCTGTTTTTAAATAGCAAATCACTTTAGTATAAAAAGTGGTGTTTGATGCAGCAATTGTAAGAAAACATGGGCACTGTATAACTTCGTGTACTGCATTTTAATGACAGATTGACATAACTTTTAATATAAGTTTATGCAGTTTATGGGGGTCTGTTAAAGAAGTGTGTAAATGATGTTTTACTGTACATGTAACATTCTATATTTTAATCAAATCTTTACTATTAAAAGACAAGGGTTCTTGCCTATTTGTATATTTATATATCTTCCAGAAATTATGCTAATGTTGATATGGTTTAACATTCTAAAAGAATATATTTACAAATTGCCAAAAAGAAAAAAAATATTCCAAAAATGAGATTAGATATTTGTGACATGAATATGCATTTTTAATTACATGTGATTTTACAGTGGTTATAATTTTGTAACTTATGCAGGGTCCTGCATGGGGAGTTCAAAATGCTCAAAAAGACTCCCATCTTTCCCTTGTTGACATTCAGCGGCTGCAAGAAGAAAAGGATAGAGAAGAAAGAGATGAGGTATATACTTGCTCTACATTTTAATATATAACCCTTATATTTTGGATCTTGATGCATTTGTAAACATATCAAGCTCATTTTTATCTGTATTTTAAGTCATGAGGTAACGGTCTGCACTGGCTAAAATTTTTGACTTTAACCTGATCCAGCCTAACAGTAATTGAGCCCAAATTAAAATACATTTTGAACTATATTAAAAATCAATTTTCAGCCTAGCCTGGCCAGAATTTTTTTTTTTTTTTTTTTCAGAAGAAGAAACTAAAATCATACATTCAAGCCATCTTTTTTTAGTCAAGATAGCTCAGTGGTTATGGCAAGAGGATTGTACACAGTAGACTCAAGTCTGATCCTCGATGGCACTCAAAACTCTCTCTCTACATAGAATATGGGTACATTAAATCTATTAGTCTAAAAAGTCCACCAGGGAGGTGATGGGATGGGTTAAGTGAAGGATAGTATTGTCCCTGTAGTTACCACCCTCATTGAGTTCCAATCTAAATTGAATGGTACTGTCCCAGCTGTACGAACAATTATCTTACATCTTCATGTGGGTTGGATGGTTTGGATAGGGTAAAAAGCTACCTGTGTTTCCATAATTATGTAAACAGATGTTTATGCATTTCTCCTCACATATCATACATTTTATATCAATATTCATATGTAGCTTTTCCAAACATGTACCTAGTCGAGCCTCAGAATTTTTAAACTCAGACCAGGCTGTTCAAACCTATGTCATGAGGTATTAATTTTTATTCATATTTAGCAGCTTCTTTGCTTTTCTAAAATTATGTGGCACAATACCTATATTTGTATTCATATTGTATGCTTTTACAAATTATTTTTTTAGAGCGACAAATGAATTTAAAAAGAATTGTTTCTGGACCATAAGATGGTGCAGGTCATGACTTTAAAGATTACTGGATACAATACAAGAAGGCTTAAGAAATTTACAATTCATGTTTTCCTTTCTGAACTTTTAATTTACATGAGGCAAGTTATTGAACAAACTGTTTTTTTTTTCACTCCTACTAGTTTGGTCCACTTATTCATTTGCATGATTCAACTTATTGAATAAGTAACTTTTTTATAAATTGTCCACAGCTGACCTGCGCTCAGACAATCTTGTTGTTTACAATATTTTTGATTACTTCATTATTATTTTACGATTTTTCTTTCTTTTTCTAAATATGTTACTTTTTTTTATGTGTAAATTCTGTACTTTTAAATTATAAATAAGATTTTTCCCCTCCTTAAATATTTACAATGTTAAATCAGGCAATAAAATTTTCTTTCAGCTTTGGAAATTACTTCGGCTTTGGAAATACTATAACATGAAAATAAGTATTTGTTTAAAAAAAAAAATAATTAATTTGGCATAAATTTCACTAACTATGAAATTGTATCAACTGTAGTTGCGAGTTTCGTTTAGCTTTTCATTTTAAATCCCTAATTCAATACAATAGAGTCCCTTTATACAGATATCTATAACTACATTCTACAATGCAAGTGATGCTCTAGTGCTGTCTACGTATGAGTAATGTAAACAAATCATCATAAATTTACGACAGTAATTTAAAAAAAAAAAAATCAAATTTCAATGGGGAAAATATTAATTTAATTTTGAGATCTCTCTGTAAAATTAGAAAGAAATAGAATCCCAATATATAGAGTATCAGAGAGAATGAAAGTAAAAACGATGTTTGAAAATTAAAGTGAAAATTAAATACACTGATTTCAAATTAATTTAATTAAAAATGCATAAAGAAAGTAGTCAATTAAAAATGCTTAAATGAAGTAGTCAAGAGATTCAACCCATGTACAAGTAAGGCACAAAGTCAGTGAAAAGGTGAAAAATAGAATTATGACATCATACACAGTAAGTGATTGATTAGTTATAGTCAAGAAATTGTATGATGTTTATGGTTGCAACAGTTCATTCAAGAAATTGAATTCCATTCAATTTATATTTTACATGATGCAAATTCGGATAATAAGTTGATGGTTCAATTTATTTATTCATCTTCTTGCATCATGTACAGGGGCCTAACTAAAGGTCCATCATCTGTTGATTGTCTGTACTGTTATGCTCACCATGCAACTGTTAATGCATAATTATGTTCTGTACTAAATATTTTATTTGGGGCTCTTCCAAAAAAAAATGTATTCTATGTAAACGTCTGCTAGTCCCTGTTTAAAACTATGATATATAAAAATATTTCTTCTCTGAATCATAATTTCAGAGGTTGTACTTGTCCTAAAAATCCTGAAAAAAAGAAAATATGTCCTGAAATGCCCTTATTTTTTGTATGCCATCCTAAAATTCCTGAAATTTTACGTATCTCAAAATCAGAGATGCAAATTACTATGAATTCTCCGTAGTTTCTACAGGAAACATCCTCATCTCATACTACGAATTACCGAATTTGCGTAGTTTTCTATGGAAAATTTCCTTCTATCAAGGCCAATGTAAATTTATGGCCGCATGCATGGTAATACGGCCATAAATTAATGGGGATTTGCGATCGCGTGTAATGTAAATTGAGATTGCAATCTCTTATTTTTTGAAAATAATAAATATGCTTCTTCAAATGCAGCATAAATCGCTATAATGTTATGTTTTTCATTAATTTCGCATAAACAGTGCTTTTGCACAATTCAGTCTGTTCTCGTGAATTGCCGCAAGTACTTTGTATCTTTTTCCATCCATTTCAATCTTCTAAATATTGCGTATTAATTTGACTAAACTAACTTATTTTCATATTCTGATATAATTATTAAGGTTAATTTTTTAATTATTTTCGCACAAACAGTACGATTGCGCAATCCAGTTTTTCTTGTGAATTGCTGAATACATTAGTATCGCTTTCCATCCATCTCCATCTGCTTATATTAGATTATATTAGATTAACTGAACTAGCATATTTTCATATTCTTCTTAATTATTGCGGTTAATTTTTAAAATTACTTTTTTATAAACAGTACGATTGCACAATTCAGTTAGTCCTTGTGAATTGCCAAGAGTACATAAATATCTTTTTCCATCTCCATCTTTTAAATGTTGCATATATGCTAATATATTAGATTGACTAAACCAGCCTATTTTCATATTCTGGCTAATTATTGTTATTTTTTTAATAACCTTAATAATAATTTAATTCTATTTGCATAATATAAACTTTTCTTATTTTGAAAAATAGGTATGAACCCTGTGAAGGGATATTTTTCAGAAAGTGGTATTAAAGCAATGATTTAGGTGCAAATAAAAACTCAACCATATTGGCAGGGATAAAATTCATTGCTATATTTTTTTTTTATTAAAGATCAATATTTGTTAATCTCTTTAGTGAAAACTTGTGTTTTACCGAACATAAATGTTTGTTTTCATTATAATGCAATTTTCACCGGATAAAAACTTTATATATATTTGTTTTATATTTTTTTTGTCCTGAAATTGTCCTGAAATTTTGTAAAATTGGTGTCCTGAATTTTCATATTCTACCAGTACTACCCCTGTAATTTTTAGATGATATTGCATTAATAATTTTTACATGTGTTCCAAATAAAAATGCTTTTATAAGATATATAAAAACATGAAATAGGCATATGAATATATGTTTCTTCTAAGCAATATAATTCATGTAAATGTAACATTATTGATTATTAAAAGCTCTCTTTTATTTATAAAATCAGTTCATATCTTAAATTAATTTATCATATTTTTTTCATATTTCAATAAAAAGTATTCTTAATTGATATTTAAAAGAGATTATACTACTATGGTAAGCATCTGATCAATGTATATATATGGGTGTTTAATACAAAACTGATGAAAAAACACTTGTTTCTTCCGTCATAGATTGTAAATTATAACATTTGTTTTCTGTTATTGTATTGTCATTTGTTGTATGTTACGAGCATGGTGAACTGAACTAACAGACTTTTTAATTAACTAATAATATAACCATAATGTTATTCATTCCGACAGTTGAAGCTTGGTAGAAATAATTAGCCTAATTATTCTCTATGTGCTGATTTAAATTTTATGAGCAAGAATTATTGCGAACATGAAGAATTGTTTATATATATATATATATATATATATATATATATATAATAATAATAATAATAATAATAATAAAAATAGCAGCTTGAAAGTCCAATGATAGCAAACTACAGTATTTATGAAATAATTTATATATATATATATATATATATATAATGAATATACTCATTATTGTACTGTTTTATAGTATAACTAATTTGTACAAATTTCATTTTTAAAACCCCATCAATTGCATTGTGATAATGATTTGATGTGTGTGAATGAATGTAATTTCAATTTTTGAATACATACTCATTTTTTTTTTTCCCCTGTTTGTAATCATGTGCATTGTTATTATTGCTTCTGTGTCTTAGTGCTTCTTAGTATAATATATAATTTAACTTTCTATTAACAGAAAGAAAGAATGCGCCAACAGCTGCTGCAGCAACAAGCTGCTATTAAGCAAACTCAACAAAGTAAAAATGGACTCAGCTGGGCTAAAAGGTATCATAATCTGATTACTATAAAAATTGACTATGTGTAATGTATTGAGAAAGTATTGTGTCAAGTCAACATTTTAAATTTTGCTTGAATAATTAATATTTTGTTAAATTTATAAATGGTAACTTGTATCAATTTTAGAGTACAACAATATAGGAGTCATAGAATCAATATCAAATTTTGTTGTAAAGATATGTATTAATCCTTTCAAAACCAGTTTCATGGGAGATGACCACATGTCTACTCTCTTCACCATGAGGGAAATAGCATTGGCTCGGGGTTTTTCTAAAATTAAGCATAACTTGTAGTGAAGTAAAATTTACATAAATACACTACTAATACTTTCCCATAGTGTCCCCCAGTTGAACCTGTAATAGAATAATGGGATCTGAAAAGATCAAAGTACACTTGTGTTTCACTAAAATAACCAGTCAATTTTATGGCGACTAACACATTTATTAAACACATAAATTATTAACACTGAGAATAATAATACTACAATGAACACAATTACAATAGACTTAAATCTACCCAGCTTGGCATCTTGGGGAACAAAAATAGGGTGGAAGTCACCTCATCCTCTTATTCGATATTTCACTTATCTGTGAGGAAAGGGTGGTTCTATTTCTGACCAAATTACTTGACTGTGAAGTGACACTCATTTCTTATGTGCCCCAATAGAAATTGATGACCGGAGGGGTTCCCACTGCCGGGAGGTCCCGGACCAGTCCTCGATGTGAGCAAAAATGGGGAACAAAATAGGGTGGAAGTCACCTCATCCTCTTATTCGATATTTCACTTATTTGTGAGGAAAGGGTGGTTCTATTTCTGACCAAATTACTGGACTGTGAAGTGACACTCATTTCTTATGTGCCCCAATAGAAATTGATGACCGGAGGGGTTCCCACTGCCGGGAGGTCCCGGACCAGTCCTCGATGTGAGCAACACCTGACAGGGCTATGAATTTCTAGAGATTTGTAGTTTTGCAATTTGACATTTGTTACACTCTCTCTTTTATGAACATTTACAACCACTGTCATGTGTCATTTAAACCATGGTGCCAAACTGTCCCATCATGTCTGTGAGGAGGCATATCTATAGAAAATTTTACCATACATTACTTACATTGAGTAATTGCTATTCCCACCCCCTTTCATTCCTGGGGCTAACCCAGAGCATTAAATGTATTTGCAGTGCAAATAATATGTTATGCTTCATAACATATTCATCCCCCCCTCAACACACACACACACACACACTAGGGGAAAAGGGCGAGCTAGGTTTACAAATATACCATAGGAAAGAGTTGCATTTTTTTTTTGTGATATTTTACATCCTTGTACTTTTACAGTCTCAATCTACTGTTACAAAACAATCTGTTTATTTATCAAATTTACAATTCTTAGGTGTTTTCTAAAATTAAGCATAACTCACTTTAAAATTTTATAAAATAATCAGCTTTTTATTACAGACTATTTTTGTATAAATTGCGTAAAAATTTACCGTATATTGCTGTTTATTGTGAAAATTTTCCATGAAACTTTTTATTTATAGTGTTTATTTAAACTTTATAATTTTAAAGTGTAAATGTATGAAAACATTTCATAAATGTTTCAATAACTTTCCATCCATCCAGATATCAAATTTTTTGCATATTTTTGCTTTTAATGCATTTTATACACAGTAAACTTTCATAACATTTATAATATACTTTAGATGTATTTAAGGCTTAGTTAATTAAAAAAATATTTTAATTCGGTAATATATTTTATAGTGAATGAAAATAAGCTAATAATTTGATATGGCAAGGAATTTCTTTTTCCTCACAAATAAATCATGATTTAAATTGATGATTTCTTTTAAATCACTCTTTTATTTCAGTGTATCCTGGCATTAACCTATTGAAAAAAGCCAACCAGCCTTGTAAAGGCAAAATTATGTGATCTTGAGATATGTCCCAAACTCCCAATGCCATCATAAGGCCAATCGATTATTGGTCAGATGAAGGGAAATTTTGCTGTTATGCATTAGTGATGGAGATGTTGGTGGAATTAAAAATATAGATAAGATAAATAGTCCCAATTTTAAATAGATTCTTTATCTTGTGTTCTTGTGCCCATTTATAGATTTTGATAATTTTTCAATAGACTATATTTGGCAGTGTGTTCTGCAGAACCCTAAAGGTGATGTGTAAAGGTTTTGTGTAAATTATCTTAAAAATTAAAAAGAAAAAAAAGAAAAATGCATAATTTAGACTACCACAATGGACTTTTTCTCAATTTGGGGTTCTGCTATCAAATAGAATTTCAAAAGGTTCTGCGAACAAAAGAGTATGAAAAATGCTGCTTTAGAAGAATTGTACAGTCAGCAAGTATCAAACATCCTCACAGGTTAATCACCTTCCTTTATAAATAACTATTCTGTTTTACTTTCTGGATGATGTTACCTCATTTAGTTTCTAAAACTGATTATTTTCTTTTACTTGTAACTGCTCTGTTTTCATTTCTGGATTAAATTTGTCCATTTATTTTCCGAAACTAGTTGTTTCCTTTACAAGTAACTGCTGTATTTTTACTTTCTGAATGTAGTTTGACAATTTAAGAGTAGTTTAATTTTTTAAGGCATTTGATTCCCCCCTTTTTTTTTTTCAGTATATATTACTTTATTTTGTAGTCTTGTTTATTCACAAGTACTTTATTACTGTATGAGCATTTTTTTTTTCACTTTCTGCTATTTATCAGTTTTTCTTTAATTTTTACAGCTTTCAGTTTGGCAATGCTTTTCTTTTTACGCCATGTGAAAGTATTTCTGTTGACAAACATTTTCTTGCTCTAGCTGCAGTGATAGTTTTGTTTCATTTAATCTGAAGGAGGAAATTCATTTTGCCCCTGACACCAATTGATACGGTTGTTTAATTTTCCTGCTGTCATACAGAAATCTTTTATTTGCAGGTATTTTTGACTGCAATCTGAGTGTATTAGTTTATAATTACAGAACCTGCCTGTAGTATGTGTTCCTAAGAATTTGGAATATATTTCCATTGCAAATAACAGCTGTTATCTGCATTGGGGGTATATTTCAAACTATTTTCATTCAAATTGCAAGTTTTACAGAATCTCTTTCATAAAAATTTGGATCTTTACCAGAGTTAAAAAAGCTTATTTTTATATAGTATACATAAAAAAAGTATATATGTGTGCGTGTGTTCTTAAGTTTTGGAATTTGAGAAAATAACACTGAAATTCAAATATACAAATATAGCTATCAAAATTATTAGAATTTGAAAAAAATTACAGTAAAATCCAAATATACTAATATTGCTATTGAAATTATTAGTATTGCCATAGATTTTGATAAATGGTATTTTTTCCCCCTATGCAATACAATGTCAAAGCATTTGCATGCTATAAATGTATCTATAAATACATAAAATTAAATTCATCTGTTTGTCTCATCAGCAGCACTAGAGAATAGTTGCACTGAATTTCATTAAATTTTGTTAGATAGCCTTGATATGATCCCACTTAAAATTTAAGTGTCCATTCATCTTTCTAGCTATGTATTTTTATGTCATTCTGCTTGTTTTTTCTCTTTGAGCGTGATTCAATTGTTAAACAATTCATAAACAATAACAATTGAAACAATTCAATTGTTTCAGTTGTTATTATTTATGAATTGTTTATGTTGCCTCAAAATGAATGGAACTTAATTGTCATGTGAGTCTTCAAATTAACTTGGTTTAATCATTTTTTTTAACCTTTCTACAGTAAATGCAATTCAAAATTACCTGATAATGAGACTCTAAAACACTGTTTGTACTTATGTCTCTAAAATTATGGAAGCTTTATAAATTAAAATGCAAAATTAACCTTTTGATCTCAATGGCCATAAAGGAAAGATCTCTCTTCATTTATTTCTATCCCTAATAAGACCAGAAATGTAGTTGTACAACCGCGACTTGTGATTTTAGTTTCTTTACATTATGTATTCCACACATAAAACAGGTATACAGTTAGTACTAAATATAAAAACAAATAGATATATAGAATATTTATACATTATCCTAAAAAATCCTTTAGAAATAATCTATGTAATGATTATGCACAATTTTGAATTTTAAAATGTGTTATTTCGACTTATTTCGATTTTAGAATTTCAAATATTATATGGATTAAAAATGCACAATTTTTCTCTACAGGTCATCTGAGTCCCAACCTGCTGTAAAATCCCTTGTAGAAATTCAACTAGAAGAAGCTGAGAGGTTATCACAGCTGCAGCGTAACCTAAAGCCCCAAGCTGTAAGTCCTTAAAATATGATCAATGTCTCTTATTGTTACAAAAGTCAGTTATTGTTACCTTGTAGCAATAGCTGACTTGTTATATTTTAAAAGCAACTTTGCCAAACCCTCTTTATATATTTTCACTAGTGGGGGGTACCCATGAAAAATCACAAGCAAGCTTTTATTCACCAAAAATTAGTGAATGTAAAAAATCTGAAATTTGAATTATCATCTAACATAATATTTTTAGTATCCTATATACATGGTGTCCCAAAAAGATTGGAACACGCTTGATTCTTTACCTGTTGGAGGTAAGTGAGCAATGTAAATTGCAAAAATGTTGAAAGTAAGATAGGAAATAAGACTATGTTAATGAGTCCTCCCATTAATTTTCAAAAAGTTACACTTTTTAAATTTTTATACAACCCCCCTTAAACAAATTTGGTCAATCAGAAAATTTTTATTTTTAATGCAACAAGATTATTAAAAAACCCGCATATCTGTATCTTTAAAACTGAATGAGTTATATTTAATTGAACATTGTAAATGGGGACCATATATCAAATTAGAAATGTAAATTTGTGACATATCACAAAAAAGATAAAACTGGATGATAATACATAGGAGACATTTTTGCAAATTCCGCATAGACCCACGATGCATGCAATCACGGATTCTTAAGTACTTTTTACATTGAGACATGCCATTTTTTATTTGAAACAATTAAAATAAATAAGTAAACAAATGCAAGTATGTATTTGATTTTGAAATTTAACATAATTTTTCGAAACGAAGAATAGAACTCACAGACTATTTTTTCTTTCCTTTAACTCTAATTTAGCCATTTCAAATGCTTATAATAAAATAATTTAAAAAAACTGAAGAATGAAATGCAGGCGATTTATTATTATCCATCGTCAATTTGTTTATGATCCCTATTTTCACTAATGAAACAGCCTTTCACATGGTACAAAAAAGTAGCATAAGTCAGATTTTTTCCCTTTATCATAATTTAGTTAAGTTTAAAGATACAGATATGCAGGGTTTTTTTTTAATGACCTTGTTACATTAAAAATAAAAATTTTCTGATTGACCAAATTTGTCTGAGGAGGTTTTATAAAAATTTAAAAAGTGTAACTTTTTGAAAATTAATGGGAGGACTATTTCACTAAAGTAGTCTTATTTCCTACTTTACTTTCAATATTTTTGCAATTTACATTACCCTCTTATCTCCCCGACCACACAACATGATACCATAAACCCCCTGGGTTGGTCGTGTGGTCTGGGCCTTCAACCCTCTTATCTCCAACAGGTAAAGAATTAAAGTGCGTTTCAATCTTTTTGGGATACCCTGTATAATTAAATTTGTAGTTTTCAGCCTTCTTGAACTAATCAGAATAATGGAAAACCATGAGCCTGCACTGTGTGTACAAAGAGCATGCACAATAATAAGATTGATCCTCTCCTTATAAACCAAAATACCCATGACAAACTGGAATTTTTACTTGCACTGTAGGTGCAGTTGATAAGTTTTAAGTTTGCACTAAGAGTAGAAAATCTCTACCTTTAATTGCTTAAGTGAAGGCAATAATTTCACCCACTAAAAGAGATTTTTGAAACTTCAAACTGAAAAAGGAATGATGTTTTTAGACATTTTAAAGAAATAGACAAATAATAAAAATAGACTCGGTTATTACATTAGCTTCTTTGATTCATAGTGAATGCATTATTATTACTTCCTATTGTTATTACTCTACTATTGTTGTATAAAGAAAGTATTATTTTCTCAAATATTTTTGATTTTTAGATTTTGGTGGATAAACACATTTTTAAGACTTCCAGAACCCATTTCACTTTTTTTTTTTTTTCATGTATGTCATCAAGCAAACCAACCTGTTTTGAGGAACATGCACTGTCATTGCTGAAGGACACATTCTCATCAAAATATCTTAAAGCATTGACCGCCAACTACAATCACTCTGCCATAGTCAGGAGGCGATATACCCTCTGCTAAATTTTATATAATATTTACCTCATTAAAATGACTCAAAATTTTATTATTTGATGATTGATGACACGTTTGATGATGACTGAATGTGTAAATAGCTTTCAAAATCATGAGAATCATTAACATATTGGTTGCATGACTACTTGAACTAAAGTGATAATTTTTCAAAGTGTGGTATATTTTTCATTTCACTGAAATATTACCATATCTGGGCAAGATTTGTTTCAATTCTTTCTCTGTATTTTTTTTTTTTTTTTATGATATTTGTCTTTTCTATTACATTAAATCAATATTTTTATTCTCTTTCTGAAGTGACCAAAAAATAACAGCAATTGTTTGTTAGACTTACGGGATACTTTTGAGGAATCATCAGTAAATATATGGTACTTCTCTTTTGCATTAACTTTTAATTAATCAGCTAAAAGTTATAAAATTGGATTAAAATATTGAGTATAAAATGTTATTTTAAATAGCTATTTCAAAATAATGTAATTTCTTACCTCATCAAAAGTGAATAACTTAAACACTTATCATCAAATGATAATTATAGTGTGAGTAAATCACTCGCACTTAAAATTATATTTTTAAATGTTTTTCATTTGTTTTCATCTATCAGGAAGTTAATATGGATTCACTGTGTTTTTCTATTGTAGCCTGCACCTGTAATTAGTTCTAACGTAGGAGTGTGGGGTAATGCTAGTCATTTAAATAGAATAACTGCTGCCCCTGCGAGTTGGAGCATGAACAATGTTGCAACAAGTGGTTTTTGGGATGATGCTCTTATCAGCACTCAAGTGAAAAAACCGCCAACTAAGCAAACCAAGTAAGCATCTTGAAAAATTTCATGAAACTCTTATCATTTTAATTTTTATTTCCCTACAATACATAGTACAGTTGAGTTTGGAATATCCAAGCTAATGTTAACCATGTCTAACTGGATTACGTGAAAAGGTTGGTTAACACTAGAATGATGGAAATGGTCATTTTGACCACATAACTATGAGAAAAGATTCCTCCAAAACGGCTAATCCCAGCCCATTTAAATTTTATGACTTTTCTTATTTTCTTAAAGTTATTGAAAACACAGAAGAAAATTATTCTAGGTTTTATAATAAGAGAACATTAACTGCTGCCCGTTGTTCTAGGTAGTTCAAAATATCCATTGTTCTAGTGTTAACGTATAAGAACGTGACAAAGAAGAAATCAGCCAAATTAGAAATTAATAAAAGAAATTTGCATATAAATGTTGTGTGAAAACGTGCCCCCATTGGTGAAAGAAATAATAGCATCCATGAATTAGCTTTTCTGCACTCAACTGCATGGAATATCCAATGCAGCAAGAAAACTGTGCTATGTGCGACAACTTTGCCAACCTCTGGTTACTGACAAATTAAAACCTACCATAGAGCTGGCATCAAATTTTATATGAGATTAAGATCAGGCTTCACGAGACTGCAACAGTCAAGTTCATACTCAAAGAACCTGCCAATAGAGGGACAGTGCAGATTTGCATCTTAAATCCTGATCAATGCTGGAACATTCTAGAAAGTGCTCCTTGCAGTAATAGGGATTAAGGTGCAAACCTTTGATTACAATCACACCAGAAATCACAGAAAATCAAAGCCAAAGGGCATTTTACAGTAACACTGTGTCCACTTATAACAACTATAAGCAAATACCACTGCTCCAGTGGTGTTCTGAGTAAATATTTCAGGAACACCAAATATATAAGATAGATTAGTTTTCAACACATAAAAAATATAAATTTTTAAAATCACGAAAATTTGTCTATTAATTATATGGATTTTGTTCAAAGTTTATTCGATTTTTTCCAATGGTGTCAAAGTGGAAACTCTCAGATAATATTTTTGGTTGCTAAGGGACTGATTTATGTGAAAATGCTAAACATTAAATAACTTAAAAAACAAATTCGAATTTAAAAAGAATAACTTCAATGTGTACCATCTTGAGTCCTAAAGTACCTGTATACCAAATTTCATGGCTGTACATCACTTAGATTTTCTGCTGCAAATGATCAAATGCAGAGACTGACATATTTCTTTATTATTATAGATATATAGGATGCCCCTGAAATATTCTCACAAAGTTTCCATCTTAACGAAGGTTTGTATCTTAATCCCTGCCAACTCCAGACACACTTTCTAGAACATTCCAACATTGCCCTGGAGTTAAAATGCTATAAAAAGACCTGATAAAAACTATACCAGAACTTAAGCGAATTCCCAAAATCCAAAGAACATTCTATCAATACTCTCACTTATAACAGAAATAAGACAAAAGCATGTGGGTGCATACATGACTATGGCACAACCTCTCATCTTTAAATCCTGGGCAACGTTGGGTACATTTCCTAGTAGCATATAAGACAAAGCTGTTTCGAAAGCCAAATGAGCTAGCTTCATTTAAAAATGTGCATTTAAATTACTGTTATATATGCGTAATCATAAAGGACGATGAAATTTAAGAAAAATAAATAAAAAAATAGATGGTGAATAATAACTGCTTTTTATGGTGATCAAATCTACTACTCAAATTTCTATTAATCCTTTGAAATCTAATGGCCAAACTGAATGTCTTTTTCAGTGCTCAAGCTGCTTACAAATCAACTTTGAAGTTTGAAAGAGACATTGGAATTCCTTTGGACAACACAAACAATAGCTCATATATCTAGAACAGATGCTCAGTTCTCATAAAATTTAATCTCAAAGGAATAAACAATGAGATCAAATAGCACAACACAGTCTTGCTGCATTTGAAACCCAGAAATTGTAATATTTGAATTTTTAAAAGAAATGTAGTTCTAGAAATTAGGCAGTGTGGTTAAAATGAAACTTGTGAATAATTGGGACTCTACTGAAGAATTGTAATGTAGTTGAACATTCTCATTTTATTCCCTTGAAATGTTTTGTAAACTTTACCTATTTTATCTCTTCATTTCATTTCACTGTATCTCTTTCAGTGACAGTGCCTTTCCAGCGTTAACCAATCCTGAAAAACCTGCCACAACTGTTCACAGCAATAAAAGTAAAAATGTCCGAGCCAAAAAAGAAGAGGTAAGCTGTTGACCTACACTAGAATATATTGTGCCTCAATAAGTATTTTGTGTTTAGGCACATTGTATAAAAAACCTAGAGCTAAAAAAAAATTAATTCACCTGATTAGAACACAAATTATTCGAAATTTAATATTTTAATAACATTATTTTCTCTGGAGAAGCTTGGAAATTTCTAGAAGATATTAATATAGTCTGGCTAAGAAAATGGCAGCTTAAACTACACCATTGGGTGTTAATGGTATTAATATTGTATATACGAGGGTCACACTGAAATTTTTTAGACATGGGCAGACAATATGTGCTAGAAAAAAATTATTGGTCAGATATTTATATTTGAACTCTTTTATGTCCGCAGATGATAATTTGTGGCAACACTTACAATTTAGCTATTGTAGAATAAATTTTGAAAGAAAAGAAAATGGAGTTGACTCGAGAGCATTATCGAGCTATGATTTCCTATGATTTTAAGTGGTGCTAAATCAAGAAAAATGTCTTCAACATCTACAATCAGCATATGGAAATGATGCTCAATCTTGTGCCACTGTATTCAGATGGTTTACAGAGTTTAGAAAAGGTTGAAATTCTCTACTGGATGAAGAACACACAGGATTATCTTTGTTGTCAGCTATATTCTCAGAAAATGTGTTGGCCATTTGAAAAAGGTTAATCCATAATAATCACTGTACCTACCAAATGATATAGAAAGAACTTAATATTGGATCCGCATCTATACCTAAAATTATTCATGACGAACTGCATATGAAAAAATTAGTTTGTTGTTGGGTCCCCCATAATTTAACAGAACACCGAAAAGCGGAGCGTGTCAAAATTAGTATAAAGAAACCCTAAAATTACTTAATGATGGTGGACACCGCATTATTTCTAAAATCATAACTGGTGATGAAACATACATACCATTTTTCGATGTTCGAACATGTCAAGAAAGTAAAGTACAGATCTTTGAAGATGACCAACAATGATGAAAAGACAATGAGCAATGAAAAAAGTAATGTATGCCGTGTTCTTCAGAAGTACAGGTCTGATCAAAGCCATAAAGCTAGGACAGAAAACGGTTATAATTAACTGGTACACCACTAAGTGTCTTCCAGAACTTCTTCAGGAAGTCAATGTTAAGGGACTCATGCTTCATCATGACAATGTATCTTCTCATTCAACAAGAATGACAGTCGAATGTTTTGAACAAAAAAACATCAAAGTGGTAGAACATCCACCCTATTCTCCTGATTTCACTATGTGTGCTTTTGGCTATTTTTTAATCTAAAAAATATTTATGTGGACATTGTTTTCATTCCGAAGATGTGATTGATAAGGCTATAAAAGCGTATTTTTCATCGATTTGAAGAAATGGATGGCTTGAAGCATTTAATCTTTGGAAAATTCGCCTATAAAAATGCATTGATGTTGGAGCGGAGTACTTTGAACACTCCTAAGAGTTGGTAAGTTTAACTTGTACCACTTAGCTGTATCTCAAAAATTTCAGTCTGACCCTTGTATTAATACAAATCAGTAAAATGCATCTAATTCATCAGCATGATTGATGTGACATAAACAAGAAAAAATTTAGAATACACAAATGAAAGCGGATAAAACTATGCACTTCTTTCCCATTTTGATTTTTCATCTCCAATTGCATATTTGTCATTTTAATTATAAAAATTTATACTATACTGTTACAATAATTTCTTTAGGACAGATTGGTAAGTTTTCTGCTTCTTTTTTGTTTTCTCTATTGTTCATCTTTAGAAGTACAGTTCTTTTACTTGATTTACCAGTAAAATAAATTATCAAATTAAGAGGATCATTTTTTCTAATAAATGAAAAAAGAAAAACTATTCTGTGACATAAGATTTACAAATGGGTGGAATCATTTTTTTTTTTTATGAAAGCTAACACGTGTTCAGTAATTTTTGCTCTGTATTTTAATTGAGCTTTTTCATTGACACACAGAGTGATAATTAATAGGTACCAGTTTCTCTAAATTGAGCTTCTGAATATTGACTAAAAAAATTCTAGATGTATGTAAAAGTTTGAGATAATCTGCTGATTCCTGTATCAGATTGTTTTGAGCATCTTTGAACTCATCGCATTTTTAAGGGATTTTTGTCTATGTATGTACATTTTATATAAGTTTGGGCATAATATTTCTGTAACAAATGGAGCAATTCAGATTAAAATTAGTAAGCTTATTTCAATTTGTGTACTGATTTGTAATTATTTTTTTCTCAAATGTAGTTCCAAATGACTATTTTTTCATACTCTGATTAACAATAATTACCCATTAAAAAAAAGATATGAGGTAAAAACGTTTCTATATTGTTATCCTGAGTTAACTCGGACTCAGTAGAAGAAAAGAGCAACATACTCTTTTCTTCAAATTATTTTGAGAACATAATATAATATAAATATAATATAATATAATATATTTATATATTTATTATAAATATTATAAATATTTATAATAAATATATAATATATAAATATTATATAAATTACTAGCCGCCTTTGGCGACCAGCCTGTTCGCAACCCTTGAAAATGCTGATCGTGGCAAATTCCAACCGTGGCAAACTCGTTGGCGCGACCTACCACAACCGTTGACGGCAGCGCCCTCACTATATGCAAATCAGAATGCGCGCGCGGCGAGATGGCGATTTGCATGAATGGCATGTTCTGTTCCCGTCACGAGTCGTTCACGAGAACGGTAGAACCATTCTAAAAATGTAAACACGTTCTCGCGATAACGAGAATCGCGACGAAAACAGAACCAAGTTTCCAACAATCGGCCCCCTCATGCAAAACCCCAAATCTCGGCGCACGTGCTATCAATCAATGAAATTATTCTAAAAAACATAACAGCAAAAATGTCAAGTTCTTTAGTATCCAGCAAAAACATAAAGTATATATATTACTTTTCATGTTAAGCAAAAAAAAATTTATCATTGAAAGAAAAATTTAGATATCATTGAAACACTAAGTTCCAAAAAATTTAATTTAAGTCAAAATTTAAGTTTCAAGAAATTTAAGTATGATAATTTAAATTTAACATTTAAGATTAAAAATTTTACTATAAATATCAAATTCAATTATGTAGAAAATTTTATGTATAATTATTAAATTTAACATTTAAGATTAAAAATTTCACTATAAATATCAAATTCAATTATGTAGAAAACTTTATGTATAATTATTAAATTTAACATTTAAGATTAAAAAAATTTCACTATAAATATCAAATTCAATTTGTGTAGAAAATTTCATGTATAACTATTAAATTTAACATTTAAGATTAAAAATTTACTATAAATATTAAATTCAATTATGGCTGTTCATTATCTCTGTCCAAGACCAGTATACATAATTAATACTAATAGCAATGACACAGATAATGAAAGATTTTTTTTTTTCCTTTCTGTGTTGTATTCAAATTTAAATAAGTGGTTTGTCATCAATGAATCATAGCCAAGTGTATGATAACAAGGAGTAAACACACAAAATAATACACATAAGCATAACTGTCTTATGCGGGAATTGAAAACATGGATATATATATACATTCAGTGTAATGTGAAAAATTTTAGAAAGTTCATTGTAAACAATACACATATATATACTCTAGATACAATTATCTGCATCACAGAGGGAGGAGTAATTTATACGATATCCTAACCATATTTTGTAAAAGAAAGAAAAAAAATTTAGAAGTTACAAATTTAATCATTTTTGTTTTTGGAAATTTGATTACAAAAATTTAATGCTAAAAATTCCTCAAACATTTGGCAAATCTTATTAATGTACTGCCTATGATGTATAAAAATTTTGTTATTGATTTCAGCAAATTCCACACCTAACAGTTTTTGGACCTTCCCTAGAGATTTGATATCAAATTCTCCCTTTAGCAAAGAAACTACATGATCAATATCACCTATTATTTCTATGTTGCTTGCCTCTGGCCTGGATTTGATATCCCTCTTTTCTCTGAAGTTAAACAAATTTTGGTCATAATGTATGTTAGCCTTAGCACAGAATTTTTTAACATCATTATGACTTCTCAGCCTATGTTTATCACCCCTCACTGAGTAGTAAACATCAGTTCGAGTTCCATCAGGCCTGGGTACAGCTTTCCTTTCCCAATCTATGTTTGAACAGGGGGTCAGATCGGAATCAGCAGGAGAGTCCTCTTCCTCACTAGTATGACTAGTGTCATGGCTCTCACCTGCTTCTTCCTCTGACTCACTATCCAAACATCCCGATCCTGAATCTGATGTTCGAGTAAAACCCGATTTCTTTTGGGTGAAGTTTCTAGGTCGAATGGGGTCCAGGACGCCTTCCGCTGCTTCCATCTCCTCAAAACGGACATTGCTTATTTCTAATATTTTTCCTTCTTTCACAAGAAGAATTCTATAGCCCCTGGTATTTTCCGCATATCCTACCATAACTCCCAGTTGAGCTCTTAGGTCTAGCTTCTTCCTAAGCTGTTTTGCTATACCAGCATAAGCCTTACATCCAAAAACTCTGAGATGGGATACAGCAGGCTTCTTCCCATAGTACAATTCGTGTGGAGTTTTAACTTTAAATTTATGGCAAATCCTGTTCTTTGTATAAGTAAAACATAGGATTGCCTCTGCCCACATTTTGTCACCAACTTTGCTTTGATTAAGCATTGCCTTGACACAATCTAACGCTGTCAGGTTGAATCTTTCAGATACCCCGTTTTGTTCGGGTGTATAAGTGTTAGATCGTTCATGCTTAATCCCTAACTTTTTCAAAAAAGCTTTAAATTGACCGTGACAAAATTCCATGCCGTTATCAGTACGGATGCACAAAATCTTTTTGCCTAATTGTCTCTCCTGACAAGCTTGAAAATCCTGAAAAACTTTGAACACATCTGATTTTTGTTTTAAAATAAAAACAAACACCTTGCGGCTAAAATCGTCTGTAATAGTCAAGAAGTATTTGTTTCCCCCCAATGAAGCTACAGGCATTGGACCACAAACGTCCATGTGCAGTAATTGCAAAGGTTCTGTAGATCTAATCCTGCCTATTGGTTTGTACGAAACTCTTTTAGATTTTGCAAGTTTGCAATGAATGCAATTTACTTTTGCATATTTTAATTTTGGGAGTCCGTTTGCCGCGGAAACTTTACTTGTTTGGTGCAAGTAGTCTGAGTTAATATGGCCATATCTTCTATGCCATAATTCAGTTTTGTTCAGAATTTCAACTGTTGAACCACTAATTTTATTTGACTTTGATTTTAAATCAGATTTGTTTTTCCTTTTATTCAAGTTAGGCCTAATTTTGTTTTGACTTTGACTATTTGTTGCAGGGGTTTTTCTAACCTGTTTAGAATTTTTGTCCCTATCCTGATCTCCTTTACGGCCCTCAACACTACTATTTAAACTTTTAGTTGAGTACTGTGGTTTTAAGAAATACAATCCTTCTTTACGTTTAGCGTAAAAGAAATTTTCTCCCTCAGGAGTCTTAAACCATAGAACACCTTTGGCTGCACTAAAAGAATAGCCCTGCTCTTCTAATACAGATGCGGCCAACAAGTTACGCCGTAATTTTGGTGAATACATAACATTTTGTAGCACAATATTATTTGTATGATCTTTAAATTTAACATACATGTTCACCGTTCCAATAGCCTCAACTGGGCTTTCCATATCACCCACTGCTAGCGACATAGATGTATCCTTACATTTATCAAATTTTGAAAACATTTTAACATCATTACAAAAGTGTCGCGTAGCAGCGGTGTCAATCACCCAGCTGAGCCTATTGTCAGGATTATCAACAATATTAGCTTCTACATTTATATTTGAAAATACTTCAATAATACTAGAGCTAGTCATCTTTTTCAATTTTGGGCATTGTGCCTTTACATGACCATTTTTATTACACATAAAACATGGTCCTATGACCTTAATAGACTTTTTAACTTTGGTAACATTTTTGCATTTAGCGCTAACATTTGAAAAATATACAGATGAATTGGAACTTACATTATTATTGTCATGATCCTTCCTCAACTGTCTAATCCTGCCCTCCTCCAAAGACAGTTCTTTCTGAATTTTATCCAATTTAAAATCAGTATCGCTCCAGCGATAAATGATTTGAATGATACTCTGGTACTGATCTGGGAGATACCGGATGGCTTGGAATGCCACGTACACATCCTCCACGGGGTGATTCACGTTCTTGAGCTTGGTGACAGCTTTCCTTATCCTCGTACAGAATATGTCGATGGGCTCCTCGATTTCCGGGCGTAGACTGAAAAACTCGTCCAACAGATGAACTAAATTAGCGCGCGTTGGGGCCTCAAAATGCGCCTCCAACTTCTCCCACGCATCCGCCGGGCTGTCGCCGATGTCGAGCAGTTCTCTGTACTCCGCCGAGATATTTCGAAACAGGATGGAAAGTGCGCGGTCGCTGCTGCGCATGTACTCCTCTCGCTCGCGGCGTGACGTAGATTCGTCGACTGGTAATGCAGTACGGTTGATGTGGCCGTAACATCCTTCTCCTTTCAGGATAAATGAAATTTCATTACGCCAGGTGACGTAATTGTCCCTGTTTAACGCTTCTATGCCGTTGCTCACCTCCATAGTCTTTAACTGTGACTAGAGTGCGTTGTTTACCTTTCTGCTTGATGCAAATGGCGCCGGTCGCGGCCCCCGTCGATGGAATTCACAACTCTTCACTGCTGCTTTATCACGGATAAAAGTTATGGCCTTGACATACTACGGCCCATAACCAAATGTCGGCGGCTATTGCTGTGTTAGCTGAGCGACTTGACTAGAAAAATTTTGAAAGTCATTTGCAGATTTAGCAGTGTTTGGCCATATCCATATCTGAAGTGCTGGTAAAGAAAATTTTGTAGCAGATGATATGCAGTAGTGATGTGTTTTCTCAAGAAAACAAGCTCGTTAAACACAAACACAATTTATTTGTTGTGAGATCCATTGCATCAGATGAAGTTACAAAATAAAACACTGTAACATTCGTTGCAAAGCAAAATTATATACAATGAGCTAGCAAGCTCATGAAAAAGGTTTTAAACAGTTTTTATGACTAGGCACACACTCTCAGTTACTATAACATCGGTAAGTAGAAAAAACAGCTACTGTACCACACATGCCGTGTACGTTAATGAAGCCACCATCATCAGGTCACACGTCATGGCTTTAGAAGTTAGACTACTCTCTACCGATCAAGGTCTGCCTTCCATACAAGGTCTTTCACCGTCGATCACCGTCTGATCGATCTGACTATACGTCGAGTCTTAAGTCTGCATAACTACAAGATCTTAAACTCTGAAAAGTCTCCCACGTCTACTACATGGTCAGTCAAGGTCTGTAAAGTCTCTGAATAACTGAGAATGTGTCCTATCATATATACACTGTGATGGGTACGCTCCGGAACACAACCGTTGACGGCAGCGCCCTCACTATATGCAAATCAGAATGCGCGCGCGGCGAGATGGCGATTTGCATGAATGGCATGTTCTGTTCCCGTCACGAGTCGTTCACGAGAACGGTAGAACCATTCTAAAAATGTAAACACGTTCTCGCGATAACGAGAATCGCGACGAAAACAGAACCAAGTTTCCAACAAGGTGTAAGGTAACTGGTTGGATGGCCAGGATGTGCCACCCAATTTAGACCGGAACCCAGTGGGGGAGGCATCCACAGGGAACGTACCCTCCTTCCCCTACCACCAACCTCTCGGAAAAACATACGGACCCATATGTTTAACGTGATCGTACTCCGCGTGAACATGGCTGCAGTTTTGGCAGTGGCGGGAATCGAACCCGGGTCTACCGAGTGAAATTCCCGCGCGCTAACCACTGGGGTACTTCGCCCTCCGCGACATTTTCCATAACTTTCTTTTTATTCACCGAATTTAGACCGGAACCCAGTGGGAGAGGCAGCCACGGGGACCGTACCCTCCTTCCCCAACCACCAACCTCTCGGAAGGACTTACAGACCCACATGTTTACTCCGCGTGAACACGGCGGCAATTTTGGAAATCGAACCCGGGCCTACCGCATGCAATTCCCGCACGCTAACCACTGGGCTACTTCGCCCTCCGCGACAATCTCCATAACTTTCTTTTTATTCACCCAATTTAGACCGTACCCTCCTTCCCCTACCACCAACCTCTCGGAAGGACTCACGAACCCACATGTTTAACGTGATCGTACTCTGCGTGAACGTAGCGTAAGTTTTGGCAGTGGCGGGAATCGAACCCGGGCCTACTGAGTGAAATTCCCGCGCGCTAACCACTGGGCTGCCGCGCCCTCCGCGACAATCTCCATAACTTTCTATATATTCACCCAATTTAGACGGGAACCCAGTGGGGGAGGCATCCACAGGGGCCGTATCCTCCTTCCCCTACCACCAACCTCTCGGAAGAACTTACGGACCCACATATTTAACGTGATCGTATTCCACGTAAACACGGCGGCAGTTTTGGCAGTGGCGGGAATCGAACCCGGGCCTACCGCTAACTTCCCGCGCGCTAATTTGCAATTTAAAATGACCATATGCTTAATTCCGTCATCCTCATTCCATTGTTTCATTGTTCCATCATTTAAAATATTCATAAAATTAAAATATCCATTTAAAAAAATCCAAAAGTTAAACTATACATTTAAAAAATCCATATCGTTCCATCATTTAAAATATAAATATAATAATTTATATGGAGTAAAGGAGCTCTATTCAGAACCGTGATGTCACCTCCACCTTGACGTCCCCACCCACCACCTTCCCTCCTTCTGCGGGGGAGAAACGCCGGTTAAGAAGCGGCACGCCGAGCGGAACGCTGAGAAATTGAAATTCGGAAACTTTTAAAATCCCGATCCTGTGGGCAATACGGAATATTTCCTGACCAGATTGGACTTGTAAGAATGCCAGATGTTTGACCTTTCTAAAAATGTAAATTATGAGTCGAAATTATGAGTACTTTTTACTATGCGAGAATTTAAAAACCAAAAATCGTTTTTTTGAGCCAAAAGTGACTTTTGTTTTAAAATCATAAAAAAATATTAGAATTTGTCCCTGAGATTTGAAATTGATATATTTTTACTCGAAATTCTCTGCTCTTTCCGATGGTGTGATTTGTTTTTTTCTACAATATCTGGATCGTGGAGAAAAAAGAGCAAAAAGGTCAAAAAACGGTCGAAATCGCATAAAACATTAAATAACAAAAAAAATAATTAAAATTTTAAAAATCGGTTTTCACGTGTCCCCTTCCCACCCCCCAGGGTCTCCGATTGCCAAATTTCATAGCTCTCCGACGCGCGGTCGCGAAACGTATAGTGTATAAGACAGACAGACACACACACAGACATTGCCTTTTATTATTTAAGATATAATATATTAAATAATTAATTAATTTATATAATATATTTTATGTGTATATAATTTATATAAATTATATAATATAAATATATAAATATTTATAATAAAATATTTATAAATATTTTATTATAAATATATAAATATATTTCAATCAAATATATTTATATATTTATAATAAAATATAAATATATAAATATAATATAAAATATAATACATATAATATATAATAAACATAATATAAGCATACTCTTTTCTTCAAAAAAATTTCAACAAACAATGTTTATTGAAAATATCATAATGTTCTTACTAAGCATTGATAAATACAAACATACTAGTGAACAATCACGTATATAACAATGTGAAATTACTACAGATTCTTTTGAGATAAAGCTAAAGTTCTCTTGAGATAGAAAAATCCTACAAAAATACTTGATATTACATATTAGGCAGGGAACATAAGAAAATAGTAAACCCGAGTTAACTCAGGATGGTATTCTGAAATAAAATGTACTAACTTAAGTTAATTCGATAGTGCATTAGAAGATTAAATATGTTCTATTTACTATAGTGTAATATGATATGTTTTCACTTTCAAGTATATTTGTACAAACAAACAAAATTATTTTTTAAATGTTTCCAATAATTCTTTGTTTTATATAGGATGCTGTCGCAAAATTGTTTACAAACCGTGTGCCCACCGATGAGTTCACTGCTTGGTGTACTGAAGCATTATCAGCTATGCCTTCATCTGTTGACGGTTAGTTAAAAACAATTCAGTTGTTTACTTATTAAACGATTTGGCAGTGTAAGTATTCGGTGTCTAACTTGTATTTTTTTATTACAGTTCTCACTTTTGTTGCATTTTTAAAAGACATTGAATCTCCTTATGAGGTAAGTGTTTCTCATTCTGTTTTTTCACAGTTTTAGCATTTCTTTCCCTTGTGATAGCTATTACAATGTAATAACGTATGTAGTAATGTATATTAGCCCTTGTAACAGTCATCATAGAAAATTGCAACAAAGGCAAGAGCTGCTAGTAACACCTAAGTGAAAAGTTATAAGAATAATTTATTGTAGAATAAATGAAAAAATAATTCAATGTAAGTTTTATATGAAAACTAGCTCAAAATTTTGCTATATATAAAGTTTCAAAAATATATTTCTCACTAAACGCTTACTCTATAATGAAAAAATAGTGGCTTGAAAATGGACTTTTTCCAAAGGTGGCCTACTCCCCAGAGAATCTACACTATGAGCACTAAATGTAGCAAATGCAAAAGAGGATGTAGAGATAATGTGAAATCCGAATTCATCAAGGTGATGGCCACAGGGAGTTGTAGGCCCAGATAGGCTCTGAATTTATTTTTCACATTGTCCACTGTCAACAATTCCTCAAGAAATTTTGGGTATCCATGTAATGAATGAATTTGCACACTACCTTGATAAAAACATGAATATTCTAACCTTCCTGCAGCTGCTTTAAAACTACACAGCTCCACAATGCTGACATTTAACATCTGTCTTTCCAATAGTAAACTTCTATAAATTTCAGACATTATGTTAGCTGCAGATATTTCTGATTGTCTACCAGCTGCTCCAGGTCATTTTTGATTTTCATTCCTAAAGAAATAAGATTGCTTTTGTTTTGATTACATTTTATAAAGGAACTGAATTCCAGCTATATTAATAACCATGCAATTATTTAATTGATTGTACAGCGCCTACAGATAAGACATATAGTTATTAACTGCATTAATAATTACATTTTAGTTGTAATTTTAATGGCAATCATAGTTGTGAAATGCTCCTAATTAATTCAAATCCAGCAGAAATTTTTAAAGCAATTGTTCATGATAATGGCAGTTATGGTTGGTTTAACCATGGAGGAAGAGACATATATTTAACTCCATTTTTAACTCTTTTAACATCTTAACTGTCAAAATAACTGATAACTACAGTTTGTAGTGGAATGTCACTTTCAATATAGTGTTGTTTGTTCAAGGTTTAAGGGCAAAAAACATTTTTGTAACATGGTTGTTAACTCGACCTGCCCTGTCATGGCAACTAATTTCAAGTTCAAATGTTCTAATTAATGTTCATAGTTGCCAACTCTTCCGGTTTTACCGGGAGACTCCCGGTTTTTCGCTATATCTCCCGGTCTCCCGGGTAAGTCGCTCAATCTCCCGGTTTTCACTCAACGGCCCTTATTTTCCCCCTTTCTAGGCAGAAATCACTCGAATGCAAATCGTGACTATCAGTTGTTTTCCGCGGTGCAGTTTTCTGCTACCGCGGTGTAGGAATAGATCGCGATTGACGTTTGTATTTTTGTATTTGTATCTACAGGTTACAAAAGTAAAAAAATCGGAAATAGATCACGAATTTTCCGAAAATATTACGAAATGAGAAACGAAGTCACAAATTTTGAAATCGAAGTTTTCCCGTTTTTTCGTCTAAAAATGCATTTCTCAGCTATCGTGTAATCGGCGCTCGCAAACGGCAATTATTTCCACAGTGTCACGAGAGAGATGACCAATGATTATCTAATTAATGTGGGAAAAACGCATTTGCATCGACTAAAATTTTATTAAATTATTTTGTTTTATATACAAAACTATTGTTCAATCATAATATTAATGAAATGAAACTATTTTTTTCAGCAGTAGCGCTAAAAACGACGTTTGTGCGCGATCCTCCTTATATTTCGTTTTATTATGAAACTATTTTTCCACTTTTGCAATCTGTCAGCATCGTCAAATTTTTTTATAATTATTTCGTATTTTATACAGAAAAACTATTGTTCAAACGTAATATTAATGAAATGAAAGGCTATTTCGTAGCAGTATCGCGAAAAACGTCATTTGTGCGCGATCCTCCATATATTTCGTTTAATTGTGAAAATAATTTCCACTTTTACAATCTGTCAGCATCGTCAAATTTTTTTATAATTATTTCGTATTTTATACAGAAAAACTATTGTTCAAGCGTAATATTAATGAAATGAAAGGTTATTTTGCAGCAGTATCGTGAAAAACGGCATTTGTGCGCGGTCCTCTTTATATTACGTTTGATTGTGAAAATAATTTCACTTTTGCAATCTGTTTGCATCATCTAAAATTGGGCGTATCAAAATCTCCCGGTTTTTTCATATTTTCGCACAAAAATCTCCCGGTTTTTCATATTTGGAGGTTGGCAGCTATGAATGTTGTTGTGTAGTCTAGAATTAAATATTTATATTTTTAATGTTTTCGGTAATTCTGCCTTCGGCCATCATTTCTACCAGCATCCAACCATAGAGAAGTTAGAAGTCGACTCGACCTCGTAAAACTTTGCCCATGCTGGCAGTACTAAATTTTATTAATTAATGTTTAATTGCCTTAAATCAAAATTTTAAGCCTATCTTGCACATGAGTTCATATTGTCCGAAAGGGTACTATAACAATATTAGTCTATATGTAAAATATTAGAACTGTATTTTTTGATGTGTATTCTCAATATGGTTCTCAATTTGCAGGATTTTATTTTTAATATAGAATGATTACTAGCAGGCATTTTAAATTTTGTTTCTAAACTTCCCAGCAACCATTTCTATTATATCAAAATAAGTGTCTATTTTCCCCATATACATAACATGTGTATTAAAAAAGCCATATAGAGTAACAAATTTGATGGATATACATATTTGTAACTTCAAAAATAGTGAAACATCTCAATTAGCAGCCCCTTAAGTAGCAGGCAATGTTTACATGGTTCCATTGGGTATCTATATTATTGAGATATTTCATTGTCATACTATTACTTTCTCCACATATGTAATATAATGTATAAGAAAAGTAAGTTCTGGACAAAATTACATATTTTAAGCATCCCAGGACTTGAATTTTGAAGGTTTTTAAAGTGGTTTATGTGTATGTATTTAAGTTTGCAGATATTCTATCTCATCATACATCATAAAAGATGAATTTTGTGTTTCTGTATATCATCTGTAGTGGAAAATCACAGACAGCTGTAAAACTTCAACACTGTACGATGCACGTTGATAATATTTTTTTTTTAAAAATTCAAATTAGTTTAAAAGTAATGAACTTTTAAAGTGGAAAATCGCCATTTTGTCAAATTAAATCCATTTATTCTTTCCCACTGCAAACAATATTTGAGACCAGGTGTTTTGATTTTTTTTTTTTTTTAATTTTATCATTATATGAGTATTGTACTAAAATTTGATTTAAATTGGATGAAAACTCGCTGAGATAGCCATAATTTATTTTTAATTTTACTTCTGAGGTAAAAGACTTTTTCTTATTTGTGTCTTCGTATTTTCATTTATTTATAATTAAAGATTTAATCATATAAAACATATGACATTTTTGTGTTATTCTGCCAACAATTGGCGATCAAGTACTTATTTAGTACACATCCAAGGACCTTATTTATGGCATATTTAGGATTTATTATGCTTACATTGTACAGTTTGCATGGCTGCATATGAAGGAAAATGAGTGTGGGAATGATTTTAGTTCAAAACAGGCAATTTCAAAATTGAGTGGTGTTATTTATATCCATTATATACGTAGCAGTTTCTTTTTTTTTCTTCTTTTATTTAGCAGTTTCTTACTTAGGACTCGGGCAATCCCAAGTAATTCCTTCTGGTGAAAGATTGTGTTGTGCTGATTTTAGCAATTGTATTGTTACTTGTGATAGTCCACATAGCTTATGTGCTTCAGTAGCGGGCATATGTATAATATATATATATATATATATGTTCTATCATTGGATTTTCATATTATATTTTTATTATATCTATATATATATATATATACACACATACAGGGTAATTAGAAAAAGATGGGCCAAACTTAAGGTAAATTTGGTAAGGTGGTAACCAAACCAAGCATTTTTCATCATCGTTTACCAGGTCAGAAATGAATCGTAAAGATGTTACAGGGCACTTGTTGGGAAGTGACCACTCCTCAAACTTAAAAGCGTCATTCTGGTTGAAGAAGAAAACTAGTTATGCAAATTTCATCTAGAGGTGGAAGAAGAACCCATATGCAAATTTTCGTAACACCGAATATACAGCCTTATCAGTTTGCAGCAGTTATTCACAGCTCCAACTATTGAGACGATGGAGGAATTTACAATTAGGGAAAAAGTTGATATGCATTTCATCTATGGAGCTGCAAATGGGAATGGCAGAGCTGCACAACGACTCTACGGAGAACGTTTCTCCCATAGGCAGTTGCCCAATCATAAAACATTTGAATGCTTGCATTGGCAGCTCTGAAAAGCGGGATTCTTTCTCACTACCAGGTTGGCCCCCACAATCGCCCAATCTGTCGTGTGGGGATATCTCCAAAGTTCTGTCTATGACATTCCCCTGGAATCTGAAGAGGAACTCGGGGCCAGAATTTTGGCTGATGCTGCCAAAGTGCGCAAACGTGCCTGGTCTGTTGAGATAATTCGCCAATCTCTCCATCACCACTGTGAGACGTGCATTCAGGTTGGCAGTCACTCTTTTGAACTATTACTGTAATTATTGTTTATTAAATGTCATTTTATAACTTCTAAGTCATTCCTGTCTTTTCGACTCACCTCATTGGTTTCAACATCAAACGTCCACTGGTGCCTTTACATTTCATTTCCGACCTGGTAAATTATAAAAAATGATTGGTTTGGTATCAGTGTTAGAAATTAAAAATTTTAACTAGGCGTCATTTGACGCCTATAAGTTCTGAATCTAGGTGCCAAATAGACACGGCTAGTTGCCATTTTTACATCTCTAACAATAACTATTTTATACCCATTTTTATTAAAGATATAAAAAAAAGAATAATTCAGATTTTTGTATTAAAAATTGTTTTAAATTTTCTTAAAATTTAAAATAAACTGAAAAAGAAACTCAAGAAAAAATAAATAGAAAAAAATTGCTAATTTGTTTTTATTTGGCAAAAAGGGCATAAAAAAACAACAAATTAAAAAAAAAACTTCTATTTAAAACAATTTTCAATTATGATCATCTTGTACAGTCATTGCCCCAATACCCCTTCATTTCATCCTTGAAAATTAATTTTCCTGAGTTAAAACAGCAAATAATATAAAAGTTTTAGTTGATGAAAACAAATTGTAAGAATGGAAAATACATGATAATAAAATGGGATAAACCGATAATCACGTATAAATGCACATTTTAGTGACATTTCCATATAATGTTTCTCATATTACTTACAAATATAAGACTTAAACACACTTAAAATTAAAATATTATAAGGGAATCTTGAGCAAATTTAGTCACTTTTTGTGGCCAATTTTGTCAAAGTAAGGAATTTCATTTTAAAATATGTTTACTATATTTATCTTAAAAGTTAAAAAAAAAAAAAAAGGGGGAGGGGGGATTTGCATATTTGTCCGGAGATCGGCAGTCAATGCAAATATTGGAGCTTCACGAAGAAATGCAGAGTTGGCAGCTAGGGTTCTGTATTTGCAAGTCAATAATAAGTTTTTGTTTTATTGTTGCTACTCTTTTTCTAGTCACTTTGACAAAATATAAATCATACCCTTCAAACTCATCTACACCCTTTGGGGCTTTCCCGGCCACACAATTTGTTACCATAAACCCCTGGGTTGGTCGTGTGGTCTGGGCCTTCAACACCCTTTGGGTGCCGGCCACACAATTCGTTACCATAAACCCTTGGGTTGGTCGTGTGGTCTGGGCCTTCAACACCCTTTGGGTGAGCTAGACAGCCTGGGTAATAATAAAAAAAATATGAATCACATTAATTTCAGGGATTGATATAAAAAATGCATAGATGCCAACCTACCAAAAAGAAAGATAGGAACATATTGCATGAGGAAAAATCACGCACTAATACCGTTTTTCCCCATACTGTTGCAAAATAGCCTTCTATTTTATTAATAATACATTTGAAAAATAGTTTTTCTATATAATATACGAAATAATTACAAACATTTTAAACGATGCAAACAAATTGTAACAATGGAAAAATACTTTCAAACTAAAACGAAATATAGAGGATCGCGCACAAATGCCGTTTATCGCGATACTGCTGCAATATAACCTTTCATGTTATTAAAAATGCTCTTGAAAAATAGTTTTTCTGTATAATATAGTATATACGAAATAATTACAAACGTTGTAGACGATGCAAACAGATTGCAGAAGTGGAAAAGTATTTTCACAATAAAACGAAATATAAAGAAGATCGCGGACAAATGCCGTTTATCACGGTACCCGGTACTCGTGCAATATAGCTCTTCATTTCTTTAATAATATGTCTGAAAAATGGTTTTCTTGTATATAACAAGGAATAATCATAAAAATTTTTATTCGATGCAAATGTGTTTCTCCCACATTAATTAGAAACAGACGCAATCACGTGGAAGCGGATTTTTAGTTGAAAACGCAGAAAACATCCATCTTAAAATTCCTGACTTTGTTTCTCATTTCGTGACCTACTTCTGATTTCATGACTTGTAGATACTCTTATACAGATTTGTATACAATAAAATATAAATGTTATGGAAAAGAAAAATCGGACTACTGTGGATCCAAATCGGATTCCCGGAACAAGACTGAAAAAACGGAACGAGTACATAAAAATCTGAAAACTTGGCAGCTATAAAAATGTCATTTTCAATGTTTAATAACAAAATATTAGCTAACCAAATTTGCAAGTCGCTGGAACGATTTAATCTGGAATGCACTGTGTTCTATAATAGTAAGCAATTAGAATGTAAAGACTGCAGGATCACGGTATCACTCCCTTTTCTTACAAGTGGGATACGTAGATCTAGGAGGGAATAAAGGGGAGGGGAGCAATAGGAACTCGTTAAATACCCGGAATCTCGGACATCGGAATGTCTGAGGATAAAGCTAACACAAATTCTTCAGAAGTGCAATTTCAGGTCTTGAAGGGTGGGGATGAGTTGAAGTACAATAAAGATCCCAATGTTTCCTTCCCTGAATAGACAGAGGGGGATTTTACTGTCTGTCTACCACTTGCAGATTTATCACTGTGGGCGTGTATAAAATGCCGCTTTTTTTTCCGACCGCTATCCAGTCCTCTACAAGGCCCATCTTTTCTTAATCACCCTGTATACAGGGTGTCCCAAAAAGATTGAAACACGCTTTAATTCTTTACCTGTTGGAGATAAGTGGGCAATGCAAATTGCAAAAATGTTGAAGGTAAGGTAGGGAATAAGACTATGTTAATGAAATAGTCTTCCCATTCATTTTCAAAAAGTTCTTACCTTACTTTCAACATTTTTGCAATTTGCATTGCCCACTTATCTCCAACAGGTAAAGAATTAAAACGTGTTTCAATCTTTTTGGGACACCCTGTATATAAGTACTTTTGGTTCTTTCAGTCCAATTTCATCACTAAGTGTTTAGCATTAATATGATTAAAAATTAGGTGCAGAAACTCTGGCTTCAATGGCACCTAACCCTCAACTGCCACAATATTCTACTTGGGTGCAATTTTGAAATTATTTATTTTTATTTATGTTATGCTGCTTTCAAAATAATAAATTACCTTTTATTATTAGCCCCGCCTTTGTTCCACTGTGTGTGTGCCTTACAATCCTTGATGTGTGTTGCTTAGATTGTTAGAAGGGAGAATAAATGCTTAATCAGTCAGAATTTTCATTATATATGCGAAAAAATCATAAATGTTGAGTGTCAAAAATGACACTTGGGTCTAAAATCTCTGTCATCAGAATGAAATTCAAAGTTGCAAAATATAACTAACGACCACTAATTTGGAACCCTGTGATCATTAGGCATGACTGCTAAAAGTGATTATTATCTGTGTGCACCACAACTTGTATAGTTTTATACCCCTATAGTTTGACAGACATAAAGAAATTAAGATTTGTCTTTTCATTTATTAGTAATTCAAATAGTATATCATATTTTGCTTCAATATTCAAACATATTTAGTGTATAAATTTTTATTCAACTACTCATATAGGAAAAACAAGTTTCTGAACCCAGTTTTAGTCATTAAATTTAAACTGTACTTTGTATTCACATTTAAATTTGTATCTAATTTTAGGATTATCATAAAGAAAACTCTGATAACATTTTCAGTTTAAAATATTATCGAAAATGCAATACAGTGTTTTTTTTTATCTAGGTGCATGATTATGTTAAGTCGTATCTTGGAGATGGAAAAGAACCCAGAGAATTTGCAAAGCAATTTCTAGATCGAAGAAGCAAATTTCGAGCCAAGCAGACACCAATTGAGGTAAGTAATTTATCAGTTATATTTTAGACATTGTATTTTAGATTTAAATTTAATGATGTAATTTGAACTAACATTTCCTAGTTTGTTACAGATTCTTTTAGACTACAGCAAAATCTTCTTAAAATAAAATTTGCTTACCGTGAATTTCTAGTTAATTTGGGAGTGGGGTGTGGATTACACGAAATTACAGTTGCAGGGATCGCATTTGTCCTAAAATTCCTAAAAGTTTGAAGCTTCCCTTGAATTCCTAAAATTAACCTATAATTTTTAAATCATCCTAAAATTTTGTAATATTTTGCTGCGGCGTCAAATTTACTCTACTATCGCCCGAATACATTCTATTCATACGGCAATCGATGTTAAAAAAGTCTTCAGAAATTAAAACGTTGTTCAAAATAGCACTCATCTTTTACAAAGACGACAAAAGTGTCAATCACGACAAAATCGATGATTCTCAATGGTTAAATCCTCTCCGTCCACGGGCGGTTTTAGTGAAATACGATCGCAAGACGAATGGCGACCCACGTGATCATTTATGACCAGAGTTTGGGGGAGATTCTTTTGTTGAATCTCCACAGGATATCTTAGGAATCTCCAGCGCACGCTAACAAACCTAGAAGCCTTTAACCTCTCAAAGAAATAAAATAGAAAATAACCGGTTCGATTGTTGAATAGTGTGCTTCTTTATATTTACTAAATAAATCACGAAGTTTCTCTTTATTTGCAAAGTTAAAATTTTGCTCATCTATTCTTTGTTGGGAATCAATTGTGTGCAAAAATTTTGAAGAATTTTGGTTCTAAATCCAATACTACTAATGTAGACGAAGCAATAGTATTATTTAATAATAGAAGAACTGGGGTGTAAGTATCATAAAAAAGTCAGAGTTAAAACTTGGATAATTCTTGAAAAATGCTGTTTCAAAAGCTGATTTTATACAAGGTTAATAGAATTAACAGGTTGTCTCGTTCGCTATTCCCCCCATGGTACCATTTCTGGGCGAGCTGTGACGTCACTGCTAGACCTTCCGTTCTGTTGACAAGCGGCGCTTCGTTGAAAAACGTTGGAAAACAGCACGGTTTTGTTTAAAAATGCCTTGCTTTAAACATCAACGAGATACATGAAATATTTCCTAAAATAATGTGCTAATACTGAAATATGACAAATGAACTCAAATTTGAATTCAAAACGAACTAAATTGCTGTAATTAACGGATGAAGAAGTCAAAAACAGCGGTTTTACAAATTATATACTAAAACAAGGATATGATTTTCCGGGTGATTTCGTATAACAAATACATTCATCTTCTTTTTTACACAAAATTTACATATTTCATGTGTAAATTGATAATCTTTATTAATATTTTTACTCACAAATATATTGCATGAATATGGATTTTAATATAGTATTTTTTAACAATTACTTTTACAACACATTAAAGATTTTAAACGAAATATCCCGTTCAAATTCATTAAATAGAGACTGTGCACTTTACTGTCTGTATTTTCTATTAAAGGTTTGGAATAGGATACAACTGATGAGAAATATGTAAAAATAGAATTAAATAATATTTATTTCTATAAAACTCTCCATATTATCTTTATCAATTTGCAATTAAATTTCTATTTCTTTAAAAATTGGATGATTTAAAATTTCCTGCATATAAATGCTATGGCACTTATTCTATCGAGTAAGCGTACCATTCCGTTCCTAATAGTTCCTATACAAAAAATATTTGAACTTTATAATTTTCTGAAAAATGTCATCGATTTGATTTTAAAATATTTAGATTGTATCATTGCATGCACAATGCATGTAATTAATATTTTCATTTTATATGCTTAAAGAAAACCCCGTTTCTATATATTTAATGATATACATCTGCTGTTTAATTTTGTTTATTTGAAGTTTTTGTGAATTCATTTAATTTCTTTTATGGTATAGATATTACCGTAGAATTCAGTCAATCAGCACTTTAAAATGCGACAGAAAATCGTGGAAAATTTTTGAACTAGACAAAAGCTATGCTTTCATTGCCTGGAAATAATATTTATTCTAATTTATACTGCTTTATTCATGCCTGTAAACTTCGGAATACAGTCAATATTTAAATGATGACTGATTTGCCACATTTAGATTAGAAATATATATTTATATCCTTCTCAAACCGATTCACGTAACACACCTAACAACTATTGGCTCTTCTCTGATCATTCACTATTTTTTTATACATAACTTTTGCTCATTCAAGTATCTTTCAACATAGCATTCAGTAATCTTTGTATAAACTTCACTTATGTTAAAATTTTAATAGCTTCCACTCTCATGAAAAAATTGCTATTTCTTTTCATATGTACGGAATTTATTTTCATAAACTTCACATTACTATGTATGTACTGTTTTATTTTATTCTATATTGCTTGCACACCGTTACTATTAGATAAATATTTAAATAGTTTCCGATCAACGTTTCTCAATAGTTCTTCTCGCCTCTGTCAGAGAATGGGTCTAGCAGTGACGTCACTCGTCCTTCCTTCCCGGGACAACTTTTTCCCCGAACGAGACAACCTTATATATAAGATATTCTACGGACCTTGGATTTTATATATGTGGAAATGGCTAAGATAAGGGCAAAATCATCAACGTTAGAGGTTCACTAGCCAAATACCCATTGAAAATCGACCGTCTCGCAATAAGCAACCCCTGAATATTGTAAATTTTTTAATAATTCACGTTTCACATCTATTCGGCAAATCGAATATTTTAGTGTGCAGAACCCCCTAAAGAAGAAAATATTGAGAAATTTAAATTCAACACTTTTTCCTTTCAAACTATCTACCAGTACACTGTAAAAATAGTACTTGAAAATGAAAACTTCAACGTACTCATTTTCATTTGATGATTGGCCCATATATCAAATATCAAGCCTCTAACACATTTAAAAGGTAGCATGTATAACTTATTCGAAAAATCGAACATTTTGGTGGGCGGCACCCCAAAGTAAATATTGGAAAACTTAAATTGAGCACTTCTTCCGTTCGAACTATCTCCTTGCACACCAAATTAAAGTCTCTATCTCATCCTGAAGCATACTATTTCATTATTTCTCCTTTGGAACTTTTTTCTGTGGAGCACACCCATAAATGAACATTTATGAAAATTTCTGTTCGTCTTTGGTCTTTTAAAAGATGATTGGCCCATATACCAAAAATCAAGCCTCTATTACATTTAAAAGGAAGAGTGTCTCATTTATTCTGAAAATCGGACATATTTGTGTGCGACAGTCCCTAAAGTCGCAAATATTAGACACCTGAAATTGCACACATTCTTCCATTCGAACGATTTACCCATACACCAAATTCGAAGTCTATCTTATGGCAAAGTATACTTTCCTATCATTTCACCTTTTGAACATTTTAATGTGGAGCAACCCCTCTAGAGAACGTTTTTGAAAAATTCGATTTTTCCAGGAGTTCTTGCCTTTCAAACTATCTACCTGTATACCAAATTTGATGTCTCTCTCCTATTGTAAAGCATGTTTTTCTATCACTTCATCTTTTGAACGTTTTTCTGTTTTGCACCCCCTTAAATGATCATTTTTGAAAAACCATAATAATTTTAGGTTTTTTTATCAAATGATTAGCCCATACACTAAATTTCTAGCCTCTATCACATTGTAAAGGAGGCAATTCTAATTTATTCGTCAAATCGAACATTTTCAGTGTGCGGCACCCCCCTACAATAGCAAACGGAAAACTGAAATTGCACACTTTCTTCCTTTCCAACTATCAACCTGTATACCAAATTTGAAGTCTCTAACTCATCGCGACACATGCTTTTTCTATCATTTCACCTTTCGAATGTTTTTCTGTGGAGTGCCCACCCCCTTAAATATGCATTTTTGAAAAACTCCATTCTTCTTGGGTTTTCTATCAAATGATTCGCCCATATACCAAATATCAAGTCTATCACGTTCTAAAAGGGGTGTTTCTACTTCATTTCGAAAATCGAACATTTTTGTGTGTGACACCCCCTAAAGTAGAAAATATTGGAAATCTGAAATTGTACACTTTTTTCCTTCCAAACTATCTACCCGTACACCAAATTTCAAATCTTTATCTGAGCCTGAAGCATGTTTCCTGAACAATTCACCTTTCAAACGGATTTTTCTAGAGCATCCCCTTAAACGAACGTTTTTCAAAAACTCTATTCGTGTTGGGTGTTTTCATCAAATGATTTGTCCATATACGTAATTTCAAGCCTCTATCAAATTTTAAGAGAGCAGTTTCTCATTTATTCGGTAAATCGAACATTTTGGTGTGTGCCCCGCCTCCCCTCCTAAGTAGAAAATATTGGAAATCTGAAATTGCACACTTTCTATCATTCGAATGATCTACCCATACACGAAATTTGAAGTCTCTATCTTATGGCAAAGTATGGTTTCCTATCATTTCACTTTTACAATGTTTTCGTGTGGAGCACGCCCTTTAGAGAACGTTTTCGAAAAATTCGATTTTTCTAGGGGGGTTTATCGAACGATCGAGCCGTGTACCAAATTCCAAGTCTTATCTATTCAGGAAGTGCCTAAAAAAAAGTGTGACAGACGGACATTTGGCAATTATTATATATAGATGGGGAAAATAGAATAAGAAATAAGGCTACACATAAACATTTTCTTTAAATAAAAAGTCCTATGTATGAAGCAGAACCTTTTTACAGTCATGAGATTGCAGAAATATTAAAAAAAAAAATTGAATTCATGTAAAAAGTGTGTGATAATTACCCATTTACTTTATCCTGTTAATTATAAAATGGAATTAAAAATGCATCAGCTCTATTGCATATATATATAATAATTTTATACAGTGATACTACTGTAAAATAGCCCTTCTATTCATTAATATGTTGCAAAAACAAGTTTTTTGTATACAACTCGTAATAATTATAAAAAATTTAATCGATGCAAACAGATTGCATAACAGGGTGGCCGCTCAACCTGGAAACCGGGAAAAGTCTCGGAATTTTGTGAAAATTCTGGATTTTTTTTTTTACTAGTTGTCCATATAAAAACTGCCCAGTTTGTATGCCATTTTCGAAAATTTTTGCAAAGTATTACGCTGTACTCGTAATCTCTAAATAAAGGTTGTCATGTGTCTATTTGATTCTGTATAAAAGCAAAAATGCGGAGTTTGTGCACCATTCAACAAGTAGAGATGCCAACTTTTACGGATTTTTACTTCATCTTACGGTTTTACGGACATTACTCCCAAAACTATGGTAAATCCCGTGAAATCCATGCATCCTACCATTCAATTCATATTCCCTGCTTTGCTGAGAGTCCAAAATTATCAGTTTGCATCCATTTTCTTCTAATGATTTCATATCAGAACAATAGACCGAATTTATTTTTATAGTGCACGTAAAAATAAAGAAATATTTTACTAAACAAATTATATTTCGTTTAAATTATAAGATTGCGCAATTCAGTCTTTCTTTTCGGGCTTTGCTGAGAGTACACAATTGTCTTTTTCCATCCATCTCCATCCCCTTATTATTGCACATTAACTTGACTAAACTAGCTTATTTTTATATTTTGGTTGATTATAAAGCTAATTTTTTAATTATTTCATAAATAGTACAATCGTGAAATTCAGGTTTTTTTTCACGGGCGTTGCCGAGAGTACGCAATTATCCTTTTCCATCGATCTCCATCTCTCTATTGTAGCATATTAACTTGACTAATCAAAATTCTTTTCATATTTTGGTTCATTATAAAGGTTAATTTTTAAATTATTTTCACATAAATAGTACGATCGTGAAATTCAGTTTTTTTTTCACGGGCGTTGCCGAGAGTACGCAATTATCCTTTTCCATCTATCTCCGTCTCCCTATTGTAGCACATTAACTTGACTCAACAAGATTATTTTCATATTTTGGTTGATTATAAAGGTTAATTTTTAAATTATTTTCACATAAATAGTACGATCGTGAAATTCAGTTTTTTTTTCGCGGGTGTTGCCGAGAGTACGCAATTATCCTTTTCCATCCATCTCCATCTCCCTATTTTTGCACATTAACTTGACTAAACTAGCTTATTTTTAATATTTTGGTTGATTATAAAGTCTAATCTTTTAATTATTTTCATATAAATAGTACGATCGAGAAATTCAGTTTTTCCCACCTCGGGCGTTGCCAAGAGTAATTATAAAGTTTAATTTCTTAATTATTTTCACATAAATAGTGCCATTCAGTTGTAATTAACTCGGTTAAGTTAGTAAGACTACATTTCGAACTTATTCTTAAAATATAGATTGTCAATATATGTAAAATCTTGCTGATGGTCTATACGGTTTTACTGAAAACTCCTGATTTTTCTACGGACGACTCCTTTCAGAGGTTGGCATCTCTGTATATTATATACATTTTACTACACTTTTTTCTATTTTAATGACATTGTTTTGACATTGCTGAATTGACATTAATTATTCATTGACTGTGGCTTGTTATAGTGTAGTTATTGCATATCTTTAATGATCTCTGTCATTGTGAGCAATTTGCAATGCCCATATTTATAGACATCAGTTTAGACTATTTCTTTTTATTGTCTTCAATGAAAACCATTAAATTCTTTTAAATATTTCAGTAGTCCAATTTTACTGCATTTACATGTATATTTTATTAAAAATGTAAAAATTTATTTGTAAAAACAAAACAAAAAAAAAATGTGTATTTTTTCTCCTGATTTAATATAACTTTTTTTGGATAGTGGAGTTAAATTAAGATTCTTTAATCAAATTTGTAACTAACTAGGAAGGTGCCCACGTTTTATGTTAAAATTACTGGTCTGGATTTTTTTTTTCAATTCACCTGGAAAAGTCAGGGAATTTCAATAAGTAAAATATATTATATATTACTTATTGAAATTCCCTGACTTTTATATATTTATTTATTAAAATATATTTCATAAGTAAAACATATTTTCACAATTAAGCGAGATATACTGAGGATCACGTACAAATGACGTTTTCATGATATTGCTGCAAAATAACCTGTCATTTCATTAATAATATGTTTGAGAAACAACTTTTATATATACTTATACAACTCTTAATAACTTAAAAAAATTTATGGATGCAGATTGCAATGAAACAAGATATACAGAGGGTCACGTACACACAAGTGCCGTTTTTCACGATACTACTGTAAAATAGCCGTTCATTTCATTAATATGTTTGAAAAATAACTTTTATGTATACAATTTATAATAATTATAAAAATTTTAGCGGATGCAAATAGATTGCATAAATAGAAAATATTTTCACAATTAAATGTGATATAACGAGGATTGCATACAAATGCCATTTTTCATAGTACTGCTGCAAAATAGCCCATCCTTTCAGGAATAATATGTTTGAAAAATAAATATTTTGTATATAACATGAAATAATTATAAAAATTTTAATTTATGCAAATAGATTTCAAAGTGGGAGAAAGATAATCATTAATCATCTCCCTAATGACATGGAAAAAGTCATTGTGTATGAGTGTCAATTTTGTAGGCAAATAGATTTGCAATCGCGGGGAAACAGATTTTCAGATATAAGATGAGAAAAACTCTGATCTCAAAATTTATGACATTTTGGACATTTATAACCAATTTCATAACTTTTTCCTAACTCTTTTGACCGGTTGACACCTTGTTTAAGGAAGTAAGGAAGAGAAATTTTGGAATTCGCAAAGAATATATTTGCATTTATGGAAATAAGAAAATTCCTCAGGCTAAAATTGAGAAAAGCGAAAATACTCAGGAAAAAAACCCAACACAAAACTAGAAATTTATGGATACCAGAAGAATATCATGCATGTTTCTGCAGAAATATTTGCCTTATATTATTTTGAACATATGGAATTCAATCTTTAAAGCGGCACTACTCAGATCTATATTTTTCTATTTGCCCACAAGATTTTTTAAAGTGCTTGAAAAACCTTTTGATTGATACCATGTGTGATGGTGTACCCCCTTGGGTAGGTAACTTACCCCATTTCAAGAAAGGCTAATGGTGTCGTGAACACAAAATTTGTTTTGTGGCTATTTTTCACTACAATGATTGAAACTGTGGAGTTTTGTGATCATTGAGCCATAAATAACCTCTTTTATGCATCATTATATTAAATTTTGACCTATGCTGCCATGTTAAGAAAATATAAAATTTCAAATTTATGAAGTCATCACTTGAATTTCAAAAAATTCTATCCAGTTATAGATTTTCCGATAACAAAACCAGATAAAGTTTCATGAAAATCCATTAATATTTGTAGCAGCTATCATGTACACAAGAAATCAACTACAGACAGACATCACTCTAAAAATAGTCAAAACGTGTTCAAGAGGTCTTAAAACATATATTGGCATCAAAATCTTTTTAATACATGCTATAATGGTTATGTGGCAATAATGATTGTTTGTAATTAATGGCCAGGCACTTAGTAAGCTAATCTTTCGCCCAAACATCAGACAGAACATTAACCATTTTGCTATCACATGATATTGTCTTGGCACGCCACAGGGGAGAAATGTATTTATTACACCCTTACCGAACACCGCAACATCCATACTCTCAAGCTAGACTCGAACCAGCAATCAAGAGAGCACACGGAAATGCTTTCTCAGCTACCAAGCCAGCACAAAAATGATTGGTTTATACCACATTGAGAATACTATTTATACAATACTACTGATTTTAATGCCTTAAAGGTACTATGCCCACTAAGAGTGCAAGTAGACTATAGTAAATCTTTTGAGAAATGAAATAAGTGTAAGTTAACATGTTCTCATTTTCATAGCAAATCTGGGGACAACTTTCCTTTAAATGATGACATTAATGAAGGTAAAACCTCCCATTTCTAGAGATCAGTAAACATTAGGATCTCATCAAAAGCTAGATGAAAAATTTGTCCTTTATATAAGTAAAAGTGTGAAATTATGTAAAACAGGTTTTATATCATATTTAGCACATAATTGATTTCCAAAAATATTTAGCGATTTTTCACTTTATACCTGCAGGATAACACTCTTTGGGGACCAGCACCTGCCATTACTCCTGTTGTAAATAAATCAAATTCACAGCCTTCAAATGACAATGATGGAAACTCCAACAGCAAAGGCAAGACTAAACGGAGAAAGAACAGAATGCAGAAAATGGACAATTCTATGCTGGGCTTCACGGTTCAGTCCAATCCAGACCGCTTGAATGTTGGGGAGATTGACCATGGCGAGGGAGTGTGATAATTTTTTTTTACCCTTTTGAAGAAAAATTGCTGCAAACTCTTCTAACTGGTTGTGTTCAGGTACTCTGCTGCAAAGATGAAATTTCTGTCTCAGAAGAGAAGTGAATCTATTATTGTGATAAAAGATTGGGATATAAATTTGAAACCAGCCATCAGATGTGATACAAAAAATTTTCCCAACTAAAAATCGATTAATTTTTCAATTGTATTTAAAACTGCCAGCAGAGATTAATCTCTTGTGTTGCAAAATACTAAAAGACTTATGATCATAAATGTGTATGTAAAAAGAAACTGAATATTGTTATGTCTACACTTGTATAAATATATGCCAAAGCTTGAATTTGGCAGTTCTTTGTAGACATTGTAAATAAATTTATAAGCTTGCAGTAACAATGTATTCTTGTTTTTCTTTTGAGATATTTGATATGAAATTTCAGGATGTATAACATTTAGTAAAGTTTTCCCTCCTATTTGCTCCCACAGTGCTGGCACTCATAAAATTCCCTGACACAAGCACCCCACTATTGTTTACTATATGATACCTTAATAAAACAATTACTATACAGGGTCAAATAATCAAGATTGGTATCACGTCTGTATACAATAGACAAAACCAAGGACAAAATGTTTTTTAAAAACGAAAGGTCTTTTATTTAACATCCTAAAAGATTAAAATATATATAAACATTCCATGCTCTTACTACTCATGTAGCCACTGATGAAGGGCATATATACGTCTGAAAGCCCTCTGGCAGTTTTAACAATATTTTGTAGATCTTTTAGGATGTTAAATAAAAGACCTTTCGTTTTTTAAAAACGTTTTGTCCTTGGTTTTGTCTACTATACAGGGTTTCACAACTAAATATCTCTTGAATTATTGATTTGTAGAGTTGCTGGCTACAACTAGTGCTAAAATTAAAATTCTGCTTGATTTGATTATTGGAGTTAAAATACTTGTTTTAAATTCAAAAATACTACTTCGATTGTTTTTTTCCATAAATATATTTGAATTAAAAAATTTGCATTTGTACAAAGGTTAATCTTCTAATTTATCATTAGGATGGAGAAAACAAAATATTTATGAACAGGAGAGCGATACATTAGGTTTGTAATCAGCAATTTGAAGCTACTGGCTGAATCTGGCCTGAAAACATCAGTACTAAAGTTATTTATTTTTTTTATATTTTTGGTAAACAGTTTGACGTTAAAATTAATATGGATTTTCTCATTAAAAGGGGTGACATTTAAAACATTTGGAGGTATGTTTATTTTAAGAAATAGGTTGAAGGTAAAATTCGTTTGTACAGCTCAAACTGCTAATATAATAAAACTTCATATAAAGAGCAACATAAAAAAAACAAATTTAATGGTGTCAAAAGTTTCTAAAGTAAAAAACTGCTTTCACCAGAACTAGTAAGAAGCACAACCTATAGTCACCAAAACAAGAACTTAAGGTAGAATAAAATAAAAGTTCATCATATATTTGGTCTAGAACTTATGATATGGCTTGAAACTATTACTCTTCCAAAAAAATAGATCTAATTTATAGGAATGTCCAAAATAAATAAGTTTTCAGCTGACTTTCTGAATTTCAAACTGATTTTTGCTAATAAGACTAACATGGATATGCTAGTACGTTAAATGTAGAAAATAAATTATTTACATAAAAGAAAGAAAATTGTACATAGTTTTTATTTAAGTAACTGAATATTAGACATACACTGACAAATAAAACAAAATTCAATTAATGTAAAATGCAGTTATTTTTTCTTCTTAGTCTTTGAACTTTCTTGACCTTCATCCCTAGGTTTTTGCCACTGTAATGGTTTTTGTCTGTACATAGGCCAAGGAGGCAAAGTTATCTAAAAGAGAAGGCAAATACTAAATAATTTGCAAAATGTTATAAATAATAAAGTAAATAATTTTTTTTTTTATAAAATCCATTAAGATGAAGCCATATTTTTATTGTATTTATATGCAATATAAACAGGGTGAGGAGTCATCACCTTTTTCCCCTTTTATCACTTTTTTTTAAATTGGTCACTTTTTGTCACCTTTTTTAGTTTTTATCACCTTTTTCGACTATATTGGGCGAAAATGTACATTTTACCCATATTTGTACAGCCCCAATATATTTCTGCTAAAAATTTCAAAATGGAGAAATGCAAATTCCATAGTGATTGGCTTGAAAAAAAAGATAATTTAAAGATTATTAAAGTTTCTGCATGGGGGAGAAAGCTTAATGAAAGTGAACTATTTTGTAATGTGTATTCCTGTACTATTAGCTTTGAAACAAAAGGTTTTCAGGCTATTTTTAATCATTCATTTATGTCGAAACATAAATCAAACTTTGAATCTAAATTTGGACTAAACCAGCTACACTTAGATCTTGCACCTCCTCCTGCATGCTTGGACCACTTACAGCCTTCAAATTTAACTTGTGCATCAACACTTCGCATCTATAGTACCAAGGATGCTTCTACCACTTCTGAATTGCTTTAGACAATGAAATCAGTGTATAATAATTTTTCAATGGATTCTTCACAAGATATTCATGATGTTTTTAAGAAAATGTTTTCTAATAGTATCCCTGAACATTTTTCTCTTTCACCTAAGAAAATGCGATACTTAATCACTGATGGACTGGCTCCTTATTTCCAGAACTCATGTTAGAAGAAGCATGGTCATCCTTCTACACATTGAGTTACGATAAAACAACCAATGTCAAAGGTAAAAAGAAACTGCAAATAATAATTACATTTTGGCCTAATAGAAAATGCGGTATAAAGACATGGCACCTCAGAACTTTCTTTTTAGGTAAAGCTGATGGTGAAACATTGCATCAAATGCTATGTGAAGCACTTTCTGAGGCTAATTTATCACAAAATAGATGTCTAATGCTTGGATAAGATGGACCTAATGTTAATAAAAAAAAGTATTTAGACTTTTCGATAGTGTCCAGGAGACACGAGGAACAAGACTTATAAGCATAGGTACCTGCAACATCCACACAATGCATATGTGAAGGCATTGGAAAGTTCCGGTGAAGAAGCTTCTGAGCTGATAATCAGAATTTACCATTATTTTGATGGTTGACCTGCCCTTTGGGAAGAGTTTGAAGAAATCCAGTCTAAATTTAATATTCCACACCACAAATTTTTGAAACATGCAAAAACAAGGTGGCTTACCTTGGGGCCTTCAGCCAACAGGATTTTGGAGCAGTGGGACATTATTCAGTTCTATTTCTTTAAGCACATGCCTCTGAAAAAAAATTCGGCTGTTCTTCAATCCAACTCCTACAAGGCTGTTGTGAGTGCTTTAAAGAAACCTTCAATAACAGCTGAACTTCATTTCATTATTTCACCAGCAGAACTATTCATAAAGTTCACACAACGTTTTCAGTGTCAAGCACCCATGATCCACAAATTGTATGAAGAAATAGGGAATGTTGTTCAGACCTTCATAGCTCATGTTTTGAAAACTCCTATCATTAGGAAAATCACTGATTTTTCTAAAGTTGATCTTGATGAACTCTTCACAGTTAGTAATCTACTTCCTCTCTAAGAACTTGTCATTAATGAGGAGGTCACAGACGAACTGAACAAAAATCACTGATTTTTCTAAAATTGATCTTGATGAACTCTTCACAGTTAGTAATCTACTTCCTCTCTAAGAACTTGTCATTAATGAGGAGGTCACAGACGAACTGAACGAAAATCACTGATTTTTCTGAAGTTGATCTTGATGAACTCTTCACAGTTAGTAATCTACTTCCTCTCTAAGAACTTGTCATTAATGAGGAGGTCACAGATGAACTTTTAAACTGAAAGAAAATGATAAGTTGTTGTTTCTGAAAGAAGCTTGAAATCATTACATTACTGCTTGTAAGCATGTGATGGAAAAGACTTGCTTATCAAATGGACCAATTAAAAGTTTTAGATTTTTGGACCTAAAAGAAAGAACTAAGGCTAGAAGCTGCAGAGACATATTGAAAGTTACAAAAATTGTGCCATTTCATGTTCAACTAGATTATTTATTAGATGAGTGGAAAGTTTTACAACTGGAAAAAAATGATACAGCATTTGAAAACAAAACTATTGATAATTACTGGCAACAACACATCTCAAAAAGGGACTCATTATCAAGAGATATTAAGTTTCCGAATGTTTCAAAAGTTATAAAGGCTGCTCTTACTTTGTCGTATGGAAATGCTGACATAGAGAAAAGATTTTCCATTTCTAAGCATATATTAGGAGAAGATAAGTCAGCAATGACAGAAAGATTTTTAAATTAGTATATTGATAGTGAGGGATACCTTGACACAATACCCCCATTTTCTTTTTGTACCCATTAATCCAAAACTTATCAAGTATGGGCAATAAGCACATTCAAAGTACACTGCCTTTATGGAAGATTGTAAGAGGAAAAAGAAAATCGAATTAGAAGAACAAAGAAGAAAGAATTCTGAAGAAGATATGGAAAAGATGGAAAAAATAAAAAAGTCAATCGAATGTAAGACTACAACACTGAATGACAAGAAAAAAGAACACCTACAAATTAAGGAGGCTAGGGAAGAACTCTTCTCCGAAGCTTCAGCTAAACTGAAAAAGGCACTTGAAAAAAATGATTTAAAGGTAGCAAAATTGGCTCAATGCATGCTCAAGGGTGTAAAAAGTATGCAAGCGGAAGAAAAGGTGCAAGGGTTGAAAGCATTCAAAGGAATCTTGAGAAACGAAAATCAAATATGGTTACAACATTTTTTGCTAAGATACCTAGAGAACAATAGGCCAGACAGTTTTTTTCTTTAGAATTGTTTTTCTAGAACATTGAAGACAATAAATACATCATTACATTTTTAGAATAATTTTGTGTAGATTTTTTGTTTTTATAAATTTGATAAACTTTATATGTAAACCTTTTGTATAATATTTATATGGCCACATCCCATCCAGGATCACAATGAAGAAATAAATCTATTATGATTTTACCCGGCCTTTTTTGGTAGGGCAGTATAAAAAAAAAAAATTAAAAAAATTTTGTAACCAAATTTTGTTGTTTCATTCCATTGGCAAGAATTCTATTTTTTAATCACCTTTTAGTCACTTTTTTGAAAAAATTTGTTACCTTTCTCACCTTTTTCAAAGGTCACTTCTGCTCCTCACCCTGTTAGCCCGGTGGTTTGCGCGCTGGATTTGCACGCTGCCACAATTGCCGCCATGTTCATGAAATATAAGTAAAAATCTGATGTGGGCAACACATGACTTTCCTTATATAATGCAATGAATTTACTATTTTTACAATAAAAAAATAGGTTTTTCTTATAGTAGCTATTTATTCATTCCAAGAAATTGCATTTATATCAATTAGTCGTCATTTTCACTGATTTAGTGCCAATTTTATCCATCTGGTGAGATTTTCGTTAATTTGGCAACATTTAAAAAAGTTGCCAAGTTGGCGACATTCTGCCAAATTCGGCGAGGAGCATTATGGACAGAGAAATAAGTTATTCTTATAGCAGATAAATAACTATTGGTGTTCAATTACAAAAGTATTACTCAAAGTATCTTTTCTCATGAATGGAACGAGCTAGATCCACGAGAATGATGTCACCCAATTTATCGCATGATATTACATATGAAAAGTGAACATGTTTCTCAACAGTTTATATATATTTTTTTGATTTATGGGATTTTTTTGATAAATTTATTTAAAAAATGTGCAATATCTCAAGAACGAGTTCATGCTAGCGTTCTAAAGTTTATGTCAATCGTTTTCTAAGGAAAAATTACATTAGAAATATCTATTTGTCTAACTTTATTAAAGGTTTTGATTTTTTGAAAATTTCACTCGACAATTTAGGGGAGTTCTGAACATTCGATTACATTTAAAAACAATAGGCTTCCAGTATTCACGGATTGTGATTTTTGTGCTAAATTTCTTGCGAATCGCTCTATTCGATAGTGAGGTATCGTCTCCACAGACTCACTGACACACACACAGACATCACCTCAAGAATGTTTGATTCGTGATCAGGAATGCTTGAAACATGCTCTCTCATCGAAAACTCGAATTCGAATTTTTGAGACCTCGTCACAATACTTTCCTTATACATTATATATGGAAATATTACATTATACATATATAATAATTCCTTATACATTATATAAGGAAAGTAACTAGACTATCTAATACAATTCAACACTGAAGCAAAGCAGGGTTAATAACTTGTACAAGTTACTTTACTTGCTTATATTGTATTGTATTGTACAAGTTATTACTTTTCTTATATACATAATGTATAAGGAAAGTATTGTGACGGAGTTGAAAATTCGAGTTTTCGACGGGAGGCACATTTCAAGCATCCCTGATCACGAATCAAACATTTTTGAAGTGATATCTGTGTGTGTGTCAGTGAGTCTGTGGAGACAATCTCTCATGAACAAATAGAGCGATTCGAATGAAATTTGGCACAAAAATCACAATCTGTGAATACTAGAAGCCTATTGTTTTTAAATGTAATCGAATGTTCAGAACCTCCCTAAATTTTCGAGTGAAATATTGAAAAAATCATCAAAAAATCAAAATCTTTAATAAAGTTACACAAATAGAAATTTCTTATGTAATTTTTCCTTAGAAAATGATTGACATAAACTTTAGAATGCTAGCATGAACCGTTCTCAAGATATTCCACATTTTTTAAATAAATTAATCAAAAAATCCCATAAATTAAAAATATATTAACTGTTAAGAAACATGTTCACTTTTCATATGTAATATCATGCAACAAATTTGGTGACATCATTCTCGTGGATCTAGCTCATTCCATTCACGAGAAAAGATACGTTGAGTAATACTTTTGTATTTAACCGCCAATAATTTATCTGCTATAAGAATAACTTATTTCTCCTTCCATAATGCTTGGTGAGACTTTGGCGCCGAATTTTGGCGGAATGTCGCTAATTTGGAGACTTCTTTAAATGTGTTGCCAAATTAATTAAAATCTCGCCAAATGGATAATAATGACACTAAATGAATGAAAATGACGACTAATTGACGAAAATTCAATATCTTGGAAAAAATATAAATATCTACTATAAGAAAAACCTATTTTTTTTATTGTAAAAGTAGTAAATTCATTACATTATATAAGGACAGTCATGTGTTGCCCACATCAGATTTTTTTGCAATTTGATTGGCAGGCCACATAAAAAAATGTTCTTTTGTAATAAAATACCTTTACGACTATATTTCAAGTTTTACAAAAAAATAATTTAATGCATTTGAAAGTCAAAATTTCTGAAACAAAAACTCATTTTAATTTGTTAACGAATTGTAAAGTTGCTTGAAAATATACATTTATAGCTTTGCTTTTTTAAAATTACCTGCTGCTGTTATTGGAGGATTTTTTTTTTTTTTTTTTCATTTTAAAAATAAATATTTTTGTGGAAAATTTTTGCAATATTTGCAATACACCCATGGGTGTATCGCTATCTGTAGAATAGTGGACAAAAAAAAAACTGCATCCCTCGTGATGTAGTTTTTTGTTTAATGCAATCACAATCCAATGTGCATTATAATGATATGAAACTATGAACTTGGGCTACAGTATATCTATAAATTTATCCACTCTAAATAACTCTCTCTCTCAGTTTATCCATAAATTTATCCAGACCATTGCAAGGCTGTAATTGCAGCTCCGGGTCAATTAACAGAATATGGAAGACCTATTTTGCTTATTTATGTCACATGATACATGTGATTGTTAATGTCATAAAATATATGTATGGTTGTCCATATATTTTATGACATAACATTTGCATGATTTCTCATAATGCACTGTGTACTTTGGGAAGATATTAATAGCAATTAAGTATATCAAGTGCAGTCTTTTTATTGGAAATATACTATATCCCATTTAACAAACACATTTTGAGCCTTTTTACAACTAGCAAAGCACAAAATACCTTTTTTACAAAATTCACACATCATGCAGCTTCTTTTTTGCCACCACTGTATATATGAATATATTTTTCAATAAATATTAGAAATACTTCCAATTATTTTATTAAATTTTTAAAATAGCACAAACATTTCCTTTTCAGTAACTATACTTGAAAAAACAGGAAAAATCAAAAATAAATGCATTAGAAACTTTGAATTTGTTTTCATAATTTAACATGGGAAAACTGAAACATGCAAACAGGATGAAAAATGTTCCCTTAAAAGTCTGGCAATTGGAGTTTAAAAAAAAATGATTTAAATCTAGGAGATTCTCTTTTTTTTTTTTTTTTTTTTTTTTTAATGCCTTTTATTAAGTAATCTTCAATACTAGATTCATTAGAAGTTTGTTCTGCTCAACCACACTCCTGCTAATGAGCAATGCCATTCCATCAAATATACCGAGTGTTTCATGAAAAGTGTCCGAAAGGAATAAAAAACAATGATTAGCCATAGAATTAAAGTGAAATATAAAAAATAATCAGCAATCAGAGAATTTAACTATAATAGAGTTGTATCCCCTCATTTGTTAATTTCATAAAAATGCAAAATTTAATTTTTTTTTTTAGAAGGTGTCTATATACCATGGTATTATATAAGAAAAAACTTATTACTTTGCCAAACTGTACTTACTGGAAAGATTAGAATCAGTCTCCAATAACATAGTAACTGCTAAACACATTTTAGACATACAGTTAGTTCACAATGGCCATACAGAACAGAAATTTTAAATTTATTAAAATTAGTAGAATAGACAGAATATAGGTTCACTATATTTTGGATAAATTTTAATGAAATATTGTTAAAAACCTATCAAAATAAAGATAGGATTAAAATGTTGCTTATTTATTTATTTTTGCTTTTACACAGGGCTGTGGATTTGGAGCCAGTAAAAATATACAAACTTCAACTCCTAAATGAAACTATTTAAAAATCATCAAATAGTTACCAATTACTGCTTTTCTTGAGCATGTTTCAGCTGTTTTAATTGTATGAAAAGCATCTTACAAAAGTATACTAACAAACAGCAAAATTAGTAACCTTTTAGTTATGCAGTAGGTGCCGCTTAATGTGATCGCTTTGGGACAGATGCTATTTGATAACAATAAACAAAAAGTATCAGAAACATAAAATTTTGATTTTAAAAGTTAATATTTACTGTATTTTTGCAGCTACTACAAATTTAAAAGACAACGATTCACTCAAACACTATTTTAAACAAGTCGTTAAAATAGGTCAATTAAAAAAAGTCTTCAAAAGTTGTCTGCCTTGTATTTTGTCTCAGCAAATTATTTATAAAACTTTCATACCTGTACTGTTCGCGAAAGTCCCCAGCAGTGCCTCTGTGTTGCACCCCGAGTCCCAAAACATGAAGAGCCTCTCTCCTTTCAGTAGAAGTTGGAAGATTCTAAACAAGGTTTTCAACTTCGTCCTCATCTTCATCCGATGCTTTTCCATTGTTTTCTTCGATAGAACAAGATACAGCTCAGCATATATCTTCATCAGTGATTGTTGTAGCCACTTGGGCGTTCTCATCTATAGACATCCATTCTGCAAAGTCATTTTCAGTCATGTCGTATGGTACGAGTACTGTTTCATCGAATTCCGGTACAGCCATACCTTCGTCCGCTTTAACGAACCCACCAGGCGAGAAACAGTTCTTAATTGTATTCTCGAACACTCGATCCCACGACATTATCAAAAGATGGAGGGCCTGAAGGACATTAGTCTTCTTTGCTAATGTGTTTGCACTCAGTTGTTCCGTACCTTCCATATTTTCCAAAACCCTAGTGCGCATTTCTCCACGGTAATACGCTTTCATTGCACGAATTATTCCTTGGTCACATGGTTGGATAAGTGATGTGGTGTTGGCAGGTAGTAGAATGATTTTGATATGCTTTAATGGAACATTTGCATCGTGGGCTCTGCAGTTATCGATGAGTATGACGATATTGTGATCTAATTCTTTGTCTCACTTCAGAAGCCATTCGCAGAATAGAGCAACTGTCATCCACGCTGTTTTATTGGCAGCATAATCAACAGGCAGTTTCTTAACATCCTTAAAGCATCTCGGCTTTTTGGTTTTTCCGATAACAAAGCGTTTCTTCTTCTTTCCATTCATGCTCACACAACAAAGTACAGTTATACGTTCTTTTGAAACTTTGCATCCCTTAGAGCTCTCGTTTTTGAACAGGTACGTATGTTCTGGCAAGGCACGAAAATAAAGTCCGGTTTCGTCAGCATTGTAGATGTTTTTGGGTAAATAATCAGTTATTATTTTTGGCCATTCTTTGGAAATCCATGCCTTTGCAGCTGGAAAAGCGGCATTCTTTTCTTCCCCATGGGTACGTTTGAACACAATGTTCTCCCTTTTTCTCCAGTGATTAAACCACCCTTCCGTTGTAACGAAATTTTTTTTTGCCCATTTTAGAAGCAAGATCTTTGGCTTTCTGCCGCATTAAAGGACCGTTTATGCGTGCATCCTTTTCCCTAACATTGGCAAACCACAGTTGAGACCCAGACCATCCGACCTACCAGAAAGGTGTAAGGTAACTGTTTGGATGGCCGGTGGCAAACCACAGTGTCAAAGCCGATTCGACTTCTTCATATTTCCCAGTACGTCTTCGCTTACAGTTCAAATTTGCGTTCAACTTCGCTTTATTTTCAATCTCGTCGCGATTCTTTAACATTTTACAGAGTAATGGCTGAGAGATTTTTAGTGCAGCAGCAGCATTTCTTTGACTCATCTTGGGTAAATTATCAAAACGTTTCAAAATGTTAATTTTGTCCTTAACAGTTAAATCATTGCGTTTTTTCCATTGCTAAAATGCTTGACTGTTTGCAATAAAGTTTGAAATGCAACTTGACAGAGAGAAAAAATTCTACAGCTTACAACAGTCCAAGCACTTTGCTTACTGATAAGAAAAGAACTCTATGCTTTTTCTACGCCCCCACCATTCTCAAAGGGGGGAAAAGGGAGAGAAATCACCACCTGCAGAGCCGGCGCCAAGCGCCGCGCCTGAGGGACGGCCTTGTGGCAAATGCCTGTACGTGCCAACAAAAGGGGCCCTCTTTGGGCCCTGTTGGGAGATTCTCCCTTTGCTTTTACTTATATGTAATTTGGATTTTTTGTTGAGAGAATGAAAAAAAAAAGTGAAAATGGTACACGAACGACGAAAGTGAAGTGATAAAGTGATAACAATAAACGAAGGCGCTGATTATAAAAACTGATTTTTTTAGCATGTGTTAATATACAAGCATTCGGGACTTCGCAATTCTGATAAAATTAAACGAATGATCACATTAAGCGGCACCTACTGTATATCCATTAAGGGTGTACATTCAGATAATTTTATTCCAGAATTAACCACTGATATTTTTTTTTTATCAGTTGAAAAATACCTATGTTAATATATAAGAATAAATACATTCTGAGTATGTTCTTTTTAAATTTTCTTACTAATCATTATCAGTGTATGTGGGTATTGTTCCAAGGCAAATATGGAACATTGCGAATTGTGGAGGGAGTACAACCTATAAAGATGGTCCCTGTGCTACTCCCACAATACTTATACATTTCCCTTGGCCAACACCTGCAAAAGGGTGAGCAAGCAATGTTTCTGAGAAATATGGACAGCGATGGCTCAGTTACAGAGGGGCTCACAGCAGGGCGCTTTTGGGGAGAGCTGACCCCTTGACCATTTCCAGAAGCACGTGCGCCCAGGTTCATGGGAACTTTGGCCCAGCTGTAAAATATTAATTCTGGGGTGCTCACCATCTCCCTGTCATCACAGCACCCAATAGCTGGATATAATTCTGGAATATCCAATCAAAGTACCAGGGGCTACAGTGGGGGAGCCAATAACAGACCTGGGGCGTAATTGTGTAGGAGGGCACATTTTCCGATGTCCGAGAGAGAGTGAGTTTTTGGAGAGAAGTTTTGAAGAGACTTGATATTTTGATTGCGAGGAGATAGGTCCTCAATCCACGGAGCAGATGCCGGACACCCTTCGCCTACCGACTCGCTGATGAGCTTTCTTCAAGATATGGAGGTATGCAATGCATGTATTTTTACATACTGTGTCGATGACGCAATTTTCCTCTTATTCTCTCTCGCCACATTGGTTTAGCCTTCATATTCAGGATAATTAGTTTTTGTGTAAATTAAAATAATTATACATTAAAACAACATGTGTTTAGATACGAGTCGATTTCAATATTAATGTAATTTAATCATGGAGAATCTTACTTATATGTTTTAAATGAGTAATTTTTGAAAGTCGTGTTTGAAAGCCGTTCTTTTGCAACGGGATCAATATTGTATAAGGAGATGATGTTTGATATTAATCATACTTATATTCGAATGTCAGTAGAATATTCCATTGTTATTACAATCATTGTATCAATAAATATTGTTATTATTTTATATCATGTCCGCTGTCCTCATTTTCCATTAAATTGATTTATATGTATTTTTATTCGACACGGCCAATGTCGGAGGTTGTTTTAATGGGTAATAATACTGATTTATGCGTTCTGACCGAACGTGTGGTGAAAACCCACGCAACAGGTATTATTGCTTGTGTATACATAAAACTTTATTGTTATGTATATTTATGTAATGTTATTTTTTTACATAATAATTACATAATTGCAGGTAAATTATAATGGAATTTTTTTTTTGGTAAGAAATGACAAATGCATTATGCAATTTATATTGTATTGGAAAGCGAAAAAAGTTTTTGGGAGTAAACTCAAAGCTGAAATTTCTTCCCTGCTATAGCTATCTTACAAATTACAATATCACTAAATAACTGTCAGGTACAATAAAATAGCAATTAAATACTCAACTAATTCACAAAATAGCAGAATCTGTTCTCAAAACACTGATGTATATATATACTCTGTATATTACAATTCAATTTGGCCTGTATTAAGCCCACACTGTACAAATAAATGACTTCCTTATACACTCTCATAGAAATCTCTAGAAAGAGAGTGGTATCATTAAAACTAGAGGATATTTCTAGGAAGTTCCATCAAATTTAGAAACTTGCTGAAAGTCAAGCCAACTCTGGCACTCGGGTCAAGAAAATGTCAACAATTTAGGCTACCCTACTTTCACATAATAGCAATGTTTCACATGGTAGAAATGGCTGAAAAAGTGTTTTCTCCCTGCGGGAAAGCAAAGTACCATGAAGCATTTTAACCATTCATAACACTATTTTTCTCAGACACTATTTGTAAAATACCCAGTATGGTGCACCAAGCAAAGTAAAACTAATTCCATTAAGTATTTTTACTTCAAGAGTACAAAATAATCACTAAAATGTAGCAGTATTAAATTTATACACTCGATAATTTATCTCAGCTTAATTTAACTAAAATATTTAGGAGATCATATACTTACTAAGCAAGACAGTATAAATCCAACTGCAAGAGTATAAACAGTGTAAGAAAACTGCTGAAATATGAATCCAATTATAAGTCCAATACACTAGAAATAAAAAAGAATATTTTACTCAGATAATGCTAACAGGATAACACAATTAACATATCATGTATTCCCCACATTTACGGTTTCAAATCTCAATTCTGGGATAACAAATTAAATTTTCATTATGTAGAAACTTTAAAACTAATGAATAGATAAGAAATTGAATAAAAGTTTGAATGTTTTCAAACCTAATATATATGTGATGGCTTACAGAAAATGTTTTAATTGTCAAGAATTTCAAAATTTAGTTTAGGAAGTACATCTTTTCAGTTTTTCTAAACAAGTAAAAGCAGAAAAACATAGTTTTTTAGAGTATCCCCCCATCTTTTATATATGCATGCAACCTAAACTTATAAACATTGAATTTATTAAAATGTATGTAACTTACATGTATGAAAGATAATGATATATCAAATTTGGACTTTATGGACAAGTACATTCCGATGGCGAGCTCAAGACAGGATGGCTTATTACAGTTTGAAATCCAAAAACCTCAAATATATCGCAATAGACAACAACATGCCATATTTGGAATTTCTAGCTGCTTGGTTCTCAACTTCATTTCCAAAAATGAGTACATTCTCCTATGGTAGGAGGGATAGCCTGAAGTTAAATCCAAAGAATTAAATTATACCACAAAAGACAAAAACATACTAAATTTGGACTTTCTAGCTGCTTTGGATTTCAAGTTGTTCCTCAAACATAAGTGCATACCTATGGTGGGCCCAACCCGAAAAGGTTCAAAATCCAAAACACTAAAATACACCACAAAAGACAATGGCATACTAAATTTGGGCTTTCTGACTGCTCTAGTTTTCAAGTTATTTTTAAAAAATAAATACATTCCTATGGCAGGTTCAATGGATGGGTTAGCTTGATAAAGTTCAAAATCAAAAGGAATTTAAAAGTAACACAAAAGATGATATATCAAATTTCATGTTACTTATGAATGGAATGAGATTAGTTGGAGCCTCAAAGATTTGAATCACACTGACAAACACCAGATCAAGTTAAATAAAAAGTTATAAAAACAAAAATGCATTTTTTTAGGATAATTATAATGTATCTCTCTATTAAGAAAAGTAGCCGATGCCAACACTATTTCACAAATTTCTCGTTCCTTGAGTTTCTCTGCTTCGTACCACAAAAGCTATAACATACAAAGATATAAATTTTGATACAATTCTAGAAAAAGGTTTGGGGAACACGCTGAAATAAACTATTTTACGATATATATTACAGTTTCAGAAAAATTTAATGTCAAAGACAAAATATTTGAGTTGAGAGTTTGCGTCCTGGATAGATTAACAATAGCAAGACACAAATTTTTGCAGGCAGATACCTACATAGTTGAATCTTTGAAAGATGAAGCCCTTTATTTTAATTTTGATGTAGTTTATGAAATATTTAACTTTTTATGCACTTCTGAAGTGAAAAATGTTCTTTCATATTGGCACATTCATAGATTTTCTCTGTCTCGTACCGCAAAAACCATAGCATACAAAAATATGAAATTCCGTACATTCATAGATACACAGGCTAACACAATGAAATGAACTGTTTACCGATTTAAACATTAGTTTGGCTTAAAATAGCAAGTGCAAAATTTTCATTGAACATTAAAACAGAGAAAAATAGCTTGAAAGTTTTTGGGTTAATAGCAGGGTTGGCAAGTTTAAATACCATTGGTTTAAACAATGATTTTTCCTTTTTCTTCTGTTTAAATCATTGTTTGTTTGTTTTTTAATAAGAAAAATTTGGTTAATAAAAAAAAAATAATTTCTCAGAATTAAGAACAAGCAGAGCATAATGAAACTGTTTCTCGTATTTGAGAAGCATGTGGCTATCTAAATCTACTGAAAACTAAAAAAAGTAGTACAGTTATCGGTATAACGACTTTATGCCATGCTATCTTAAAAGTAAAATTTACAGACAGCTGTGCTCTTCTTTTGTAAACCATCATATATAATGTACATCTTGATCAAAATGAAATGCAGTTGGTGGAATTTTACAATTTTTTGGCATAACTATGCCAATGAGTCTTACCTGATATAGTAGAAATGTTCCTTTTCTTCAAGAATGAGCTTTTCAACTCAAATGTTATTAATATTTGACTATTTATTACGACTATTGCAAACTTACATAACAAATAGCCAATTTTGCATAAAATCCAAACAAAACAGTTTTATGAATGATTATTTTTAAGAAAATATCATTAAAATACAGTAAAACCTCTATAAGTCATCACTCAAGGAACCAAGAGATTTTGACGACTTAAACAGAATGGAGTGAAATGCTGAATATGCATTGCTGTAATAATCATTAAAATTTTAATTTTATGATGATTTTCATAAAAATTATATAAATTATAGTTATAAGTACTAATATAATACATAAATGATAGAAGAAAAGTTATCTTTACCTTTTTTGAGCTTTATATTATAAGCTTTAAGCCTTAATATTATAATTTTACATATGTATTATGATGCCAAGTATTTGTCTAAATTTAACTGAAATACACACTTGTCAGTCAAATTGGCATTCTTCTGTAAAATATTTAGTGCTCTGAATTCATCATACGTAGTATCTTGAACTGGAGTAAGATAATATCAAATAGTTTCTAAGACTTGTGTTTAATTAAGTGGTGAAAGAATTTCTCCATTTTCACTTTTGTCACTAAAACTTTTACACTTGCCTTCTAAAAGTTCTGTTGTTATTTATAATAATATTTTATTGTCACGGGGATTAAATGTGCTATGGATTAGTGTTATTGGCTTATTTCAAAATTATTTCTCTGATTTCGTGTCATCTTGTATTGTCACATTATCACATCATCTTGTATGCACATTATCACATCATAGTTGTACTGTCACAACTTGTACTGTCACATTTAAGTTATCCAGAATAGCATTTGAATTAGCAATGGCTAAATGAAGGTTTAATTACATTGTCATCTATGAGGGCCAGACGGGACTGCACAAAAATGATGACTTATCTGGAGTGCCGAGTTATCTGGATGACAACTTACCGAGACATACTTAAGCATAAAAAAGTTAGTAGTGAACCAGGAAGTAGAACCAGGACCTTTTCAGGCCTCTGGTTCTCAATAACAGCCCAAATGGAACATATAAAACATATTATATGTACATTTATAATAGTGTAAAATACATATGTATTATACATGCCAGTTCTATACATTTCCTATAAATGCGAATTTCAAAATAAATTAAACCCGTAATAGTCCAATAAAATAAAGTAAAAAAGAGGTCTTCAAAATATGAAATAAATAAAAATAGGAAGCCAAATGGAAGCACTTTTTTTTTTTATATTTTATATATATTTCAATTTTTCTTACTTTTATAATACAATAGACAGTGGAGTATTTAAAAAAAAAATACAAAGAAAACCTTACTCTCACAATGTATGCAAGTATAAATTCGTTAGAGATAAATGATAGGCCTAAACATATTCTTAGATATAAATGGTAGGCCTAAACTTGGTTTACAATAATTGAATAGAATAAATGTATAAAACAATGTGTTAACACATTGATGGCAGGCTATTTCAAGCCAAAACTATTTCGTGCAGCTGGCTATTTTTCTGCAGTTAAATATAAAATGAAAACATCTAAACAAGTTTCAATAAATTGCATGGGCATGGAAAGATGAGTATACTCGTGACTAGTCAACAACGTTTGGCCATGAAAGCACAAGTATCCTCGTGACCGGTCAGCAAAGTATTAAAATGTATAAAAATTAGAATCTAAATGTCTTAGGGGAAAAAAAGATTTTAAAACTTATAAATAAGAGACAATTTCAGAAGCCTGTACAGAGATATTATTACTTTTTAAGTAGGAAAATAATTTGGAACTATAAAAATATATTCGATTGACATTTTAAGTGAAGAGGTTTCACACGTATTCCAGGTGTAGTTATAGCAGAACACCAGGGACTAAGTGCCTTTAGTCTTCATTATCATTCTTTGAAATCATCAATATTTTTTATTACTTCAGTGACTACTATGGGGGTTTGAAATTTGAAAACATCTATTTTAATATTATATGTAGCCTAAAATTCATAATGTGGCATTTTGACACACATTTGGGTTAACAATTTAGGTAATAGGTAGTATACACGTTTTATACATTTTATATGCATTATACAAGGTTTCATACATACACAATGTATAAAACAAACTTTTATAAATCAATCCCATCCCTGCCAGTCTCACATTGAAAACAAAGTATCTTTTTAGACTATAACTATAATGAAAGTCAGTATAATGCTCCGTGTAAATTATAAAGATATAACTATAATTTACTAAACCTGGCATGGTTTGTAATATTATTCAGTTTTCCTAAATTTAATGGGTCATCAATTAAGCAATAGAGCTGTATTGTAAAAATGAATTTTCTTAACAAAATTTTGTAATTTAAGTAAATGATAATCCAAAAAATTCCAAATACTTACTGCAAAGACACCAATTATAGTTTGAAAAATCCTCTCAGCTTTTCTTTGCCCATCAAAGTCCTGAAAACAACAAAATTGAAAAAAGGAAAATGTAATATCAAAAATAACAAAAAGAAATTAATAAAAGTGCAAGAAATATGTACACAATTATTACAAGACCCAGATAGGTTAATTTGTGACCAAGCTATGGTAAAGTTTAATGGGTAAAGTTTACCTTCTATCATTTTATTGAAGAGTTTTAGGCAAATTTGAACAGGACGAAATAAACACTAAGGCTATACAAGAGTCTATAAAAGTTTACACATTTATAGAACTGTTGAAACAAAATTAATTTTTTATCAGTTGTGAAAATAGGGCCATATGCATCAAGCAATTTAGAAAATTGCATTTAAAAAAATTCATATATGTGTTATAAATTTATATCACTTTGTACAAAATAGTCTAAAACAACAAATACCGTTTCATATAATGTATTGTGACCTGTTCACTTTTAGTAGTAGTTTAAATATTTTTCGAACTTTTAGTGTTTGTGTTACATATGGCTTTATTCCGGAAATTAATCCATACAGATTAGACAGCCCACAACAATACAAAGGATCAAGGAAAGAACAAGGAACAATAAAATAACAAAACCAAGAAACATATACATAAATAAAATAGTTCAGTCATAAGGAGTTCATACTTGTCCTGGCATCCCAATACAATTTGCTGATGTCCCCGGTTCTCTGTGAGTTTTTGTCAAGTCCAGAGCAAGTTAGGAGGTGATCTGCATTCATGACGTCTGCTCTGCAAATCTGACAAACGTTCGTAGGAAATATGCCGATTTTGAACAGATGTTCTGCCAAGCAGTCATGTCCAGTCTGTAGCCTGAAATTTGCCACTGTCTCCTTGCGGGATTTGTAGTCATACGATTTCCAACAGTAATAGATGTTTTCCCAGATTTTACCTTTCAATTTTTCCACCATATCGGAGTTATTCACTTCTTTAAATTTTTCAAAAACGTGTTTTTTGAGAGAATCCGGTGTAACAGGTATAATATCGTGCTGAATGTGGGTTCCGTTTTTTGCAAGCAAATCTGCCTGTTCATTGCTTTCAATACCAACGTGTGATTGAATCCACTGGAAGACAATAGTTTTTTCCCTACCTTTAAGAAGATTCAGGGATTGCTTGATTTCAGACAAGACCATAATCTCAGAGCAGTGATTTTCTGTGACGACTTGGATGGCTGATATAGAATCAACCAAAATAACCACTTTAGAGAACATACTGGTTTTGGTTTCTAGATTTTGAATACTAGATGAATTGTGAAGATTTCGGCATCAAAATTGAACATATAGCGGCAGACAGGGGCACTCTGGGAAAATAGTGCACTATAGACACCAGCTCCCACTCTGTCTTGAATCTGAGACCCATCTGTATAAACTCGAGTCCATTCATCTTCCGGATACTGTTCGTTGATCATACACAATGATGTTGCCTTCAAAACAACCTCTGGGATATATTTTTTCCCCGATTCTAGAACTGTCAGCTTATTTTGGATTTCCATATAATCAAAAGGGTTGATTAGCCTTTTAGCATTTTCCATTGGTATGTTAGCATCAAATTCCTCAAGTATTTTTTGACATACTTCTACTGGAGAAATTTGCATTTTTAGAGAGCTAGATTGATGATCTTGTAACCATTCTGCTCTTTGAGAGCCCAATATTTTAATGGAAGCTCCAACCGCTTGCTTCTTGATTTCTGTGAGGATGGGGGGATTGGAAATATAAATTTGCATTGCTGGAATTGGTGTGGTCTTGACTGCTCTAATAATTACCCTGAGAGCTTTATTCTGAGCTTTTTCCAATATATTAGGGATTGTTTTGTTTTGTTTTTTGCAAGGAGTGACATGCTCTTAAAAAGTGACAATTAGCAATTATGAATTCTTCAATTTTCAACATACACACATCTACTGATATTAAATTTAATTTTTTTTCAATTATTATTTTAAATAATCATGTAAATAGTTGAACTGCTGCCAAGCATTGCATTTTACGAGTGTAATTACTCCTTAAAAGAAGCAAAAAATTTTGAAAGGTTGCCCATATTCAGTATTTACAAAAAAAAAAAAAAAATCCAAAGGATAAAATATCCTTTTATTTTTTATTTTAAGGCAATTTTTTTTTAATCAATGTGTATATTGTAAACTCAAAGGGTTTTGCTATTATTTATTTTTTTTCAAACACAGCATACAATCTACATGATTTAAAAAAAATAGTATAAATATTATATTATAATAAAACAAAGAAAAAACATTTTATAATTTTCAGTTACAATAACTCTTAACAAGTATTACTTACCAAGCGATCAGCAATATCACTGATATCGATACAAATTTGATAAAATAGTTTCTATTTGCTGATTCATCAAATGGAAACTAATCAAACTTTTACCTTAACAAAATACACACTGGTCTTGGCAATATATATTTATAAAAAAAAAACTATTTTTTAAACACATTAAAACTTAATCCTTTAATAATTTTCTCCCACAATGTTCTTCCTTCACAGCTGACCGCACCCATAGCAAATTCATTTAAAAAGTTCTTTTCTTGGAAATCTTTTATTTATTTATTTATTTGCTTTATGGAAGTTTTTGTTTGTTTGCAGAAAGCATGTGTGAGAATTTGGTGACAGATTTGAAAATTTAGTAACAGTGCTAAGTGGTGTAGGTATTATGTAAGTAATGGGCATTTATTTATGACCCGGACAATTCATTCTAGTATACAATATAACCCTCAAATTATATTAGTTCATTGCTATTAGTTTAGGAATTAACCTTCTTTACTCAGTCTATGTGTGCAAAAGATTAATCCTGCAAGTTGGATAGTCATCCTTTCCTTTACATGGGTAAATAAAACAACATAGCAAAGTAATAGCACAAAACAAGCAGTAAGTAAATAATCTAGGTCTATAATTTCTCTTTACTTATAAGAAATGTTGATAATAACACATCGGTGTTTATTTAAGATAGAATAAGTTCCCAGATTTTTAGATTTTTCAAATTGATATGTCTATCCTGTTTTAAAAGTAGCTTTGAAGTGACTATTTTTAAAAATAGTTGTAGTAGCTACTTTTAAAACAAATAGTCCCATAGTTGCAGTAAACTACATTTGTTATAAAGTAGTTATAGTTGTAATTTGTAATTTATTATGAAAAATAAGTAGTTTTTCCGATCACTGGTTAAAGGGAATCAAAAATTGCTGAATGTCAATTCTGAAACAAACATTATACCCTTTTTTCGGAAAAAAATAAAATTTATGAAATTTTAATTGCTATATAGGATATTAAGGAAAGTCTTGGATCAAGCAAATAACTGGAGAATTGGGATTATTGAATATTTTTTATGCAGGTGTATAGAAAACCCTTATAGCGAAGCAAGATAAGACAACTTTTGCAGTGGAGGAAAGTGGGTCGATAGCATGATACTGGCGGGGGGGGGGGGGGGGGCTATTTTATGTCTTATTAAAGATAGGGGGATAAATCAATTATAAATTTGTAGAGCATTGCAAGATTAGTACAACATTTTTAAGAGAGACAATGTTAATAATCTGCATGTAACGGTGTAAACACAGAGACATTGGAAAACATGCAGAAACATCTTATTACATATGTGCAAGCATGCATCATTGCTGAAGGTAAACATTTTGTATACAATAAAGTCAATTTTAATCTGCCGCATTGTCTAAAAATTCAAATTTTGGAAGGGAGGATTGCTGACACTCGCAAACACCTGTATATAACTCCTTTCACAAGTCAGGAGCTTTGCCCCCTATTCACTGGCACTCACTGAGTAAGCTTTTTCGGTCTACCCAATGTTTGTTAGCACTCGACAAGTCCTGGAGTTCATTTTTCAAGCTATTTCAAAACGGCTAACACACACAACCTCCTTGGTGCCCTCTTTCTGCTGATGCTCACCAACCCCACGGTGCTCAGAGACTTAACTCCTGTTCATTGCCATTCACTAATCACTGGAGCTTACTTTGTGAACTTTTTCATAATGCATAGATAGCAGGCAGGCATAATACACCTTTGTCCCTTGTTTGCTGATGCTCACTAACACCTGGAACTTGCTTCGAAAGCTCCTTCACTTCACTGCCGTTGCAGCTATAAGCACATGTTGCTCCGGATACCCCAAAATCATTAATGCTCGCCAACTCCCTAAGCTGAGATGCTCTGCCTCTTGTTTGCTGTGCTCGATAATTGCTGGAGTCACATTTCAAGCTCCTTCATCCCACATGCCATGCAATCAAAATTTTCCCATTGGGACTCTACCTTATTCGTTGATGCTGCTCAACCCTCCTAAATTTCACTCTGCTAGCTTTTTCACCTCTCTCCACAAAATGTGAATACTATCATTCTATGTCGATTCAACCAAAAACATGAAAATAATTTTCTCAATTTTTTAAAGCTACATATAACAAAGTTATATAATACCATACAACATTGTAGTTGATTCCTTGCATTAACTTTTCAGCATATATTTTAAAATACCCCCCTTACCTCCCCCCTCCCCCCCCCCCCCCCCCCCCAAAAAAAAAAAAAAAAAAAAATTATGTGTTTCTGACAATTAGGTTTAAAGCAAGAAAAAATGTTATTATCAAACACAAGTTTTCGTTTCATTTTTCCATAAAGCCAGTACCAAGTGTTCAACCATTTATTTGAACATTTAATGCCACAAACTAAAATTCATGAAATCCACTAAAATCTTGCATGGTAGTATAAGTTTGCTGTATGTAACTTTGTATAAAATTTCAGAAAAATCGAAGGGAGTGTGTAGCATGCTTGGTTGAAGTGGCATAATCCAATCTCTGTTACCTACATATTTACAATAAGACAATTATTGTGGAAGACCCAGGCCACCCGACTCACCCTAGGGTATGAGTAGCTGGTTGAGGATAATTATTGTGAAATAATTACATTTTAACTGTAATTGGTCATAACAACAATAGTTAAAATTTGAAAATAAATGAAGGTAAAATTAGGCAAAAAATTAAATTTCCGCTTAAATTGTATAACAAATAGAAATTGTAATTGGACTGTAACCAAAATAGAAGGCGACACATGCACAGTATTCTAAATCATGAAAAATTACAAATCATTTGATACCACAGGTCCGGCGTTAGCCATAACAGAAAATTTTAAAAGGCTTCTGTCGTCGTCGGCGGCGGCAGCAGCAGTGGCTACATAGAGCTTTTTATATTTTAGAGAGAAAGTTATTTGGGTGATTTTATGAATTTTACAAATTCTTATGTGCTAACATTAATTATGTAATTTTAAATCATTAAAGTTTATAGAGATGATATTTGAGGAAATGGGAATAAAATATTTTACCAGTTTAGTACCGATTTAAACCAATACTTTATTACACATAAATCTAGTCATCAGTGGCGAGTCTAGTTTTAATCAGATACATAATATTCTAAAATAATGAGTAGCAAAATAAAATTTTACCATATGGACTGGAATATTTTTTATTCGCTCAATTAAAGAAGCCATATTTAAAAGTTCAAAGCTGTTTATAAAATATTGAGCTAATTTTCTTTTCTGACAGGACACGTAATGTTAGACCGTGCAGTTAAGCTTAAAAAAATAAAAATTATATAGTTTGCTTAAAGTGATTCATATAAAAAATATAAGGCTATTCAATTTAAAAAAATTACTCCTAAATAAAAACAATAAAATTTCTTATAATAATATATTGATTTTCAAAAATCTGTATATTTTGCTTCTAAAGTATTTCTTTATAAGTAAGTATCACACTTCACACAAAGCTATCATTTTACCCCAAAAATGAAAGAAAAGTTGTGTTTATCATTTTAAAAAAAAATCATACTATTTACAATATTATTATTTTCAAAATGGCAATATCTATTAGTAAACAAGAAACAGCATGTAGCCGAAAGTTGTAGAGCTGTGACCTCTTATCAATCATTTTCGTATCTTGAAACAGATTTTTCCCTTTTTCAAGAAATCATCAATAGTGTACAGCACCATTTCATAGAGGGGTTATCAATTTATTGTATTGACTGCTACTATTTATTAAGGTATAGTTGTGAAAAATTTTGTTTGCCACTATCTATTAGTAAACCAAAAAAAGTGTGGCCAAACGTGGCGTAGTCAAATTTTCTGTCATTCTCATAACTTGAAGCTGATTTGTCTATTAAAGATCATTTAATGAACAGCATAGAGTCGTTTTAAATTTATTAATTGATGATTCTGAAAAAAAAATCTCTAAAATTGTTGAAATATATTAATTAAATACTTATTCCTTCATGTAATTTTTGACAGCAAAGCATATAAGACTGACCCCATGATTCTAGGATGAACCATTCTTGATATATATATATATATATATATATATATATATATATATATATAAATATATATATATATATAAATAAATATAAAATTGTAATACTTTGGGGGGGGGGGGGGGAGGAGCTTAGACTTTTAAGTGTATTAAGTTGCCAAATGAATCGAGGATGCATTGAAAATGCAAATTGGCTGTAATAATATCAGAAAAGTATTGATGAGCAAGTAAACTTAATTCAATGCATCATGAAATAAGAAAATGCATTTGAGTCTGTAGGGAAAGTCATGTGTTGCCTACATCAGATTTTTACTTGAAAGTCAAAATCTAATATTATAAATCTGATATATGATATTATATTGGAAATCCATACAATACATGGTAATAAAAGGGAGAGTATTGAAATCATATCGAAAATGGCAACTCAAGTTTTTGGCGGATCCTTCAAGCACTCTAGAACTCGAAAATACTAGCGCGACATCTGTGCAGTGTATGTATCTATCCACTGTAACTGAAAAATTAATGGATTAATTTTCGCAAGTATTGATAGGTAAGTCACTTGGGGTTTAATCTGGTGCTGATTAGAATTTGGTGCGATTTGAAAAAAAAAAGAAAAAAAAGCCTATCTTTTCTTGTGAAATAGTATTCAAAAATCGTATACATGTACTCTTGCTGAAGAACTAATTGACCAAATTTTACAAAACTTGGTAGATAAGTTACTTGTGGGTTATCCTGATGCTGATTAGATTTTGGTACAATTCGGAAAACATGAACCTACTTTTTTACGAAATGGCTGCAAAAATCTAAAATGAAAGACTGCATATGCTCAAATGAATCAATTAAATACTTGTTTTATATGCAATTCTTGATGATGAAAAAAATAAGACCAACCTCATAACTCAGGACTAACTGTTTTCGAGCTGCCCAGGTGGTGAAGTGGATAGCGTCACCGGCTGCTGTCTAGTGGGCTTGGGTTCGAATCCCGAGTAAGGCATGGTTGTTTTCCTAAGGATGAAGACAGTCTTCCGCCTTCTGGGTCCTCGTTAAATGAGAAGCTGCACCCTTCAGACCTTAGTCAGTGATGCTTGCATGTATTAATAAACTTTGTATTCTTGTCTTGTGTGTCATTCTCTCTGTCCTTCTTCTGGTGTCACTGGACCTGTATTCATGCTAATGCAGAAACAGGGGTCATAAGCAACAACAACAACAACTGTTTTCGAGATATATTTCAAATTTTCGCATTTTTACCATGTCGCCTTTGAAAATGCATCCAGTCTCCAAGTGAAAACTAAGCTTGAATTTAAACTGAAAATTCAGAGTAGTTTCAAAGAATTATCTAGGTTATTTTGTGTAAATAAACCAAATTTAATGAATTGTGAAAGAAAGAAAATGAATTCGACTCTGGGGAAAGTCGTGTGCTGCCCACATCAAATTTTTACTGTTGTGAATATACTTAAAAAATAGCCAATTTTGAAAAATAAATTATGAAGGGAAAAGTCATTCGTATTTATAAAGAAAAACACATATTACTTAATTTAATAAAAATATTATTATTACAGGTCTGCCACAGGCGACTATTTTTCGCCCGAGGCGACTATTTTTAGCCCGAGGCGACTATTTTTAGCTAAAAAGCGACTATTTTACGCAAGTGGCTACTTTTTTCGATTGTGGCAACTATTTTAAAGAAAAGTTCAGGTTTTGTTTTTTCCCATTCAACCACGAGAATCAATGCTTGCGTCATGACGTCGAATGCCCAACATCAGACGGCATCTGAAATCTGGAATTCAGCTGCAAGTGCCTGGTGACACTTATACAGGGGGAATCTTCTGCGCATAGCATTCTGTATGCTACGTGACAAACCCATGCAGCACGGCGAACTATAAAGACACGTATCTCCCGTCAACCACGCCCATGCAAGGGGGTAAACTGAAACTAGAAGTTCTTGTTACAATAACCATAGAGTCAAAACACTTCTGAATGTTATTCATTCCTTGATTATTATGGGAGTGCCAGATGGAAAACATGGTTAAGTGACCTTGACTGCATAAGAAGTTCGCAATCCATTCATTCGAATTGGTTTACTAGGTACTTTTTTATTTTAGTCTTTTTATTCAAGCCTCTCTCAGAGATCTTCCATTTGGAGAATTTGTAAAGAAAGAAGATATTTATTCTACAACTAATATATGTAAGTACAATTTACCTATTTTTTATGCTAATATCATTTTCAAGGGTAGGATTTCGCTACATAAATACACACAAACGTGCCAACTCTCAGGATTTTGGCCGGAGGCTCTGGACTTTTCATTACTTCTCCAGCCTCCGGATTACTAACGAAATTCTCTGGCTTTTTTTTTTAATTTGAAATTTATCAATTAACCAGACATGGTATAATTCTTCGGAAACACCGATTTTCTGCGTTTTTAGCACTGATTTTTACCTTTCCCGGCAGGGGCGGCATTTCAGCATTCCATTTGGGGGTGCGAGATTTGTATGTATGAAAATCCACAATATGGAATAAATAAAATGTTTGTTAATAGGGGGGGGGGGGGGGAGAGGGATCACAAAATTGAATTGATGTTGAGAAAAATAATTGTTGTTAACATAATTTTTGTACATAATTGTGTTGACATAATTGTTGTTAACATAATTTTTCTAAATACAAATATCTACACTTATTTATCTTTTATTGAAGTTTTAAACGCCGGTTCTTAGAGTCTGGAAGAAGAGAAAATTTTATTACAATATCATCATAATCCAGTGGTATATCTTGTTCGATAGCTAAAGATGAAAGTCTTTCTTGTCCCATTGTACTGCGAAAATAATTTTTCAACCTCCCAATACAGTAAAATGACCTTTCACAGGTGGCTGAGCTGATTGGCACAGTCAAAATCAATTTAACTAATAATGTTTTGACAGGAAACACTTTTTTTAAATTCCGCTCTTTAAAATAATCCAGACGACTTTTAAAATTGGGATGGTCTATGTTTCCATTTTTTACCATTGAATAAAGCAGTCGCAATTCACACAACATATCCTCTTTCTGGAAGTCATACACATTGCATATGCTTGAAACTTTTTATTTTTATTTTCTGACATCTGCTCCAGATAATACTGAACTAAGGGCAAACAAAACAGATATATTGTTCTCATTAAATCTTGTCTCAATTTCATTAGATACTGAATGTATAATTTCATTTTGAATATTGATTCTGTGATATGATTTAACATCACCATAGGGAATTTTTTTTCACCTCCGAATTCGCTTGAAATTTTTTTAAACCTATTCAATTTTGGTCCAGAATAAGAATTTTTTTTCGCGAAGTTCTGTCACAAAACTCCACACTTTATTGAAATATGCATCAGTACGAAAAGAACTAACAGTTTCAGTAGTAGCTTTAGCCAAAGCTTGCACAGTCTGAAAATTAAGATCAGATGACTGAAGATGCTTTGAGAGAGTACTGCATTGATCAAAAACATTGCGCAATACAAACAAAGTGAACAAAAATTCGAACGATGTCATGCATGTTAAAAGGGCTTCGGCTCTTCCACCATTGAGAGAATCGTTTTCAGATAATTCTTCCAGTGTTAAAATCACCGCTACAAAATTATCAAGTAGTGCTTTTATGGTTTTAACTCTGGAAGACCACCTCGTATCACTTAGTGATTGTAGAGTTGAAGAACCTCCAGAAAAAGTATTTGTTGATAAGCGAATATCTTCAAAAATAGCATGTCTTTTATATGATATTTCTCTGAAAGAATATAATGCATTGAGCTGCTGAAATGCATTTCTAACAGAAGGAATGGATGAGCATGGTCGAACTATGCATAAATTTAATCGAGCACTTGGAATTTTCAAGTGAAAAGGATAACATCACCCCAATCTTTTCAAGTTGAAAAGGATTCGTTCCAGCCGGAAGTGGGAACTTCACTGTGAAGGTTGGCGCTTTTGAAGCTCCATGGCATGAGAAAACTGACCAGTGGACAGTCGATAAAAAAAGGGAGAAGCCGATAGACAACGAGGGAAATTTTGGGGGCGCGACCACGCCCCCTCGCGCCCCCTATTTGCCGCCCCTGATTCCCGGTATCGTAGCAAATCCATAATAAAATGCAGGGTTAAGCCAATCAAATTAACGGAGATTTACGGCCGTGTGTAATTTAAATTAGGATCTCGATCGCTTATTTTAAGAAAGTAATAAATATACTTCTTCAAAGGTTGTCTAATTCAGCATAAATCGCTAAAATGTTATTTTGTTCATTAATTTCGCATAACCACTGCGATTGCGCAATTGGGCTGTGGATTTAGCGTGAAAATGCATGAATTTTAGTCATGCAATGAACGTTCATAATTTTCATTTGAGGTAGTAATAGGTTTTGTAATAAAAATGGATAAATGTTTGTGTCTAAAATAAAAGTAGCAATTTGTACTTTATAAAAAAATTGATCTGTTACGGAGGAATACATATGTATACAAATAAATTATAGGGGAAAAAAATGATTTATTAACATAGAGAAATTGCAGTGTTGCAATTTTAAGCACCTTTTGATACTTTCCACCCCCATGCCAAATACAACATGCGTAAAATTTCAATAAAGCAACTTTAAAATGCTCATGAATTGCTCAAATCAGCTGACATTAAAAATCTTTATTTAAAAACAAAATAAAATAAATTAGTAACAGTATCAAGTGGTTTTAAGGGTAAAAAATATCTTCATTTCCTCAGGAAATAAAATTATGTACGATGCAAAACAATATAATTTAGATTAAAAAATCTTAGAAAGCAATTTTTTATGCAAAATATGGATGGCATTTTGTATGAAATTTCACATTACTTCTGAAAATTAAAGGCAGCTTATCAATATATATTTTTGTGAGAGGGGTCATGGTCATAGCCTCTGGGCCAATTGTTTAACTAATATTTAAATACTTATTGAGGAGGGGAAAATCAGAATATATTAGTAATTTAATTTTTTAATAAATCTATTATTAAAATAACTGCTTTTGGTAAAGCATTTGCATTATTTTCAAGTATTAATAATATCTTATTTTTTTAGATTCTGATATTTAGATATGGGGAAGATATATAAAGTTCTATCTGAATGGTTTAGAAGGACTGACAGTTTAGGTTATAAATTTTCAATGTGGTGTAAGAAAGTTGATGAAAAAGATGTATTCTGCAGCATCTGCAATAAAAATATAAATATTTTTATTGCAGATGCTGCAGAATACATCTTTTTCATCAACTTTAATGAAGTACAAGTAAAATTTATGTATGATTAGTTGTGGGGTGGAAATTATAAGTTCTTCTTCTTTTACAGTTATCATGCCTAGAAAGAAAGGGGATGAAAAATTGAAAAAGAAAGAATATGATAAGAGAAGACGGGAAAAACTAAATAATGATCCTGAATCTAAAAAGCAGATGCAAATCAAAGAACGTATGAAGTACTTAAAAAAGAAACAAAAAGGTCAGGTAAAATCAGTTTCTGAAATGAAAGTTCAAGAATTAAAGATGAAGAGGTGAACATGGGAAAAAAGTTCAGCAACATATAGAGCAAAAAAGAAAAAAAAGAAAATTTATCAAATGCTATGGAAGCTGAAACTTCAACATCTCAAAAGAGTAGAACTTTAGAATTTTAAAATAATGAATTTTTTGAGCTCTCAACTTCTAAAACATCTTCATCTAGATTGGAAAATGGGAAAAAACTTAGAAGGAAAAATAATGCAGAGATGATATGACAAATGCAATCACTTAAACTTCAGTTAACTGCACAAAAAACAATAGCAAATAGGTATAAGTCAAGATTTTATCGACTAAAAGCAAGTAAACTGCTAACACGTGAAGGGGAAATGCTTATACCTAGAAGTAAAATAAATAATTTGTTAAGGAAAGAACATGTTTTTCCGATCATATGAAAGAAATTAATTTTTGGTGAAGCTTTGAATGCTCAACTTACGGAAACTTATAAGAGTTTAGGTAAATCACAGAAAAGGAAACAAATTTTTACAAAGGTGATTGCAGGGAAAATTACAAGGAAATACAGATTAATTAAACACTATTTATCATTTATGAAACACAAGAGTTTTAAAACATATGAAATTTATATAAAAGATGGGTTATTAAAATATTCCAGAGCAAAAAGAGAATCCCATTTCAGATTAATAAAAAAACAAATTGCTAACTTTTTCAATGATGACGAAAACACTAGATTGTGTGCAGGAAAGAAAGAATGCATAACAAGGAAAAAAGTGAAGATGCAAAAAATATTCTTGCATGATACCTTAAAAAATTTACACAAAAAGCTTCAAAATGAAACTGGGCAAATTATCGCATACTCTACATTTTGTAAAGTTAAACCGTTTTGGGTTGTAAGGCAAGATATCGAAGATAGGGATTCAGTAAAATGTATTATTCATGCGAATATGGAGTTTATTGTTAGCAAATTTAAAGTGGAGAAGCTAATTAAAACCTATGATGTAACAAATATCCTAGATATAATTTGTTGTGATCGTTATTCAAGTGATTGCTTGTTAAGAAAATGTTATGTCTGCAAAAACTATGCTGTACAATTTAACGATTTTGATGAAAATCAAACCACAAACTTAAACAAATGGGTATATAATAAGTGAAAGGAGGAAAAAAGTCAGCTCGAAAACCATTGAAAGAAAATTTAGAGATTAGATTTTTATTTTAGCTGCCAAGTATGAAAATAAAATATATTCAGGAGAGAACTTAAAAACTGATGGAACATATGTCATCATAAATGCAATGGAACCAACAGGAAATGGGAAATTCAAGTGGCCTTCTAAAAAAAGATGTCCATGAATACCCAATATGTGACATTGTTAAGAAGATAGAGCCTTCAGTCCCATGTGATAACCGAGGAAGCAGATTTGTTTTTCCTGGTCAAAACTTTAATTAAAATAATTGTAAAATAGCTATAGAAGGAATTAAACAGATATTTAAACTTAAACATAGTTTTCATTAAAGTTTATAGTATTTTACTTTACCCAGTATTGCATTTTACATGTTCTCGAATAATTTCATCATTCCCTCATTGTTGTGATCATTCCCTCACTTTAGTGAAAAATAAAAAACCTAATAACTATGGTATTTTTTAAGATTAAGCTGAACCACTATTTTTTTCACTGCAAGCATCTTGGACAGTACCTTGCATAAAAAAATTAGAAAATAACGACATGTTTATTTTTTTTTCGTGTCACATAGCAAAATGGCCTATTTGCGTAGAATCGCCCATTTATTGTGGAACAAAAGGATTTGCTGCCTTATCCCAACATGTCTTGACAAATGTGCATAAGGAAAATGCTACATTAATATTGCACCACAGTCAATTGTCTTTGGTTATAAAACCTCAAGATCAAGCAAGCAACGAGGCTTCCACAAATGCATCTATTCCTATTCCAGCTAAGCAAATCCAGTTATATAGTTGTAAAGAAGCTGTTACCAGGGCTGAGGTTATGTGGACTTTATAATCTGTACAATGCAACATGGCAGCTGCTGCAAGTGATGACTTAAAAAATATTTTTAAAGTAATGTTTCCAGGCTCTGATATAGCAGAAAACTTTCGTTTAGGCCGAACGAAAATAACTTATTTCATCACTGAAGCATTAGGGCCTTATTTTAGAAAACAGTTTATTGATGATGCCCAGAATGCATACTATTCTTTGTTGTTTGATGAAACAACCAATAATGCTGACAAAAAGGAGCTCCAATTTAAAATCAGATATTGGTCTCCAAAAAACAGTGAAATTGTTTGTAAAACATTTACAAACTGTATTTCTTGGACATTCTACTGCAGAAGATATTTTATTGCAAATTCAACAAGTGCTAAATAATGCCTGTTTATCGACTAATAATTTGCTAATGTTGGGATCGGATGGGCCTAATGTAAATAAAAAAATATGAAGATTGTTAAATACTTTGTTGATAGAAGAAAGAGGTCATGGTTTATTAGACATCGGTTCATGCAATTTACATATTATTCACAATTCTTTTTTGAAAGGACTTGTTGAATATGGGGATTCAGTATGCGAACTCATAACAGATCTTTATTTCTATTTTAAAAAATTTGAAAATTGTCAGGTTAAAAAGAATGTTGTTCGCCATCGCTTTTTAAAGCATGTGTCAAGCCGTGGGCTCACTGTAGGGCCTGCAGCAGATCATGTTTGAGAACAGTGGGCTGCAATTGAGCATTACTTTTGATATTTGTACCTGCAAATAACAAAAAGTTGATGCAGACAACAAAGTACAGACATATTGTGAAAGCCATCAAGTATATTGATATAAAAATTGAACTCACTTTTATCTTAGATAGTTGTGAAATATATTCATGGTTCATGGAACTCTTCCAAAAATCGGATCCTTTGATTCATGTTTTGAGTAATGAACTGCTAGTTATTTTAAGAAAACTTGCAGGAAGAATTTGCAAGCCTGATGCAATTAATGTTGAAGGTCTTATTGAAAACAAACACCTTTTAAGAATGACTGATATAGATATTGGGCAAAAAACAAGAATTCAACTGGAGTTATTGAATGAAAAAGACAGAATGCCTATATACCACAAAATTCAGCAACATTATCTTGCATCTTACAATTACATAGTAAAAAAGAATGTAGTGCAAACTGACAATGTCATGTTTTATTTGCAGTGCCTGAATTATGAAAAAATATGTGAATCAAAAAGTGTTCAGTATATTTCTCAAGTAGTGAGCTCTTACAATTGAAAGGTATTAACGAGCTGGAAGTTAAAGATAAATGGAGGCTACTTCAAAATGAAGTGAAAAGTTTGGAAAAAGAAAACAGGATTGACCTTTTTTGGCGCAATATTTTTACTAAGAAAACTGAGTCTGGGTATTATCAATATCCGACATTGACTAAAGTAATTAAGGCATCTCACAATATCACATGGAAACAGTGATGTTGAAAGAGGATTTTCTTTGTCCTGTAGGATCCTTGCTGAGGATAAAGCATCAATGTCAGAGAGAGTCTTAAATGACAGATTAACAATTAGGGATGAACTAAAAAACTATACAGATGTTAGTGAAGTTCAAATTTCAAAGGAACTTTTAAATCTGGCATACAATACCCGACACCCATATGAAAGCTTGTACTACAGGAGAAAATAGAGGTTCGAGAATCTGCCGATACCTTATTCAATGTTGCCAATGACAAATTGAAACTGGCAATTAAAAATAAGGATTTTGATGGAATTCGAGTTGCACAAGGAATGATGGAAGGGACATTGAAATTAAGAAAACAAGAGCGAGAACATGAAAACAAGGAAGAAAAATTGAACAGAATAATGATTAAGCGAAAGTCTAGCCTTATTGACTCATTCTTTACTAAGAAGCCTAAATCTTAATATTGGGCAAATTAACATATATATTATAATATATTGGATTTGAAATTAATTTCAGTATTTAGTGAATTTCAGTCACTATTTTCATTCTGTACAATATCATTATAAAAAATCCCTTTAATTTAAAATTATTGATTTTTTACAGTGAAGTTAATTCTGCTTCCATTGCTCCAATACAGCATATCTGCTCCAAAACAGGCTTCTTACTGTGTGAAATTTGCTGCCATCTTACTCCGAAATGTAAAATTTAGAAATATTTGTCATCAGTGATGAATGTCTTTTCACGCTGCTTCAAAAAACATTTTTCCAGCATGCCACATTTCATGATCAGTATTTTAATTATTGTGTGCATTCTAAAATATTAATCCATTGCAATTGTGTAAAAGTAGTATACAAACCATAACTATGTCACTCAAGATATGGGAATTTGTTTTTTCAAATTTATTTAAAAAAAATTTTTTTTTAAGGAATAATTTATTTATTTTTGGTTTGTAAATTTAAATAAATTAAAACACACCTCATTCGTACTCTACAGTGAGCCTTCAGGTCTGTCGTGTGGTCTGGGTTTTTCACACCTCATTCGTAAAGCTTGTATGAAATTATGCAACATAGTCTACTTAGGGCTGCCCCATAATAATCCATCCATATATTGCAAAATGTATTTTTTTTTATGTTGGTGAAAAATTAATGAGTACGAGGTAGAAAATAAAAAGTAATTTGTTAAAATGTTCCTCCTAAACCTTGTAGACCTGCTCCCAAATAGCATTTATGTACTCTCGAAGATGTTTCAAATCGTTATATGGTAGTTATCATCTCTGCTTTTGTCTGATTCATATACTACATTTATTAAATATTATATTTTAAATTCAGTGTCAGGAGTACCACAGTGTTATTAGGTAGTTGGTGTCATTTCATATTGTGATAACATGCAAATACCATTGATTGCTCAATTTCTGTACTTAACAATATTAGAATTATGATATTTTTTTACATTGGAACATTTATCAAATTTTGCTGCTAAATTGCAACTAAAATGGCGACATTGGGAGACTATTTTGGCAACTATTTTCACCTTATTAGGAGACTATTTTGGCAACTATTTTCAGCTTATGAGGCTACTAAAGCAACTATTTTCAATGTGTGCTTCCTGTGGCAGCCCTGTTATTACTTAATTTAGTAAAATTATTATTTAATAAAAAGAAAAATAAATTGTTCAGTTTTATTATTAAAGGCATAAGAAATATATAAATATACTTATAATTAAACTTTTTTAAAAAGTAATTCCTGTATATAATATTAAAAATTGTTCAGAAAATACCTGTTTATAATTGAATGGGTGAGTACTTATTAAATAAAAGAGACAATTTGATGGACATTGAGTTAAGCATATATTTAGTGCTATTAAAGTATTTTACCTTCAGCCGAATTACTTGCAGAAATATTCCACATTTATTACATTATCCTAAATTTTACGAAATTAATTTCTGAAAGAAAAGGCTTCTAAAGATATTACCCGCCTGCTGTTTTATCAGAACGAGTAAAATGCCACTTGTACCCTTCTAGATTTTGCATATCCCATTTCTTGAAAAAAGCACTATTCCCATTTTTCTTCAAAATTAGAAAACTAAATAATCAAAAACTTCTTTTAACGTTACCAACATTTCGAAATTTCGAAAAGTAGTGTGCAAAAAATATCAGATTTTATTTTCTAATAAATTAAGAAGAAAAAAGTGGAAAATTTTCCGGGAAAAGTTAGCAAAAAATTTTCCATTTCCAGGAAAATTTTCCAACTCACATCTCTATATATCATGAATAGTTAGTCCTAGAGTAATGGGATCAGTCTTATACTTTTTTTCATCAAATATGATGTATCAATTAAATGCTTGTTTTATATATTTGAACATAAGTAGTCTTTTATTTTAGATATTAATAATTTTTGAGCTGACCATTTCGCAAAAATAGCAGGTTCATTTTTTACCAAAACAATTATTACCAAATTATTACCGAATTATACCAAAATCTGAATAGCACCAGAGTAACCCACAAGTGACTTACCCACCAAATTTTGGCAAATTGCATTAGGTTTTAAGCTAGAGTGTATATAATTATTGCATAAACACACTACACACACATACAGACGTCATGCTAAATATAGTATTTTCGTGTTCTAGAGGTCTTGAAATATGTTGATACATCGAAAACTCGAGTTCCTATTTTCAACATGATTCCAATACTTTCCCAATACATTACCATGAACGAAAGTAAACATAGTAAATAACTTTGTTGCTCGTTATAGATAAACATCCATCATTCCTTTTGCATATTTTGAATGGAAAAATGTTGATAGGTGTGATGATGTTTCAAGGTACATATGGGAAGATTTCAAAATTTTTGATTTTATTAAATATTTTTCTAATTATACAATTTTGATAGATTAATAGAATGCAGTTTATTTTGTTTTAATCTGACCACAAAGCTTGAAGTTATCAATAATATAACTTTTACAGATCTAAAATTTAAACTTTTTACACTTTTATACCAGAATTATTTTGTAATACATCTTAAGAAGTATATAAATCAAAAGAAAAATTAGATATTAAGTTTGGTAGTGCCGTTAAAATTTTTTTTTATCCTTGTCACATTTCTTTCATAATTTACTACAATCACTGATATATTCACAATTCACTTTTACTTGTATCATGCCAACAACCTAAATAAATAATGATACTCTCTGTTGAAAGTTCTGGAAAAAGCTCATAACTTGTTATGTTTTTAACCAATCTACAAAATTCAAAAAGTTTCCAAAGTTCGCCTAGGATGATATTTTGTTAAATTCATAACCAAGATTGTTGAATTTGTTGCTGAGGTCATTCAACCTGGACCTACAAATTATAACATTGATTTTCAATTTACTTTAAATTTATTTTTCCTTAGTTGATTTAGATATTTTTATGACTAAATTTACTATTATTTTATGACTGAAATATGTTTTTAGCTTTATAATATTTTTTATGTAACAAAGTACTCTTGGACAAATTGGTTATATGTGTGTTTAGGCAAGCCCTGGATGGCTAGTGCGATACTACTAATCATACAGCATCTCATACTAACATAGATCAATTGTTCTTAATATGTCTGAGACAAAATCTATCCTTAATCCACCATCAGACTGTTTTTCAGATTCGATACAATATGGAATGATTATCTTTCTATACAGAGTTTCTAATTGTCTGTTTTATTTTCCAGATCATGCTGCCAGAACTAACTTCAGGGTCTATCAATCGAATTTTGAATGGTGACAATGTATTAGGAGCTATAATGCAGATTCTTGGCTACAAAAAAATTCCTGATACTGATGTTGATCATTATAGACTATTTATTACTGATGGTGTGACTGGCTTCCCATTTTTTATGCTTGATACTCAATTGAACAACCTGGTCACTAACAAAGAATTAGAGAAGTTCACAATTGTTCGTGTAGATAATTATGTCTGTGATCATTTGCATCCTAGTCGAAAAGTCATTAATTTATTAAATCTCACAATTTTAACATCTGGAGCCGATGTGGGTAAGAAACTACATAAATCTATAAAATTGACTGCAACAAATGTTATAAATGAAACTAATACTTCCAATCTTACAGTATTAACTTCGAAAGAAGATGTTTCTATGATGTTAGGCAGCCCTAAAACTTCATCTGTACTATCTTCAAATGCTGCAAATGGAACTGATACTTTCAATAGCATTCCCTATGTATTCCCACGGGTAAGAAATGGAATTTAATTGCTTGCTCATTTGTGATATCATTTTTATGAATGATGTGTTTGGAAGAAGGTGTTTAAATTATTCAAATTTCTACATTCATTTTAATTACTGGTAATACAAAACCCAGCAACAAAATGTTCAAAACATTGAGTTCCCTATTACGATGTAGCTGAAAACAATAGGTCTGTTATGTTTATACAAACACACTTATGGAATTAATCACACAGTATTTCATTAGAATTGCTCAATTTGATAGACAGATTTCATGCCCACATACTCATGCAGAACCATATAGTACATCCTTTGAAACAGTTGATTTATGCCGAGGAATGTCCCAAACATGTAAATCTATAAAAATCATATTGTCAAATTTTAGAACCCATGATATCCTTTCCCTATACCTATGTAAATAAAACACCACCTTAAATATTTCACTTTTTTAATCCTGAGATCAATGCAGTTCCATTTTCATTTATAATTGAACAAAAGTCTTTACTAATCTATGATATTTATAGTTCACTTGTTCCAATTTGTCCGAGAACCAATATTGGGACACAGAAAATGGAAAACAATCGATTAGCTGCACTGATGAATTTTTAGAAAGTTTTACGTTTTTGCTATAGAAACCTTTCAACATTTTCAAGTACATTTGCCCATCTTAAATCTGTTTAAGATTTCAATATTCTGTATCATGAATATTCCATTCTGTAGTGATTGTTCAAAAGGTGGAATCCTCTATTTTCTTGAAGTTTTAGTAATTTAAATTATCTTAATTATAGTGCATATAGTTTCTCTTTCTATTTCTTTTAATCCATATAAATAAATAAAACTGAAGATCTATGTGTGTGTGTGTGTGTGTTTGTCTGAGCATCATAAGAAAACAGCTGCACCAAATGAAATTTTGTGAGTAGCCTTATATAAAATTTAGTCCATGTTTTAAGTTTCTAGGACTAGGGGTTGTGGCAATATTTTAATGAAAAATGAACCTTCCATAGAAATAACATTATTCAGACAATATTTTTTCTGCATATTCATTTAATGAAAATTATATCATGTTGCTTAGCAATAGAATTAAATCCAATTTGTTTATCTAGCAGATAAGTTTTATTAAATCTTTTTTTATTTAAATAATAGAGGAATGTATATAAAATTAAATTTTATCAGAATTACATTTTTGACTGGATTATATCATTTATGTTTTTCTAGTTTAAAAATTATGGAAATTGTTGATATTTTCAGTTTCTTACATCATATGCTTTACTTTGGAAATTATTTTTCAAACTCATATATTGGGTTTAGCCAATTATTGCAACAGAATAAAAATGGTACAGGTATATTTCTATACCATTTTAATTTTAGCACTTTCATTTTGGCATACATTGATTAAATTTCATATGTTTTGTAAATTTGTTTACAAATGAGACCAGAACGTTTTATTATTCATTTATTATTAAAGATAATTTTGTATAATGAGAATAGAGATTCAATTACTTCTTTTTAAAAGAATTGAACTAACTATTTTAATAGAATGTTTTGGATAACAATGTCATTTAGCATGCCATATGAATTTGCTCATATTTTAAATCAAGTAACATCTGGCATATCTAACAAATATATAAAAAATTTGTTAATTGTGCTTCTATCTGTCTGTTTATTATCTCAACATTGGAGAACTTACCGCTTCAAAAAAAAAAAATTCCAAATATTAAAAGTTCACTGCAAATTAGATTTTTCCACATTTATGCTTTTCTATCACTAGATTTTTCCGCATCTGGTCTAAATGATATGAACTCCTAACAAAATTGCACATAATTAGAAAAAGTAAATTTTTCTTTGAATAAGCTCAGATGCTTTTCAACAAAATTTTTACTTAATTCAGTTACTATAATTCAACTTAAAGCATGTTTAAGTATTTACATAAATATACAGATGCTGGTAATTGTTTAATTTATGTTTCAGTTTAGGCTGCCTATCCTAACTTCTGGATCTATTTATAGAATTTTGGGATGGAGTAGATGTATCAGGAGCTGTGATGCAGATTGTTACCTGCATTGCAATGATCATTGTAAACTCATTTTTGATCATCTAATTAGTTGGTCATTTGCTTTACTTGACACTTAATCAAATAGCCTGATTACTAATAAAGAATTAAAGAAATCCTTCATTATTCATATCAATAAGTTTGTCTTCAATCAAGCACAACCCGATCTGAAACATTCTCATTTTGTTAGATGATAATATTTACAAAATAACGATTCTTTCATTGAAGATTGGCTTCTGCTATGCACCTTTTTACTCCTTTTTTTTTTTCAAACTAAATTAACTTGAGTTTAATAAAAACCACTAAGTTCTGCAATTGTTTCTATCACTTCAATTCAGCATAAAGAATATATATATATTTTTTTGCAGCTAGGTAGTAATTATTTCTTTTATTTTTCAGGAAACAAATATGTTGCCAAAACTAACCTCAGGATCTATTAATCGAATTTTGAGTGGGGAAGATGTATCTGAAGCTGTAATGCAGTTTCTTGGCTGCGTGAAAATTCCTGGTCTCCGTATTAATCGTTATAGAGTACTTATTTCAGATGGTGTAACTGCATGTCCATTTACTATACTTAGTCCTCAGTTGAATATCCTGGTCATTAACAAAGATTTGGAAAAGTTCACAATTGTTCTTGTAGATGAATACCTCTGCAAACAAGTGCGGCCTGATCAAAGGTTCATCATTTTGTTAAATCTTACTGTTTTAACCCCTGGTGCAGATGTTGGTAAAAAGTTGGGTAACCCTTCAAATTCTAATACTGCTCCAGCAGCTACAACAAATGGAATTAAAACATCAAGTAATACCAACTCAAGATTAGCTCTTTCTACTAATACAGGGCCAAAAGCTATTCCTACAAATGAAACTGATACTTCCAATCTTACAGTTTCAACTTCTAAAGATGTTTGTGTGATGCTAGTCAACTCTGAAACTTCATCTGCATCATCTTCAAATACTACAAATGGAACTGATACTCTTAACAGCACTTGCTATGAATATTCACAGGTAAGAAATGGAATTGAATTGCCCATTTGTAATATCACTTTTGAAGATGATGGGTTTAGAAGGATAGCTTAAATTTATTCAAATTTCAACCTTTGTTTTGATTACTGGTAAAGTAAAGACCAGAAAGGTTTGGAACATTCAGGGCCTTCCCCTATTTATATTTTGCTGAAAACAATAGGTCTTATATTCATACATACACACATTTATTGCATTAATTGCACAGTATTTCATTTAAATTGCTCAATTTAATGGAGAGATTTCCTGCCCACAAACTCATACAGAATCATTTAGTACAGCCTTTGAAACTGATTTGTGCTAAGGAATGCCCCAAGCTTGCAAATCAATAAAAATTAGATTGTAAAATTGTAAACTTCATCACAGACTTCCCTTTATCTATGTGAAGTAAAAAATATGCCACCTTAAATATTTCACATTGACATTATAATCATGAAATCAATGCTGTACCATTTACTTTTATAATTGGACAAAAGAATCTACTAATTTTCTTCAGTAATTATAGTTTACTTGTCCCAATTTGCTCCAAGATCAATATTGGGACACAAAAAATGGAATTTTGTCTCTAAACTGTTTGTGTACCAACTGTTGAATCCCTAGAATGTTTTGTGTTTCTGTGATAGAAACCTTTCGACTCTGAGCCATAAAAGTTTGCATTGTCAAATATTAATTGCCCCAAAAAATTTTTGCAGTAATTTCTCAATAAAACTTTATCCATTGGCATTGTTTTGATTTAAAACTTGTAGTTTAATCACCCTTAGTTGAAAAATGGCCTTGAAAAAATTATGTTTTGTGATAATGTTGAATTGCTTTTATTAATTAGAAATGTTGAAACATTTTTGATTTAATTATGTAGATTCATGAGAGTTATTAGTATTCAACTGTTCTTACTTTCAAGTAGTACCCATTTCATGTATGTTTAAGATTCCAACATTTTATTCCATACTAATTCCATTCCATTATAGTTCTTCAAAGTGGAGGAAATTGTAGAGTTGTTAAGTTTTGGTAATTTAAATTATCAAAATTGTAATGCATTTCATTCCCCATTTTATTTTCTTTAATGAATACTAAATTTTTAGATGTTGCTTAGGTGTAAGTTTCTGCACATTTGCTCTAAATGATAAAAATGAATAAATGGACTTTATTGATACTCCCAATAAATTTGTCCATAATTAAATGAAAGTAAATCCTTCATTACATAGGTTTGCCGGACCTATTTAATGAAAGATGCTTTTTAACATCTCTTTTGCATAATTCAATTACTATAATTCAACTAAAAGCATGTTTATATGCATACAAATGCCTAGATATGTGGGTCGGAAAATTTTCTGCATTTTTTTCCCCTTTTAATAATTTGAAAATGCAATGTAATAGTTACTCTTTCCACATTGCTTTTTGAAAAGCAAGTGATGTTTACAAGAAGTCTTTGATCATTTAGTTTTCTTATTTTGAGCAATTTGATTTCCAATTTTGTACAGGAAAGGGGAAATGTTTAATTTTGAAGAAAAAGGGTAAACAAGACCTAGAAGTGTATAAGTGTCATTTTATTCATTCTGATAAAACAGCAGCAAAACTTTTTAGAAACGTATTCTTTCAACATTAAATTATGTGAAATTTTAAAAAATATAATAAATATGGAATATTTTCTCAAGTGATTCTGCTAAAGGAAAGTGCTTTTAATGTCACTAACTATCCTACTTAACTCAATATCCACCAAAATGTCTCTTATTTCATGATACTCACCCATTCAAATATAAACTAGTATTTTTTAAGCAATTTAAAATATTATATTTAAGGAAAAGGTTTTATTATACAAGTATTTTTTAATATTTTTATATAGTTAATAATAATATATTTATGCCTATAGTAGTCATTTAAGAAAGTGGTAGATTTAGGACTCGTGCTGGGCACAGAAAAATCTGAGTCCAAGACTTCAAGTATTAAATTGGGTTTCATACAGGAAAATCTGAATCCCATGTATGACATGAATGAATGACATAAAGGTGGGTGGCTCCAGGAGAGCCCAGTACAGCGACCAGAGGTCTATTGTACTATCCCCTGAAATGAAAGAGTCCCTAAGAAAAGAGACCAGTAGCTGAAGCAAAAATCAAAAGGCACATGACAGGAATGTCATGCAACTCCCAGGGCTCGATCACATGTCAACCCAAGTGTTCGAACCTATGGGCGGAGAACACTTCACATTCTCAGAGTATGTGTGAGGCAATTTCTTCGTTATAATTGCAACCTCTACATAACGAATCCTTAATGACACCTATAATATTTAGGTGTCTTTTAAGGGTGCAGTGCCCAGTAAGGAGCCCAACAGCCCTTCTGATGCCAGTTCTATTGAGCTTCAATAATTCCTTTTAACGCATACTAGGGCACTTACAGTTTAGTTCTTTCGCCTGCCTTTGGCCCTTAATATTACGCCAGTTCTCGCACTGAAGCTTTCTGAAGATGTCACAGACAATTCTTCCAGTCAGTTCATTAGGAACACCCAAAGCTGGCTCGGGACCAACAAAAGGTATGCTTGAACTTTTTCTAGCCAATTCATCAGCCATTTCATTACCTGGAATGCCTGAATGTCCAGGCACCCAGTAAAGTATGACTTGATTGTTGCTAGCAATCTTACAACGTGCAGTATTAGCACTCCCAGACAAGGTATGACATCATAGTAGACTTCCCTAAAGCCATAAGAGCAACCTGACTTTCAGAGCAGATAAAGATTTGGTTGCTTCTGTAATTTCTGCCAGAGCAAATTCTACAACACATTAGAATAGCAAATACTTCAGTTTGAAAGACAATAGCATAGCTATCGAGGGTAAAATAGTTTTATACCATCATCCGGACAGCATACTCCAGCACCAATGCTAGTGCCTAGCTTAGAGCCATCAGTGTACCATACAATACATTTCTTCTTATTGTAGGTACGAGTCCTCTTCCAGTTATCCCGTGAAGGGACCTGAATTTCATAAGGCTTGTCAAACGTATATCTGACAAGAATGCCATCAGATGCCATATGGAAATAAGGATGATTTATAACATTACTGTTCAGATTACTCCAAGATAAATACTTTTGAGTAATTTTTCCAGTGTTTCAGATATTTAAGTCTGTTCATGCATATGAGAGCCTCAGCTTCAATGTGCATGTAGAGTAAGTGCAATCCAAGCAAACGTTCAAGAGTTGCAGTAAGAGTTATTTTCATGCATCTAGAGATCGCAATACACACCATCCTTTGAAGCCTAATTAAATCTAATTTAGCAGTTTCACGTCTAATTCTAGACCACCATATAATGGAGCCATAGATAATGATGGGACAGACTACCATAGAGTAAATCCAATAGATAGTCTTGGGATTCAATCCCCAGGCTTTTCCAATAGCATTTCTACATGACTAGAAAATTCTTCTGGCCTTAGTTATGTAGTATTCAAAGTGTCTCTTCCGATTGAGACCCATATCAAAGTAAATTCCTAGGAATTTTACCTCCTTGGAGCAAATAAGCTTCTGACAAAAAAAGCATATGTCTCTAAGATTAAGAATATGTTTTCTTGTAAATGCAACCATAGCAGTCTTTTGCGGATTAATAGAGACCTGCATTTTTGCACCATGACTCAACACTCCTAAAAGCAGTGGAAATCATGTCAGAGATACTAGAACTAGTTATGTTCTCCAAAAGAGAGTCTACAACTAAACACCAAAGAATTGGTGGGAGAACACCTCCCTGTGGACAGCCTGCTAAAGCATGCACCGTCATATTATCACCAAGTAAAGATGCACAGATGTACCTATTTGATAACAAATTCTTGATCCAATAAGAGATCGTCATATCAACACCTTTCCTATCAAGAGCATGTAGGATGGTGTCAATGGGCACTTTATCAAAAGCACCTTCAATGTCAAGGACTAATGGATAAATATATAAAAACTAATATAAATATATAAAAACTAATGGATAGAATTTCATAAAATTTGGTAAGTCACTTGGGTGTGACCCTGGTGCTGATTAGTTTTTAGTACGATTCGGAAAAACAGAACTCACCTTTTTCTGCAAAATGGCCCACAAAAATTTCATGTATCCACTGTAGCTAAAATACTAATTGACCAAATTTCACAAAATGTGTGTGTGTCTGTCTGTCTATCTAATGTATGTATCCACTATAACTCGAAAACTAATGGACCAAATTTCATAAAATTTGGTAGGTACTAAGTCACTTGTGTGTGACCCTGGTGCACATTAGTTTTCGGTACGATTTGGGATAAAAGAACCTGCCTTTTTTTGTGAAATGGCTCACAAAAATTGCCTGTATCCTCTCTAGTTGAGAAACTAAACGATCAAATTTTATAAAATTTGGTAGAAAAGTCACTTGTGGGTTACCCCAATGCTTATTAGATTTTGGTACAATTCGATAAAAAGAACCTGCTTTTTGTTTTTGTGAAATGGCCCACAAAAATCATCAAAATGTAAAATAAAAACTACGTATGTTCAAATATATCAATTAAATGCTTGTTTTATACCTAATTTTTAGCGATCAAAAGAATAAGACCAACCCCATTACACTTGGACCAGCCGTTCTTGAGGTATTTTAGTTTTTTTGCATATTCGCTGCACCACTTTAGAAAATAAGCCCAGCTACCAAATGAGAACAAAAATTGAATTAAAAGTGAAAATTCAGTGTAATTTTAAATAATTATGGTTGTTATTTTGTGCAATTAAACTCATTGAAATGAATTACAGAAGAAATAAAGAGAACGTGAATATGAGTCTGCAGGGAAAGTCATGTGCTGCCTATATCAGATTTTTTACTTTCTCTGCAATACATTGTAATGTATAAGGAAAGTATTGAAATCATGTCAAAAATCGCAATTCAAGTTTTCGTCGGATATACGCATTTTGGGACCTCTAAAACACGAAAACACTATTTTTAGCTTGACTTCTGTGTGTGTGTCTGTCTGTGCAATGTATGTATCCACTCTAACTAAAAAACTAATGGACTGAATTTCATAAAATTTAGTAGATAAGTCATTTGTGTGTGATCCTGGTACTGATTAGTTTTGGTATAATTGGGGATAAAACAACCTGCCTTTTTTGCGAAATGACTAAAAAATTAATTACCTGTATCCACTCTAGCTGAGAAACTAATTGGTCAAATTTTACAAAATTTGGTAGATAAGTCACTTGTCGGTTACCCTGGTGCTGATTAGAGTTTGGAATAATTCAGAAAAAAATAACCTGCCCTGTTTTGCGAAATAGCCCACAAAAATCATCAAAATCTAAAGTAAAAACTGCAACTGCTGAAATATATCAATTAAATGCTTATTTTATATATAATTTTTAACAAAAAAAATGAGACCAACCCCATTACACTAGGTCTAGCCTTTCTCGAGATATTTTAGTTTTTTCGTATTTTCTCATTTTCGCTACTCCACCTTTGAAAATAAGTTCAGTTACCAAATGAGAATGAAAATTGAATTAGAAGTGCAAATTCAGTGTAATTTAAAATAATTATGAGTGTTATTTTGTGCAGTGAAGCTCAATTTAATGAATTATTGAAGAAATAAAGAGAATGTGAATATGAGTCTGCTGGGAAAGTCATGTGCTGCCCACATCAGATTTTTAACCATGTTATTTAATATATATATATATATATATATATATTATGAATTTTATTTTACTTGTATTATAAATACCAGTGGCATATCATTCATTGAAAATGGTCTGTGGAGCATATGTGAAAAGAAAATGGTCTGAAGAGCATATTTGAAATGAAAATAGACTCAACGATAGGCTGGAGAAAAATTCATTATAAATGAAATAGGTATTAAATACCCCTCTTTCCCTGTTCCATATATAAGGTAAGCAATTAAAAATTGGATTATATTTTGTGATATATATATATATAATAAAAGTTTAAAAATCCAATGAAAGAATAGAGATAATTTTCACCTCAAAAAACCCGAACATTACAAAATGCTTTACAAATAAAAGTATCAAACAGAGAATCATCAATCAAGTGGAAAATATAAATACAAACCTCTAGTCATCAAGCTGAAATGACAATCAAAAAACATCAATGGAAAGGAATCGATAAAATAATATCAAATAAAATCCAAGCATGAAAGCTTTACACGTGGACAAGCCGTAGGCCTAAGTCAAGGTATTTCATAAAAATGAACACAAAATGCATGTTTCTGATATCAGTGATAAATTATATCTATAAACTTTGATAATCTAGACAACATGCATAAAGATTGAAAAATAATAGGAAACAAGAATACCTGAAAAAACACCACATACGTCTGATCCATTGGAGTCTTGAATAAAGAGACCAATGTTGCTAATCTCAAAATATAAAAAGTTGAAAACTGCTGTTGCCAATTGTGAGAAAGAAATAACAGTGCGAAAAGTCGATAAAAGGTGATATTCAACAGTAAGAACATGTAAATGCATGGTAATGCTTATTCAAAAGAAAGTGGATGTCAGTCTAAAATAAGATACTAAGGAGAGAATTTAAATATAATCTACTATTCCAAACTTTTTAACTATACTGTGTACTAAATAAGCTGGATATTTATATAATTTGCTAGTAATTTTAAGTTTATTAATATGCATAGCATGAAATTTTTTATCAGATAATCTATAAATTCTAAAGAGCTGATTAAGTATAATATTTCTAAACAATTGAATCGAGTTACAGAAATTAAAAGGTAATAATTTATTAATGTTAAAGTTAAAATAGTCTTTTTTATCATATAAGTTAGTAACTATCCTATTAGTAGGTTCAATAGTAAGATTTAAGTCCAAAAAATTAATGTTATTACTAATAGTGGCTTCATTGGGAGTTAGTTCCAAATTATCCAGATAGAAATCTATATCTATGACACAGTTGTCTGTAAAGACCAAACAAATCAGATCATCAACATATCTGTAAATTTTATAATCTGTGGAAGTAAAAAATTTTCCATAATGATATATATATATTATGAAGAATTAATATAAATGGAAGTTAATAGATCTATACATTAATAACTTGCATCCTAAGTTTATTACCATTTAAAAATATCCCCAAAGAGAATTTAAAAGAATAAAATTATAAAAACTAGTGAAACTGTGATAGAAAAGATTTATAAATTTTAATACTAAATATAGCTTAAAATGAAATAGAATAGGAAAGCTAAGTATTTTAAGAAGGTCATTAAATATATGAAAATCAACAAAATATACATTATAGATTGCACAAACAATAAGGAAAGTCTATTACATAGCTAGACCTAAACTCGAACATCAAATAGATAATGAAATTGTAAGAATCCCTAAGAGCAAAATAAAAATAATAAAATGATGAAATATATAATATATATATACAGGGGGTCCACAAATGGTTTCCAACATTACAAATATTTATTACAATGAAACTATTACAATTACAGTTGTATGGTTTGTAGCAAAAGATAAATAAACTCATACATTTTTTTTTACTTCTTTGTTCTAGGTAGAGGCTTAATGTAGGAGGCACTGAAATCGCAAGACTGAAAATAGCAGCATTGTTTGAAAAAACATAATGTGTTTTGTGGTATCATGAGACCAAGTCACCGATTACTGTCCAGCGAAATTTTAGGAGGAAATATAGATGAGCACCACCTGATTACAAAAGCATCATTGAGTGGTATGCTAAGTTTAAGAAGACCGGAAGCGTGGCCTCCCGTCCGTCAACAGGGTGTTCAGCCATCAGTAAAGAGAATGTTGCGGCTGTGCAGCAATCATCTCTAAGAAGCCCTACCAAGTCTACTTGATGTGCGACTCATGAACTCGGAATTCCTCGATCCACTTGGCATAAAATTTTACACAAGCGACTTCACTTGTATGCATATAAAGTCCAGATAGTGCAAGCTTTAAAGCCAGATGACTGTCCTCATAGTGCTGCTTTTGCGACTGAGATTCTGCAATGGATCGATGATGATAATGAGTACCTGAAGCGTCTGTGCTTTACAGATGAGGTTATTTTTCACATCTCCGGAAAAGTAAATTGACACAATGTACGAATATGGGGTTCAGAAAATCCACATTTAGTCGTGAAACATGAAAGAGATAGCCCCAAATTGAATGTCTGGTGCTGTTTAATGCATAACAGAGTCATTAGTCCCTTTTTCTTTGCAGAGCATACAATAACAGCTAACATTTATCTGGATATGTTGCAACATTTTGTAGCATCTTAACTGAATAACTTGCAACTCATGGTGATTTACCAGCAAGATGGTGCACCACCACATTGGGAATTAATCGTACGAGAGTTCCTGGATGAGACATTTCCTGGCCGGTGGATTGGGTGTGATGGTCCGATACCCTGGCCACCACAATCACCAGACATAACCTCCCTAGACTTTTTTCTGTAGGGGTATGTCAAGGACATAGTATATGCAATGCATGTACCTGATGTGGATACATTGAGAAGAAGGATAACTGACGCTGTTGCTGGTATCACCCAAGACATGTTGCAAAATACATGGTGTGAACTTGAATATTGTTTAGGCATTTTGCGGGAGACAAACGGTGCACATGTGGAAGTTTATTGACATTGTAAAAAAAAAAATATGATTTTGTCTTTTGCCACAAACCATACAACTGTAACTGTAATAGTTTCATTGTAATGAATTTTTGTAATGTTGGAAACCATTTGTGGATAACCTGTGTGTGTGTGTGTGTATATATATATATATATATATAAATTATAACTGTAAGAATAAATACATTCAAAAGTCACTGGACATATTATTCTAACATGAAGGTAATATTTAAGAATGATTTCAAAATGTTTCAGAAAGCACACATCTCTACAAATGCCACTAATTTTTTAATGTATTTTTTAGTTTGTGCTGCCTGAATTAACTTCAGGATCTATTAATCGAATTTGGGATGGAGAAGATGTATATGGAGCTGTTATGCAGATTGTTACCTACACTAAGAGGTTGGTAATGATCTTTATAAACTAGTTATTTATGATGGTCTAACTGCTTGGCTGTTTACTAGGCTTGGCACACAATTGAATAGTCTAATTATGAATAAAGAATTAGAGGTGTTCTCCATTGTTCGTGTCAATAAGTATGTCTGCAGTCAAGCACAGTCTGGTCCGAAAATCATCATTTTATTACATGTTACTGTTTTAACAACCCTGGAAACAGATGCTGGTGTAAAATCAAAAGGCCCTAAAAGATCTTCTGCATCAACAATTGCTTCAAATAGAGCTGGTAATTCCAATAACACCAACTCAAAAGCAGCTTTTTCTACTAATAAAAAACCCAAAACTATTTCTACAAATAAGTCTGATGCTTCAAATAGCAGTATACGTAAATCAACTTCTTCTGTTAGTACAAGTAGAAAAGCTCTTGCTGGAAATGGAATGGATAGTTATAATAAAAGTGACTCAAAATCAACTTTTTATCTTCCGATACAAAGGCGGAATCCCTTATTACAAATGGAACTGATACTTCAAATAACAGTAAATCTAAATCGGATTTTTCTGTTGATGCTGGTGAAAAAGCTCTAACAACAGATTCAACTGATACTCATAATAAAAATTGCTCAAAATTAACTTATTCTGTCAATTCAGAGACAAAATCTCTTGCTGAAAAAAAGTTCTGATACTTCCAATCCTAAATTTTTAAGCCAAGATGTCAGCAAGAAGTCTAATTCTAATACAAAGGCAGGATCTCTTATTACAAATGGAATTGATACTTCAAATAACAGTAAATCTAAATCGGATTTTTCTGTTAATGCTAGTGAAAAAGCTCTAACAACAGATTCAACTGATACTCATGATAAAAATTGCTCAAAATTAACTTATTCTGTCAATACAGAGGCAAAATCTCTTGCTGAAAAAAGTTCTGATACTTCCAATCCTAAATTTTTAAGCCAAGATGTCAGCAAGAAGTCTAATTCTAATACAAAGGCAAGATCCCTTATTACAAATGGAACTGATACTTCAATTAACAGTAAATCTAAATCGGATTTTTCTGTTGATGCTAGTGAAAAAGCTCTAACAACAGATTCAACTGATACTCATAATAAAAATTGCTCGAAATTAACTTATTCTGTCAATACAGAGGCAAAATCTCTTGCTGAAAAAAGTTCTGATACTTCAAATCCTAAATTTTTAAGCCAAGATGTCAGCAAGAAGTCTTAATTCTAATACAAAGGCAGGATCCCTTATTACAAATGGAACTGATACTTCAAACAACAGTAAATCTAAATCGGATTTTTCTATTGATGCTAGTGAAAAAGCTCTAACAACAGATTCAACTGATACTCATAATAAAAATTGCTCGAAATTAACTTATTCTGTCAATACAGAGGCAAAATCTCTTGCTAAACCTCCAATCCTAAATTTTTAAGCCAAGATATCAGCAAGAAGTCTAATTCTAAAAATATATCTTCAAAATCAACAAATTCTGGAAATGAATTTGATGCTTCCAATAACACTCCATTAACTTCCACCGAATTAACTGACCTAATAATAAGTTTACTGCACAGATGATTATTAGGAAGAATGTGTGATTTTGTGAAATGAATCAGTATTATTACTACTCTTGTAGCACTAGATTAAATAAAAGTAGCTAATAGGGGGAAGATGGTGAAAAATTGGAAACAATATGTTTTTCCCTTTGAGATTTAACCCTCTTTAAAATTGTAACAAAAAAAAGAAAAAAAAAATCACTGTAGAAATTTGATTTTTGTTCTTTATTAAATTTATTAAATATATGAATTTATATTTTCACTACTTCTGTTACAATCATGTATTATTCTATAAAATATTTTAGCCTTTCACAAAAAAAAAAAAAAACCCTACACTTTTTTTCTTTGTATACCGCATTAAAATATTTAATTAAGTAAAATGATTTAATATGATTATATATTAGGTACAGTTGGCACCTCTTAATTGCATACATTGAGTTCCATGCTTTTGTATGCAATTAAACATGCGATTAAGCGGGTTACATGGATTAATATTATCAATACCCCTTTTGATTATATACAATGAAGATTATTAATATAAAATAATTATAACAATTTACATAATAAATAGTAGTAATTTACTATATACATAATACATCACTGCTATTTATTGTGTATATAGCTTTTAAACTACATGTGGAAAACCGGAGGTTACCAATTTACCCCATTTCCTTATACATCTTCCAACTCTGAAATTCACAAAACTGGTGTTTCAGCTTTTATGCAATTAACTGAGGATTGCCATGCAATAAAACAGTTATGTTTAACATTAACCCTATGGGTTTTTATTCTTGTGTCCACAATATTCCGTACATATGTAGGGCATGTGAATATCTGTTACCCGATTAGGTGAGGCTGACCATGTTATGATTCCTACTGTATTTCAAGTAAGGTGATGAAAAACAATAAAGCCTGTTTTAAATACTAACTATTGGAAAAATTGTAAACTATGAGAAAATTACATTTTTCAAGTCATTTGAATTTCTCGAAGTTGTTAAATGAATAGCGTAAAGGGAGGAAAGAAATAAAATCTCCCTAAATCAACGTACTAATAAAAATTTACTGTTCTAATAAAAGCTACAGCATGTTTGCCATAGTAGTGCATAAATATCCAATCAAAATAGCTTGTATTTTTGTATAGTTGCAATCCGAAATCGCCCTAGAATTTTTCCAGAAGAGTGAAAATACTTCCTGATTTATTTTATAGGAGTATTTTGCTTTCCAGAGGAGTAATTTTCAACAAATGAGTAATTACTCTCAATTTTCCAGATTATCATAAAAACAATTTCATGGTTACCTAAGAGAAAAAAAAATTGACTTTTATTTTAAAAGTTATTACGATTACTATATTTAAACTAAAGGATGAAACAAATAATATTTTTAATTTAAATTTCTAAAGATGTAAATTTAGATGCTAATGCATCAAATTCTAATGTATGTTTTTGAAATGGTTGCATTTCTAAGTACCCAAATCATTATTTTAGTACCATTATTCAAAAATTGATGTTCAATTCATTAGTGATGCGTTTGAAAAATAGTTTCTGTACAAAACACAAAATAACAAATTTTAACCAATGCAAACATATTGCGAAAGTGAAAAATATGTTCACAAATGAAATATATGGAGAATCGTGCACAAATGCAGTTTTTCCAAAACCACTGCAACATATACCTTCACTTCATTAATAATAAGTTTGAAAAAACTGTTATTATACAATACGTTAAAGTTATAAAAATTTAGTCAATGCAAACGGATTGCATAAGCGAAAAATATTTTCACAATTATATGAAATATACTGAGAGTAGAGTATACAAATTTAGTTTGTTTTTTTGTGGTATAGCTTCCAAATTGCCCTTCATTTCATTAATAATACATGGGAGAAATATTTTTTCTATATAACACAAAATTATTATAAAAATATCAGTAAATTAAATAGATTTCAAAAGTGGAAGAAAGATAAACACCAGTCATCTCTTGTTGCATGGAGTAGTGTGAATCATCGTTTGCCAGCATGATTTTCACAATCGCACAGAAACGGCTTACCAGAAGAATGAGAAAACTTTGATCTCAAAATTAGTGTCTGTTTCCAAACAATTTGTGAATGATTTCCGTTTTTATGACTTCTTCAGAACGTCCATAAATATTGTGATTTGCAATTCCCCCCCCCCCCCCCCCAAATCAAAGCGTAAAAATATGCCTTAATTAATTTTCAAAGCGTATTTACCTATTTTATAGTGTGAAATACACTTATAGAGGCATTATCTCGATCTCTTGCAATGATTACAAAAATGTTGTCTTTTACACTTTTCGGCCATATTAATTTATTTTCCATAAAACTAGTTTAGCTCACCAGGAAAAGTTACAAAAATCCATCTGAAAAATGGGAAAAGCTCAAGTGTTTTTCCCCCATGAATTGTGTTACAGTCATATACAGCATTGAGAATGCTGACTGTACAGAATGGCCTTTGAAATCGACATAACTGTATTAATCACGTGGTGTTAATTTATGAAGTTATCAGTAAATGCAGAATTTTAAAATTAACAGTGTTTTATTAAGTTTTTAAACAAAATATAAATCCTATATATTGCAGTTTTAACCAAAAAATTGTTCAATATCTATTTTTAAAATTCCATATCAACATAACAATCGCATATGAGGGAAGCATAAAAATTATTTGAAATTCTATTGTGTTGATCTTGTTTCCTATAAAAAAAAAAAAGAAAAGAAAGAAATATATATATATATTCACAATTATATTTCTATTGTTTGATCTTCGAACCATAAAACTATTAAAATGAACCCCAATACTATTTTTGTATAAATTATATATTAACCAATTGTTATTTTAAATCAATATATTTTCACTTTTATACTTTTAGTATTTTATTTTTGGTACTTGGTAATAATACTAAATAATATGTGCTATTTTTGTGTACATTCTCTTTCACCAAAGTGTCATTTTACGTATAATAAATTTTAAGTATGGAACTTTTTTCTTTTGTGTCCATTACTATCATTTGTCTATATTTTTGGCTAGGAAAAGAGCTTTTACGTCACTGCATTGAGAAGTCTGATTACTGAGTAACGTCACTGCATTGAGAAGTCTGATTACTGAGTAACGTCACTGCATTGAGAAGTCTGATTACTGAGTAACGTCACTGCATTGAGAAGTCTGATTACTGAGTAACGTCACTGCATTATGTAGGATAGGCATGTGCTACCCACATAAAATGGTATTTTTTCTTTGAAAGTGGGGGTAGGTGGTCACTTTATGATAAGTAATTTCCATTTCACAGCATTTAGGCGTTCGAAAAGTTATTTGCGTATTGGAAATGACATTTAAGTCTCTGCTGTATATATGCAAAGGTCCTGTTTTTTATTTATTTATTTATTATTATTATATATTTTTGGAAGGTTTTGTTAGCCAATCAAAGCGATTTTAGTTATTTTTAGACAAGAAGTTTGGCATCCTGTTGTTTTGATTCAAAATATTGACTGTTTAAGCGATCAGAAAATATATTTTGCATTAATTTAAGAAGATTTAGACTTAGGTAATGTCTGTATCTTCTGCAGCAGAAAATTTAAACTTCAAACAGCCACGAAGTTCAATACAAGGGCAGCCGAACTCCCGGGACAACAGACCAAGTACAGTGTGTGTTTTAATGCACGTACAGTGCAAGTACAGTGTGTGTTTTAATGCACGTACAGTGCAAGTACAGTGTGTGCACATGACTGGAAAGTCATGTGCTGCCACTTATATAATGCAATGAATTTACTACTTTTACAGCAAAAAAATAGGTTATTCTTATAGTAGTCATTTATATTCTTTCCAAGATATTGAACTACAACTTTTAACTGAAATAACTTCTCAGAACCTCACTAGACGGTGCCCTCCGAATAGAACAGGCAGTGTTTTTGACACCATTAACAGTGAGTTTGGAACAAGTTATCGCCTATCAATACCCATATCGTTATCCTGGTGCATTGCATTTTCCACCCTATTCATCAGATATTAATCCATGTGATTTCTATCTTTGGGGTCATTTGAAAGATTTGGTTTACAAGAAGAAGCCGGCAGACCTTATTAGCCTCAAAAGTTCCATAACCGACTCATTTTCAAGCATGAAAAAAGAAACACTTGAATTTGTAACTGACAACTTTGTGACTAGGTTGCGATATCGTGTCACCTCTGGAAGTTCTCACTTTGAAAATCTTATCTATTAAAATCCTTTTCCACGTTCTTTTCAATAAAAAAAAAATCTGATGTGGGCAGCACATGACTGGAAAGTCATGTGCTGCCACTTATGTAATGCAATGAATTTACTACTTTTACAGCAAAAAAATAGGTTATTCTTATAGTAGTCATTTATATTCTTTCCAAGATATTGAATTTTCGTCAATGAGTCGTCATTTTCCATATCGTCATCAATGAGTCGTCATTGATTTAGCGTCATTTTTATCCATTTGGCGAGTTTTTCGCTAACTTAACAACATTTAAAAAAGTCGCCAAGTTGACGACATTCCACCAAATTTGTCGCCAAAATCTCGCCAAGCGTTATGGACAAAGAAATAAATTATTCTTACAGCAGATAAATGACTATTGGCATTCAAATACAAAAGTATTACTCAAGGTATCTTTTTTCATGAATGGAACGAGCTATATCCACGAGAATGATGTCACCACATTTTTCGCAGGATATTACATATGAAAAGTGAACATGTTTCTCAATAGAATTTTTTTTTTTTTTTCATATGACTTTGATAATTTTTTTGAAAAATGTGCAATAGCGAGAACGGTTCATGTTAGCATTCTAAAATTTATGTCAATCGTTTTCTAATGAAAATTTACATAAGAAATATCTATTTGCGTAACTTTATTAGCGGTTTTGATTTTTTAACGATTTTTTCAAAATTTCAGTCGAAAATTTAGAGGGGTTCTGAGCATTCGATTGCGTATGAAAACAACAGGCTTCCAGTGTTTACGGATTGTGATTTTTGTACCAAATTTCGTTCAAATCGATCCATTCGTTCGTCAGTTATCGTCTCCACAGACTCACTGACACACACACACATACTTTCACACACACATCACTTCAAAAATGTTTGATTCGTGATCAGGGATGCTTGAAACGTGCTCTCCCGTCGAAAACTCGAATTCGAATTTTCGACCCCGTCACAATACTTTCCTTATGCATTATGTATATAAGGAAAGTAAAAACATCTGATGTGAGCTGCATATGACTTTCACTGCAGACTCCTATTCATATTCTCCTTATTTCTTCAATAATTCATTAAATCGAATTTAATTACACATAATTATTTGAAATCATTGAATATTCACTTTAATTCAATTTTCGTTTTCATTTGGTAAGTGGACTTATTTTCAAAGGTGGCTTAGCGAAACGGCAAAAAAACTAAAATATATCGAGAACGGCTAGTCCTAGAGTAATGAAATTGGTCTTATTCTTTTCAGCTTCAAATATTACGTTTAAATTACATATTGACATATTTGTGCATATGTAGCCTTTTATTTTTAGCCTTTTATTTAAAGATTTATGCGGACTATTTCGCAAAAAAAGGCAGGTTCCTTCCGAATTTTACCAAAATCTACTCAACATCAGGTTAACCTACAAGTGATTTATCTGCCGAATTTTGTGAAATTTAGTGTATTAGACTTTTAGCTAGAGGGGATAAAGACAATTTTTGCGTCCATTTCGCAAAAGACAAAAAAAAAGGCAGAATCTTTTATCCTGAATCGTACCAAAATCTAATCAGCACCAGGGTCACCCATATGGGACTTACCTACCAAATTTTATGAAATTCGGTCAATTAGTTTTTCAGTTATAGTGGAAACACATATTACACAGACAGACACACACAGCGACGTTGCGCTAAAAATAGATTTTTCGGTCCCAAAACGTGTAGATCCTTCAAAAACTCGAGTTCTATTTTCGGCATGATTCCAATACTTTCCTTATACATTACACCATGTATAACAGGGAAAGTAAAAATGTTTGATTACTATAAAATCTTACTTTTTACTTTCCCTGCACTACATGGTAATGTATAAGAAAAGTATTGGAATCATGTGTGTCGAAAATCGCAACTCGATTTTTCGGCAGATCTACACGCTTTGGGACCTCTAGAATACGAAAAAACTAGTTTTAGCGTGACTAGTCTGCGTTTATGTGCGGGTATATCTGTCTGTGCAAGGTATGTATCCACTCTAACTCAAAAACTTATCGACCAAATTTCATAAAATTTGATAGGTAAGTCTCGTGTAGGTTACTTTGGTGCTGGTTAGATTTTGGTAACCTGGTTCTGCTAAGACTCGAGCATTTACTTCTGTAACCCTGGCCAGGCTCAAAGGGTCACCATTGACACAGCGAAGTTCTACCACGTGCAATGTTTAAACCTTTTGTACGCAAGGGCACGTAAAATCGTTGCTGGCCCTCGGAGGTTGGCCCTCCTGTTAGTGGATTTTCATGCCCAGGGGCCCTACCACCAACTGCCCAGAATTATTTTCTCACCGATCGGAAATCCATATTATTCCACTTGGTCATTTACGAAAGGCTGCGATAACCCAAGGTTATTATATCTATATACGATAACCGTAGTATGAAGTCGTCGGAATTCGGTTTCGTTATACTTTGAGGGACAGGGGGAGGATGGAGTTAAGGCGGAGCCTCACTGGACCATAGGCGCCGACTACGGGGGGGCAGAGGGGCACGAGCCCCCGCTGAACTTTTCCAGAGGGGGCTTTGCCCCCTCTGGGAAGTTTCAAGATTTTTTTCTAACTGCATATTTTACTAAATACCAAAAAATGAAATTTTTTTAACATAAAAATAATTGAAAGAAAATTTATCCACGTAAATGTCACATTTCAGTTCAGTCTTGTTCCCATCTTCCTTACCATAGCTCCCTAAACTATCTCGCACACAAACCAAGTTCATCTTTACTCCCAGGAAACATGTTTACGCTAATGACAAAAATACCTGGTTTCCAGAATTTTTTCAACTGACCACCTAATGCAAAGAGAAATGGAATATTTACAGCCATGTTATTGGCATTTCTAAAAAATAGCTGTTTGGCTCCAGTAATAACTATAAATGATTATCACGAAGTAGAGATGACTTATTTTGTCTACCTAAAGAGATCTTATCTGTAATTGCTCCTGGATTCTATATACCAGTGCTGGCTTTACAGGTGGTATCCATTCCGTTCGAAGTTGCAAACCCCGCGGGTAACTTTATTCCTGGCGAGCACCGGACGTTTGGCAAAGCACCATAGTCGGGCAAGAGCGTCACCCCCGGTAGAAAAGGCCGAACTGCTTTCCCCCCCTGTACCTCGTGACGTATGAGGTGTAGGCCCAATTCTGACCTTCGAATCCGAATTCCTCCGTCTCAACTTTTCTGGAAAGTTCTCCCCTAGTAGAGTAGCCCACACAAAGAAGTATCGTATGTGCAGTGCAGTACGTGGGCTCGCGCGTGTGGATGCATAACGGTCTTTTTATCATATTTTTGAATGTCTTATATGTTAGTTCATGATTTTATAAACATTTTGACCAGCATACCTTCGACTACATACCTTATAACATTGGATTACTAATTACCTTATTACCGTAATGTGAAAAACTGAAAATGCTATTTAGAAGTAAGTGCTTACCATTTTTTGCTTATTATCATGTCATTTAAAATTACATAGAATTTTAAATATATGGCAATCAAATTATTGCTATTCAATTAACGCTAAATGGATTCTAAATTGTTTTGTTGCTAATTATAACGTCAACAAACCTTTTAGAGTTTTCTTAGTTTGTTTTAAAATTTTATTGTTGTCACATTAATTAAGAAAACTGCCTAGACATTTGTAAAATTAAGCTTTGTTAAGTAATTGTGAAGTATTTAAAATCATTCAATGTTTAAAATGTATCTTTTATTAGGTTTAGCTTGTGTGATTCATTTCATTTACCTAGTATACTTAATATGTTGTCATAAATTATTCAGTTTCCTGTAAATATTTTAAAATTATTTTAATAATGTTGTTAGTTGTGTGATATTTTTTAATAGACTAGCAGTATGTCCGTACTTCATACTGACCATATAATACAAGAAACCTAAAATTCAGAATTTGATGTGAAGTTTTAATATTTAGAGTCTCAATTTTTGAAATTTTATAATAATTCTAATGAAATGAAAATAGGTGATCTCTACCGTGCTGAGATAATAAACAGACAGATAGATGTACAACATACAATTTTATGTATACTGTTAATAGCAAATATACCCGACATTGCCCATGATTTAATATATGTGCAAATTCCTGCAGTATTCTAAATGACATTCGTACTCAAAACATTCTATTAAAATATTTCATTTAATTCTCCTTTCTGTGTTTTCTATACAAAATTATCTTCAAGCAGATCTGAATAAAACATCCTCGTTTGAAAACAAATTATAAAATATATATGAAATTGGATCAATATAAACTAAAATAAAAGCGCTAAAATTGTATAAAAATGGTTATAAAATTTTGTTTTATATTGATTTCTTTATTATTTAAATCTTAAAAAATTTAATAATCGTCTGCCTAATAAACACATTTGATTTAATTGCGTTGCTAAGCATCATGATATAATTTTCTTAATAAATTTGTGGAAAATATATCATCTGCATAATTCTATTTTTATGGAAGGTTTAATTGTGGGATTTTTATTCATATCTCGACAATCCCTGGTCCTAGAAACTCGAAACATGGACTAAATTTTAAGTAGGGCTATTTCAAAACTACCCACAGAATGTTCATGAAATTCGATGCAGCAGTTCTACCGTGATGATGAGATAGATAAACACACAGACAGATACATGTATTTTCAATTTTATTTATATAGATAAAAAAATGTCATTCTCTTTTTAAGATATTGTCAATAGTAAGAAATCGTAGCAATAAAAATGCTACACTAAAGTTATGAAAGTAAAATAATGTAAAATGGAATATTTCACACATCAAATAACATATTTTAACTGTTTGATAAGTAAGTAATTGCATATAAAAGATATAGTATCTTAATATATTGCACGTATATTTTTTATTATTTGTTATGGCATGCTGAAATTTTAGAAGAATAGGTTAGGAAGTCATTTGTGTTTAGGTTGGGCACATTTTATTTTTTATGTAGCGAGTTATTAATTATGTTATTGAAAATTGTTAAAATAACTTGGAAAAAAGCAAAGTAACTAACTTACAATTTCAAGTTACCATTGTATATTTCATTATATTATAGTTAATGTTATTTTAATAATACAAAGCTAATTTAATCTTTCTTACATTTTCACTTCAATGGAATTGTAAATGAAATATTAATACCAAAAAGTTTTATTATACAGCTTTATTAAATTTTCAAAGCCCCTGAGGTATTTCAAACTCTATAATTAAGCAAAATTGTTTACAATTTGTTAATGTCTGGTAGTAAAAAAGGGAATATAAGATGTGCTATATTAGAAAACCTGAACTTCTACAATTTATAGTGCATAGGTTAATGAATGACATTCAACTAGTATTTTATCTTAATTCTAAATCATTTTACAATTTATAACAACAACAAAAAATGAATAAAATAAAATGAAATAAAAAATAAATAAACACGTAAGCATATTAAAAGTTAAATTCTGAGTTTCTTTTTAATGATTATCTTATGATATTTCAAGATATAGTATTCAGTAATCATTTTAGTTTCTGCATACTTTATCTGTAAGCACGCATACTTTAGCTGAATGTACTGAAGAATTATTCAAATAAAATGCCTGATTAAGTAATAAATATACAGGGTTCTTTTTCAAACTTTTATTAAAACACTAACTGAATGGAATCCTTTCATCTTTGCTCCTACAGTGAATGAGTCATTATAAATATTTTATTTTAAGGAAATGTACAGCAATATTAAGATTTTAAATCACCCATTTTAATGAACATTATCGAAAATACTTCCAAATTTCATGAATATTATTTGATTTACTGATAAATTATGATTCCTTTACATCGAACAGAGAATTAAAAGGGAAACAAATAGCAAAAGCTTCGATCGCGATCTGGAAGACCTACTCGCAGTGGGCCTACAAGCCAAGACGTCAAAAATTAGTGCTCCGGCCTCTGCTTTCGGAGGTGACGGCAAGAGCCACAGGGAGCTAAGCCCCCCCCCCCTACACACACACTAGGTATACTCAGCCCACCCCCCTGATAAAAATTTCAAAGTTATAGTTGTGATAAGAAATTTCAACCAACTTGTCATCCAAATTTTGCATAAAAATATTATTTATGATATTTTTTTTTTATAAATTGCTTTGTTTTAAAAGATTTTTTTTGATTTAGCTGTATGTGTGATTATACTGATGATCAATTTATTTACATATTTAATTTAAAACTATTTAAATATAGGCAATAGTATTTGGATACTTTTGTACCATCCACAGGGACCGACCCTCCTTCCTTTGCTATCAACCTCTCGGAAAGACTTTCAAACCCACAAATTTAACGTGCTCGTACACGGGAACAGTTTAGGCAAAGTCAGAAATCGAACTCGGGTCCTCCGAGTACAATCACCGTGACTTAACCACTCGGTTATCTCATTCCAAAACTGCTGCTTGTAAGACAATAACTTACAAAACTTCCTTGAGGAAAACATATATATGTCAGTTAGGTAACTACAGTTGCTTCGATGGCATTATAATCCCTCTTTTTTAGACCAAAATAACAGTATGCGCTCTTAATAACCACTATTGCAGTTCTTTGGGCAGTTCATTCTTGGCGGTTGTTAAGGGCGCATACTATTCTTTTGGTCTGAAGAAGGGGCTTAAAATGACCTCGAACTAATTGTAGTCACCTAACTGACATGCTTGCTTTCTTCAAGGCGGCCTTGTGAGTTGTTATATCTTTATCGTCTTTGTGAATCTTTTATATAACTTTATCGGATCGTGCCCCCCCCTGAGATTTTGAAAACTCGGCGCCTATGCACTGGACCAATCGAAGCCAATAGTTAATACGAAGAAAGTTAACAAAGTTAACATAAGCACTTTTTTCACCGATGAAGAATACTTTTTTTCGCAGCTGAAGAATACTTTGATTAATAGAACTGTGTGATTTTGATTGACAATAATATTAAGCATAATTGCCTTTATTATAAATAAGCAAAAGGTTGGAAAAGAAATACATTTTTTAAGTGAATTACTAAATGTTAAATGTACTGAATGCTTTTGATATCAATTTTCAAGAAAACTATAATATACTTGTTTTCCAAGTCCCGAAAATGGATTATATTACCTAAAGTTATTCATAGTTTGAGCATCTAAAAGTTAAACTAGGATTAATATATTGTGGTTTAGTTTTGATGTCAGTGCCACAGAAAAGCAAATTAAGAATGTTTTAACAATTTTTGTTAAGCTGTTGAAATTCTTTCACATTTAAGAAATACATTTTAAATGCCAGAGTTTATTCTGTATATTCTTTTTATTTGTGCTGTACTTACTTTTACAAATTTAAAAAATACAAAAATTTTCTGAAAATGTGATGAGTAGTAAAATACAGTACAGGATCTATTATCCGGAATGCTTGGGACTTCAGGCATTCTGGATTAGGGGGTTTTCCGTAATTCGGAACACTTTTTCTAAAACTTACTGGAATGGTCTCAAATGTCGTTATAGAAAATTATAATTCATTTTAAAAACATAAATGTATTAAAAAAAGCTTTTTTACAATCTATATGGGTTAACTAAAATGCAAATTACATGTAATTATAGTATCAAATTTAGTGATTAAGAAAAATTTTGAAAGAAAAAATGTCTGAAAAAAATTGATTATTCTGGGTAGTTATTAGAAGTCTTTTTTTCTTAACATTTCAACTAAAGTGGGCCCTCACCATATTCATCTAATATTTTGGCAGAAGCACTTTTGCTCATATGTTTCAAAATATTTTAAAGTACTTTTAATAAAATTAAGATGAGAAGGATGTTCATTTTTAATTGAAATGAGATTATTCAACTATGGGTGCAAATATATAAAATTCTAATTTATGCTCTTCAAATGTAATGTATGTCTTCAAATGTTTCTAATAAGCCTTATAATTCTAAATGCCTGCATAAATAAAAAAATTTTAATTTCGTTATCCTAAACATATATCTCATTTTCACCAACAATATTAAAAGATAATATCCCAGCATAAAAAGCACAAAAAATATTAGTGGATGGAAGCAGATTGAAAAAATGGGAAATATTTAAAAATAAAACGAAATATACAATCGTTCGAGCAATCGTGTTTAAATAAAAAAATTTCGCGATATTGCTAAACTGTCTTCTATAAATTACTAATTAATAAATGTAACACGTTAAAACCCCATAAATATACTGCAATGGAACTTTTTGCTAGAGTCAATTTTCGGTCCAAAATAGCCATTTTCATCCAAATAATAGGATTTAATTGAAAATGATTTTGATCTTGGAATTCCATCAACGTTTTTTAAAATATTGAAGATGTGTATATTTCCACGGAGATGAAAAAAAAATGGATTTTCCCGAGAAAATGACAAGTTTATTGCTTAGGTTAAGTATTTAAAGAGATCAATCAGAAGGCCCTGAATGACATTTTATAGCTGCTATACTTTTCTCTGCATTTCGGCAAAAGTTAACTCTCATTAATTTCGGGAATTCCTTACTTAACATACTTTCTATCATCTCGTAAATGCGCTGATGACTCTTTTTTTCTTTTCCAATAAATGTTTATTAAATTGTGCAAAATAGTGTGAATCAGTGGTGTAGTCGTAAAAAAAAAAGTGGAGGGACGCTCTTCTATTGAAGAATTTTAGCCAATACTGTATAATTTCTGTGATTGACATAGGGCTGGTAAGTACCGCGATACAAGTATCACCCATATAAAATGTCTTGAGTAACGACCCTAGTCTCTAAATATATCGTGGATTTTGTATTGAGATACTTTTTCAATTGTATCCAGTTTTTTTTTTTTTTTTTTTTCTTCTTTTTTTACTTTGCAACTCGAACTCTTAACATGTTGATAAAATCAAAAGAATAATAATTATTTTAATTTTATTTAGTTATTTATTAAAACCAAAAATTTTGCTCCAAAGCATATGATTCTCAGCTCAAGAAAGAAAAATCAATTAAGATTCTTGCATTTTGAAATGAAATTATCTCAAAGAACTTTCCATAGAGATACTTTTTCATTGATTACATTGATTACTCATTGAATACATTGATTCTTTGATTACATTGATACTTGTCATTGATTTCTCTAATGATTTTTTTAAAGCTTTTTAGCTTTGGAAAATTTCTAAAATCCGAATGTAAATAACATGTAAATAACATATTTTTGTCTACAAACGGTTTTTTTTTTCTAAAAAAAACGAAAACCGGTTATTTTTGCAATAACCGCCATCCCTATCCATATGTTTTTTCAGAGGAAGAGTGACCAAAGATTAATAATCTGAGGCCATCGGCCAAGCATTCCATCTGTGCCAAGCTGCAGAGGGGTTATATATGTATATATAAATTAAAAAAAAAAAGAGCGTTCCCTTACAAAATAAAAAGTGGGGGTACGCTTGAGATCAGGAGAAAAGGTGGGGGGTCTGCGTCCGCCTGCGTTCCCCCTCGACTACACCCCTGGTGTGAATTCTGCGCGGCACATCGCGTTTGAAGAGCGTAGGATTTCTTTAGCGATATCGGAATATTTCTAGCGAAAAAGTTGGAATACTTTTACCGAAAATCAAAGTCCCGGAACAAGCGCAGAAAAGAAAATGTAACGCATTTGGAAAAATCAAAACCTTTGTGCCTAGTGTGCTCTGCCCTATACACCCAGAAAAAAAATGAAACGCCATTAAAAATGCACCTTGCCGCGACTTATCCGTAACTAACTCCTGTATTATACTATACAGGAGTTAGTTGCGGACAAGTCGGAGACTTATCCGAAACTAGTGAAAAATGGAATGACGCGTCTCGCCGTCAATGTGACGGTCTCGCCCGTGCCGGATCGTCACCTCCGAGAGCTACTATCGGGGGTGACGGCCGGATGCAGCCGTTTAGGAAAATTTTTGGGAAAAACGGTGCTACTTCGGATGTTTTCCGGAAAAGAGGAATTGTGGAACTTCTCGGAAAAAACATGATCCACGGAATATTTTCATTCGCTATCGCGAGAATTCCTCGCGTTCGTTTTCGAAATTTAAGAAGAATCAGCGGCGGCGAGTGCGCGCAGCATTTTTTTTTTTGTGCGGGAATTTTGAACTTCGTGCGCGGTTTGCGCGTCCTATCTCAAACCCTCTAAAATAGTAGGTTTCAATGCATTTTTTTTATTGGTATTGCTAATAAAAGCAAAAAAAAGCATTTGGCGGGATTTTAAACAAAAAATCGCTATTTGGCGCAATATTTAGCAAATAATCGCTTGTTGGCGCAGAATTTGGCATTATTTTGCCGTATTCCGGTTTTGGGAGAGTCCGGATATTGGAACGCCGGATAAGAGATCGCGTACTGTATATATCTTGTACTTGGTTTTAGTATTTGAAAAGTATTGGCGGGGGGGGGGGGGGGGATCCTTTCACAAAATATGATGAAATTCATGTAAAATGCTTAGGGAAAATCTAGTTTTTTTTTCTGGAGTATAAACAACATAAAGAAGCGAAAATTATTTACAAAAGTAAAACACGGATAAGTAAAATTATAATATTAAAAAAAAAAATGAAATATATTTAGCAAAATGTTACTTTTTTTTCTTCTTAAATAATTTAACCTGAACAAAATTTTACATCTGCATGTGTCAATGATGAGCTAGCTCTCTACGGACTACAGGAAAATTAATTTTAAAGTAAACATCATCTGTCATAGTAGAAATTGTATATTTCATCTTTGGTTGGTATAAAATCAACTAAAGTATAAAAAATTTTCAAATTACCTTCAAAATAAATTTTATATTAAAACGTAAACTTAATAATTTATTCAAGTTAGGTAATTTGAGGATAAAACTTTAAACAGAAAGCTTTGCGTGTTATAACAAAACATTTCACCTGAATATTTTAGTAACAGATGGCAGCACAAGTTGTAAAAATAAAACCCGCTTTAATTCGAACCGGAGACCTCGATTCCTGAGCGTCTCTCCTACCGTCTAAGCAAGAGTGCTATGCCATGTTGAGTAAAATAAGAAATTACATGTTCTAAAACTTACAGTGCTATTTCAGGATGTTTTTTTAAAAGTAGAATACATATTGAAGTTGTTTTAATATTGTTTCGGGAGGGGGGGGGGATTGCTTAGAGGAAATATAGGTTTTATTTTTAAAATTCTGTCAGACGTTTATTTAACGATTCTTAAAAGAGAGATAGTTGAGTTCGCTAACGTTAACATAGCTGAAACCTAAAATAATTATACGAACTTCCAAATAGAAAAAAAGAAAGAAATATTTTGAAAATTGATAGGACAGATCCTTTGAAGTAAACAAATAAGCTTGTATTTTAATATATGTGGAACAAAATGTTCAGATTTGATGAAAAATTATTGCTTGTAAAATTTCTCAAAATCGTCGTTTTACATATTCCATGGAAATTATTATCGAAAGTGCGCAGCACGTTTCCCTATAGTCAATCATAGGGTCACAGGAGACACTAGCAGCTAGTTCATCTTATTCGTCTTCGTGATTGTCCTCTTCATTTTGTGTTAATTAGGTGTCCTCATCATATTTCTTGTGAGTACATTTTTGTGTATTTTAACTGGTATATTATTTCTAATCATAATTAGTGAATTCATTTTATTTATTTTGTTTTTCTTACCACGTGCTTGTTTAATGAAGAAGGGGAACACATGTAATCAATAATTGTTTTCCTTATCACATGTTTAATAATGAGAAGCAAAATGTGGTTATTAATTCTACTACAAAAAAAAAAAATCGGCGGTGGCTTCTGTACGATGAAGCTGAAATGGTTTTGCTTGAATAGCATTTTGTGAAATAAAACTCAAATTTTGTAATATCGAAAAAATATCAGCTCGATCCAAAATCAGGCTATAAAAACTTATTGGGCCAAATAGATGCTGGCGTATTGTTTATAGCTATCACTTTTAGTTTTTAAGATATAAACATTACAAATTTGAAAAAACGTAAAATTCTTACACTTCTTCAACTTGACGATTACTCGAAAACTAACATTTTTAGGGAGCTTTAAGACCTTTCTTTATAAATAAATATAGATTTAGAAACTAAATTCTTGATACATATTTTTGTCACTTACTATATATACGTATATTTTATAGTTTCAAAGATATTTTGAGTGAAAGTATGACAAGTGAAAAAAAACAGAAAAACTGATTCGGACATATACTTTTTAGAGGTTTTTTTTTTCCTCCCCTCCCCCGAAAAATATCTAAAATTCAATTATATACACTTGTAAGACTTTTAAAGAGCTACGAATTCTTGCTTATTATTCAAAGGTAACTTTATTTTTCTTTCAGATATAAGGATTACAAACTTGAAAAGCGAAAAAATTTCAATCTTGATCTTGATAAGACGATTACTCAAAAACTATAGGAGCCTTTCCTTAATAATAAATATAGATTTTATTACTGAATTTTCTAGTACAGATTTTTGTCATTTACTTTTTACTTTATCTTTTACTTAGCTAGCATTCTAAAGTCTGTGTCATTCGTTATAGAATAAAGCATTAGGTATAAAATGATTTATTTAATATTATTAAATATCCTGATTATTTTCAAAAATTCATTTGAAAACTTGGGGTTCTTCCGAGCGTTCGATCACATGTAAAATAAACAGGGTTCTAGTATTCATGGATCGTAAAATTCGTGCAAAAAAAACGTTCGAAACGCTCAATTCGTTCGTGAGGTATCGTATTCAGACTCAGGTGCACACACATTAATTAACACGGACATTGCATAAAAAACGTTCAATTCGAATGCCGGGATGCTTGAAATGTGCTCTTCCGTCGAAAACTACAATTTAAATTTTCTACCCCTTCACAATTATTTCCTATTTTATTTATTCTATAAATTATACTATGTATGTAAAGAAAGTAAAAATCTGATGTGAGTAGCACATAACTTTCCCTGCAGATTCAGTAATTTTTTATTTCATTATGCATTAAATTGAGTTTAATTGCAGAAAATAATATAGATAATTTTCTGATATTATATACAATTTGTCTTTTATTGCATCTTCATTCCGCTTGACAACTAATTCACTTTAAATTCTTCAGGTCTACTACAATAACAAAAAGATCAAGCACATAACTTTGATAGAAGGTCTTTATTACACTTCTTATAAGACGTACAAAAATGATAAAAGGCCAGAGCGCTTTCGAGCGTAAATACGCTCTTCATCAGTGGCTACATGGAAATTAAAAAGGATCGTTCATATATAGACCAGAAAAGATGGCAAATTTGCATAAATACAATTAGTAAATGAACTTTCGATTATCAACGGAAAACCACACAAAAAAGCATAAAATATTTTCAACAGATTCAAAAACGTCTATATCTCAAGAAAAGTACAATTAAAAATACTATTTTTATTACAGAAATGTAAATTTGAAAAAGGGCAGTCAGGCCCAATCCCCAAGAGAATGACGTCAAAGATAACTATGAAGAGACTTGAATTGCATGGAGTCGAGAATGAGTCGCCAAGCATAACTTAAAATTTGAACGGGGTCAAAATTACAAATCGACGCACGGTAGATATAAATTAAAAGGGATTCAAAAAGGAGAATATTACGGGGTTATTACAACGCATTAAAAGGAAAGTTTTTCAAAAATAGGCAGAAAGTTATCTTTAACAACATAATGAGCAAGGGCCGTAGAAAGTTTACTACCTTTGACATCCCGAGCGTGTTCTGCTAAACGGATGCCAACATTGCGTTTGGTACTGCCAATATAAAATTTATAGTTTTCATCGGTGAACAACAGGGGATCCACATACACCCCAGCAAAGCTTTTAAAGTCATCCATATTCCCAAGTTTATCTGACAGAGTTTATCAGACTCATGGCAGAACTGAATAAAGGGGCGAAAAAATTTTTCGCCCCTTTATTCAGTTCTGCCATGAGTTTGGTTTCCGGCCTGCTCACTCTAATATTACTACTTTATTTAATCGTGTTCGGTTTGATAAACTTGGGGATATGGATGACTTTAAAAGCTTTGCTGGGGTGTATGTGGTTCCCCTGTTGGCCACCGATGGAAACTATAAATTTTCTATTGGCAGTACCAAACGTAATGTTGGCATCCGTTTTGCAGAACACGCTCGGGATTTCAAAGGTGGTAAACTTTCTACGGCCCTTGCCAGGGGCGGCAAATAGGGGGCGCGATCGCGGCCCCAAATTTTTCCTCGTCGTCTATCGGCTTCTCCCTTTTTTATCGACTGTCCACTGGTCAGTTTTCTTACGCTATGGAGCTTCAAAAGAGCCGACCTTCACTATGAAGCTTCTCTCTTCCTGCTGGAACGAATCCTTTTCAACTTGAAAAGATTGGGGTGATGTTATTTTTTTCACTTGAAAATTTCAAGTGTCCGATTAAATTTAAGTGTAGTTAGTTAGTGCATGCCTATCTATTCCTTCTGCTAGAAATGCATTTCAGCAACTCAGTGTGATTCTTTCATAGAAACATCCTATAAAAGACATGCTATTTTCGAAAAGATTCGCTCATCAACAAAGGCTTTTCTGGAGGCTCTTCACCTCTACAATCACTAAGTGATACGAGGTGGTCTTCCAGAGTTAAAGCCATAAAAGCACTACTTGATAAATTTGAAGTGGTGATTTTAACATTGGAAGAATTATTTGAAAATAATTCTCTCAGTGGTGGAAGAGCCGAAGCACTTTTAACATGCATGACATCGTTCGTATTTTTGTTCACTTTGTTTGTATTGCCTAGTGTTTTTTATCAATGCAATACTCTCTCAAAGCATCTTCAGTCATCTGATCTTAATTTTCAGACTCTGCAAGCTTTGGCTAAAGCTACTATTGAAACTGTTAGTTCCTTTCGCAATGATGCATATTTCAATCAAGTGTGGAGTTTTGTGACAGAAAAAAATTCGATCTTCGAAAAAATCTTTGCGAAAAAAATTCTTATTCTGGACCAAAACTGAAAAGGCGTAAAAAAATTCCAAGCGAATTCGGAGGCGCGGTGAAAAAAATTCCCATGACTGATGTTAAATAATATCACAGAATCAATATTCAATATGGAATTATAGATTTAGTATCTAATGAAATTGAGACAAAATTTAATGACAACAGTATATCTGTTTTATTTGCCCTTAGTTAAGTATTATCCGGATCAGATGTCGAAAAAGAAAATGTTTCAACCATATGCAAAGTATATAACTTCCAGAAAGAGGAATTGTTATGTGAATTGCGACTGTTTTATTCAATGGTGAAAAACCAAAACATAGACCATCCCAATTTTAAAAGTCGCCTGGATTATTTTAAAGAGCGGAATTTTAAAAATATGGTTTCTCTCATAACAATATCAGTTACATTGTTTTTGACTGCACCAATCAGCTCAGACAGTTGGGAAAGGTCTTTTTCGTATCTCAGGAGGATGAAAAATTATTTTCGCAGTACAATGGGATAAGAAAGACTTTCATCTTTAGCTGTTTTAGCTATAGAACAAGATATACCACTGGATTACGATGATACTGTAACAAAATTTTCTCTTCTTCCAGACTCTAAGAACCGGCGTTTAAAACTTAATATAGATATTTATATTTAGAAAAATTATGTTAACAACAATTATTTTTCTCAACATCAATTCAATTTTGTGATTCCCCCCCCCCCCCCCCACACACACACACCTGTTAACAAACATTTTATTTATTCCATATTGTGGATTTTCATACATACAAATCTCGCACCCCCAAATGAAATGCCGCCCCTGGCCCTTGCTCATTATGTTGTTAAAGATAATTTTCTGCCTATTTTTGAAAAAACTTTCCTTTTAATGCGTTGTAATAACCCCCGTAATATTCTCCTTTTTGAATCCCTTTTAATTTATATCTACCGTGCGTCGATTTGTAATTTTGACCCCGTTCAAATTTTAAGTTATGCTTGGCGACTCATTCTCGACTCCATGCAATTCAAGTCTCTTCATAGTTATCTTTGACGTCATTCTCTTGGGGATTGGGCCTGACTGCCCTTTTTTAAATTTACATTTCTGTAATAAAAATAGTATTTTTAATTGTACTTTTCATGAGATATACACGTTTTTGAATCTTTTGAAAATATTTCATGCTTTTTTGTGTGGTTTTCCTTTGATAATCGAAAGTTCATTTACCAATTGTATTTATGCAAATTTGCTATCTTTTCTGATCTATATATGAACGATCCTTTTTAATTTCCATATAGCCACTGATGAAGAGCGTATTTACGCTCGAAAGCGCTCTGGCCTTTTATCAATTTTGTACGTCTTATAAGAAGTGTAATAAAGACCTTCTATCAAAGTTGTGTGCTTGATCTTTTTGCTATTGAAATCAGACGTAATACCAACTTATTCATTCTACTACAATAAACTACAATATCTCGAGAACGGTTTATCCTACAGCCCTGGGGGTCAGTCTTATCCGCTTAGTTGTCAAATTTTACCTATAAAACAAGTACTTAATTTATATATATATATATATATATATATATATATATATATATAATATATTTAAACAATTTTATTTATTTATTTCAGAATTTCATTATCTTTACAGGCCATTTTGCCAGAAGGGTCGATTATACATTTCCTAATCATATCAAAATCAAATCAGCATCAGGATAACCACCAGCGGACTTAGTTTTAAGAAATTTTAGTATTTTAACTACTGCGAAAATCGACTTCATTTCCTCAAAATTAAAATTTATATATCTCGAGAATTGTCTATCTTAGAGTAATGGGATGGATCTTATTAATTTTGTCGTTAAAAATCACGTATAAAACAAGCATTTAATTGATACATTTGAGCATATATAATATTTTATTTTGTATCGAATATGTTAAATTTGCGAGCCATTTTGCAAACAAAACCAGATTCTTTTTTTCACCGGATCAAAATCTAACCAGCACCACAGTATCCTACAAGCGACTTATCTACCAAATTTTGTGTAATTTGGGAAATTAGTTTTTCAGCTAGAGTGAATACATACAATTTTTGTGGCCATTTCGTAAAAAAAAAATGTAGATTTTCCCTTTTCGAATCGTATCAAAATCTAATCAGCACCACGGTATCCCACAAGTGATTCATCTACTAAATTTTGTGAAATTTAGTTAGAGTGACAGGCAATTTTTGCGTGCTATTTCGCAAAAAAACTCAGGTTTTTTTTATCCCGAATTATACCAAAATCTAATCAGCACCAGAGTCACCCACGATTAACTTATCTATCAAATTTCATGAAATTCGGTCCATTAGTTTTTGAGTTAGAGTGGAAATATACATTACACAGACAGACAGACACGCACACAGACGTCACGCTAAAAATAGTTTTTTCGTATTCCAGAGGTGTTAAAACGTGTAGATATTTATGCAAGACGTATTATGTCCGCGCAGCGACTGCATTTTCTATTTTCATTTTGTATTTATTTTTTAAAAACTGATTGCTTAAAGAATTATTGCACACACACGGAACGAAAGAATGAAGTAATATATTTGCGAGCCATTTCATAAAAAAAAAAATCTGATGTGGGCAGCACATGACTTTCCTTGCAGACTTATATTAACGTTCTCTTTATTTTAATTAAATTTATTTCACTTTTAATTCAATTTTCGTTCTCATTCTGTAACCGGCCTTATTTTCAAAGGTGGCGTAGAGAAAGTACGAAAAACTGAAATATCTCGAGAACGGCTAGTCCTAGTGTAATGGGGTTGGTCTTATTCTTTTCGTCGTTTAAAATTACGTATTAAACGAGCATTTAATGGATATATTTGAGTATACCTAGTTCTTTAGTTTAGATTTTGACGATTTTTGCGGGCCATTTTTCAAAAAAAAGGCACGTTATTTTTTTCCGAATAGTTACCAAAATCTAATCAGCACCAGAATAATCCACAAGTGACTCATCTACCGGATTTTGTGAAATTCGGCCCAGTAGTTTTTCAGTTAGAGTGGATACAAGCTTTTGCGGGCCATTTCGCAAAAAAAGGCGGGTTCTTTTATTCCCAATCGTACCCAACACTAATCAGCACCAGACTCGCTCACAGGTGACTTACCTATCAAATTTTGTGAAATTCGGAACATTAGTTTTTTAGTTAGAGTGGATACAAAATCTGCACAGACACACACACAGACGTCACGCTAAAAATGGTTTTTTCGTATTCTAGAGGACTCGAAACATGTAGATCCGTCGAAAACTCGAGTTGTGATTTTCGGCATGATTCCAATACTTTCCCTATACATTACCATGTATTGCAGGGAAAGTAAAAATGTAGGTTTTTATTTTTCGAATCGTATCAAAATCTAATCAGCACCAGGGTAACCCACAAGCGACTTATCTACCGAATTTTGTGAAATTCGGCCCATTAGTTTTTAAAGAGTGGATACAGGCTTTTGCTGGCCAATTCCCTAAAAAAGGCGGGTTCTTTTATCCCGAATCATACCCAAAACTAATCAGCACCAGATTCGGCCACAAGTGATTTACCTACCGAATTTTATGAAATTCGGTCCATTAGTTTTTTAGTTAGAGTGGATACAAAATCTGCACAGACATACACACACACAGATGTCACGCTAAAAATTGTTTTTTCGTGTTCTAGAGGTCTCAAAACGTGTAGATCCGTCGAAAACTCGAGTTGCGATTTTCGGCATAATTCCAATACTTCCCCTCTACGTTACCATGTATTGCAGGGGACGTAAAAAAGCAGTATCATTAAATAGGTTCACTTTCCACATGCAATATTATGGTGTTAACATAATTTAACTGGATTTAGTTTTAACCCATTCACAAGAGAAGAAACTTTTTGTACTATTTTTGTATTTTGGCACCACAGAATTCAGCAATAGTCCTTTTCGTGGGATATCAGTTAACAGTTAATTCAGATTTTGATGAGGATTTCGCATGTGAATATGAATATGTTTGCACTCATAAGTTGCCAAATTTCAATTTACGTGGTACCAGAATCATTGTGCTGTTGATCTTGTACACCATTATTTCGCTGTGGAAGAAGTAACGTCACTGCATTATGTAGGATAGGCATGTGCTACCCACATCAAATGGTATTTTTTCTTTGAAAGTGGGGGGGAGGTCACCTTATGATAAGTAATTTCCATTTCACAGCATTTAGGCGGTCGAAAAGTTATTTGCTTATTGGAAATGGCATTTAAGTCTCTGCTGTATATATTCAAAAGTCCTGTTTTTTATTTATTTATTTATTTATTATTATTATTTATTTTTGGGGAGTTTTGTTAGCCAATCAAAGCGATTTTAGTTATTTTTAGACAAGAAGTTCGGCATCCTGTTGTTTTGATTCAAAATATTGACTGTTTAAGCGATCAGAAAATATTATTTTGCATTAATTTAAGAAGATTTAGACTTAGATAATGTCTGTATCTTCTGCAGCAGAAAATTTAAACTTCAAACAGCCACGAAATTCAATACAAGGGCAGACTTCCGGGACAACAGACCGGGTACAGTGTGAGTTTTAATTAACCTACAACTTTTAACTGAAGTTACTTCCCATAGCCTTACTAGACTGTGGCCCTCCGCATAGAACAGGCAGTGTTTTTGATACCATTAACAGTGAGTTTGGGACAAGTTATCGCCTATCAATACCCATATCGTTATCCTGGTGCATTGCATTAACCATCCTATTCACCATATATTAATCCATGTGATTTCTATCTTTGGGGTCATATGAAAGATTTGGTTTACAAGAAGAAGCCAGCAGACCTTATTAGCCTCAAAAGTTCCATAACTGACTCATTTTCAAGCATGAAAAAAGAAACACTTGAATTTGTAACTGACAACTTTGTGACTAGCTTGCTGGAGGTTTTCACTTTGAAAACCTTATCCATTAAAATTTTTTTCGACGTTCTTTTCAATAAAAAAAAGTCTGATGTTGGCAACACATGACTCTCCTTATATAATGCAATGAATTTACTACTTTTATAATAAAAATATAGGTTTTTCTTATAGTGGATATTTATATATTTTCCAAGATATTTAATTTTCGTCAATTAGTCGTCATTTTCATTGATTTAGTGTCATTTTTATCCATTTGGCGAGATTTTCGTTAATTTGGCAACATTAAAAAGTCGCCAGGTTGACGACATTCCGCCAAAATCTCGCCACGTGTTATTGACGGAGAAATAAGTTATCCTTATAGCAGATAAATAACTATTGGCGCTCAAATACAAAAGTATTACTTAAAATGTCTTTTCTCTTGAATTGAACGAGCTAGATCCACGAGAATGATGTCACCCAATTTATCGCATGATATTACATATGAAAAGTGAACATGTTTCTTAACAGTTAATATTTTTTTTTAATTTTTGGAATTTTTTGATAAATTTGTTTGAAAAATGTGAAATATCTCGTGAACGATTCATGCTAGCGTTCTAAAACTTTATGTCAATCGTTTTCTAAGGAAAAATTGCATAAGAAATGTCTATTTGCGTAACTTTATTAAATGTTTTGATTTTTTCAAAATTTCACTCGAAAATTTAAGGGGGTTCTGAACATTCGAATACTTTTAAAACAATAGGCTTCCAGTATTCACGTATTGTGATTTTTGTACCAAATTTCATTAGAATCGCTCCATTCGTTCGTGAGATATCGTCTCCACGACTGACACACACACATACTTTCACACACACAGACATCACCTCAAAAATATTTGATTCGTGATCAGGGATGCTTGAAACGTGCTCTCTCGTCGAAAACTCGAATTCGAATTTTCGACCGCGTCACAATACTTTCCTTATACATTATTGTATATAAGGAAAATAAAAATGTTTGTAGTGCTATATGCGACGAGTCAAGTGTTATTTCAGGTAAAACTTGTAGGTTAATCAAAACTCACCCTGTACTTCGATATATGCTGCATATTTCAAGCTATTTTATAGATTTTTATTTCGTTCCATCCAAGAAAGGAAGATTCTCACAACTGTAACCTTTCAAGCCGAAGTCAAGCAGCATCGGGCGCGGTTAGTACTTGGTGGGTGACCACCTCGGAACACCGCGTGCTGTTGGCCATCTCGGGTGCGGTATCCCCGTGGTTTGCGCGCTAGATTTGCACGCTACCACAAATGCCGCCGTGTTCATGCGGAGTACGATCACGTTAAACATGTGGGTCCGTAAGTCCTTCCGAGAGGTTGGTGGTAGGAGAAGGAGGGTACGGTCCCTGTGGATGCCTCCCCCACTGGGTTCCGGTCTAAATTGGGTGGCACTTCCCGGCCGTCCATACAGTTACCTTACACCTTTCTGGTAGGTCGGACGGTCTGGGTCTCAACAACAACAACTGTAACCTTTGGCACGAATATTTATGGAGTGATAAATTCGCATTCTAATAAAAAAAAAATCTGATGTGGGCTGCACATGAATTTCCCTGCTGACTCATATTCATATTCTCTTTATTTCTTCAATAATTCATTAAATCGAGTTTAATTACACATAATTATTTGAAATTACATTGAATATACACTTTTAATTCAATTTTCGTTTTCATTTGGTAAGTGAACTTATTTTCAAAGGTGGCGTAGCGAAACTGCAAAAAAAAAAAAAAAAACTAAAATATTTCGAGAACGGCTAATCCTAGAGTACTGGGGTTGGTCTTATTCTTTACGGCTTCAAATATTACGTATAAAATATACATTGATATATTTGTGCATAGGTAGCCTTTTATTTTTAGATTTAAAGATTTATGCGGGCCATTTCGCAAAAAATGGCAGGTTCCTTCCGAATTTTACCAAAATCTACTCAGCACCAGGTTAACCTACAAGTGGTTTATCTACCAAATTTTGTGAAATTTAGTGTATTAGATTTTCAGCTAGAGTGAAAGACAATTTTTGCGTCCATTTCGCAAAAAAAAAAAAAAGACAGAATCTTTTATCCTGAATCGTACCAAAATCTAATCAGCACCAGGGTCACCCATATGGGACTTACCACCAAATTTTATGAAATTCGGTCAAGTAGTTTTTCAGTTATAGTGGATACAAAATCTGCACAGACAGACACACACACTGACGTCACGCTAAAAATGGTTTTACCGTATTCTAATGGTCCCGAAACGTGTAGATCCGTTGAAAACTCGAGTTGCGATTTTCGGTATGATTCCAATAATTTTCCTATACATTACCATGTATTGCAGGGAAAGTAAGAATCTGATGTGGGCAGCACATTACATTATAGTGGATACATACATTGCACACACAGAGACGTTGCGCTAAAAATAGGTTTTTCGGTCCCAAAACGTGTAGATCCTTCAAAAACTCGTGTTGCGATTTTCGGCATGATTCCAATACTTTCCTTATACATTACCATGTATAACAGGGAAAGTAAAAATGTTTGATTACTATAAAATTTTACTTTTTCACTACATGGTAATGTATAAGAAAAGCATTGGAATCATGTCTGTCGAAAATCGCAACTCGATTTTTCGGCAGATCTACACGCTTTGGGACCTCTAGAATACGAAAAAACTAGTTTTAGCGTGACTAGTCTGCGTTTATGTGCGTGTATGTCTGTCTGTGCAATGTATTTATCCACTCTTAACTCAAAAACTTATTGACCAAATTTCATAAAAGTTGATAGGTAAGTCTCGTGTAGGTTACTTTGGTGCTGGTTAGATTTTGGTAACCTGGTTCTGCTAAGACTCAAGCATTTACTTCTGTAACCCTGGCCAGGCTCAAAGGATCACCACATTGACACAGCGAAGTTCTACCCATCGAGATGAAATAATGGTACCTTCGACCTATATCTCTGGTCGAAGGTTCTACCACGTCCAATGTTCGAATCTTTTGTACACAAGGGCACGTAAAATCCAGCGAGTTTCCCTATAGCCAATCATAGTGTCACAGCTGCCTGGTGACACCAGCAGCTAGCTCGAGTGAGTTCATCTTATTCTCTTTCGTGATTGTCCTCTAAATTTTGTGTTAATTAGGTGGCCTCATCACATTTCTTGTGAGTACATTTTTGTGCATTTTAACTGGTATATTATTTCTAATTATAATTAGTGAATTCATTTTATTTATTTATTACTTTCCTTATATACAATAATGTATAAGAAAATTATTGTGACGGGGTCGAAAATTCGAGACCGAGTTTTCGACGGGAGGGCACGTTTCAACTATTCCTGATCACGAATCGAACAGTTTTGAGGTGATCTGTCTCTCTCTCTGTGTGTGTATCTGCGGAGACGATATCTCACGAAAGAATGGAGCGATTCGAATGAAATGTGGTACAAAAATTTCAATCCGTGAATACTGGAAGCTTATTATTTTTAAACATAATCGACTGTTCAGAATCTCCCTAAATTTTCGAGTGAAATTTTAAGAATATCATCAAAAAATTAAAATATCTAATAAAAGTTACGCAAATAGACATTTCTTATGTAATTTTTCCTTAGAAAACGATTGACAAAAACTTTAGAACGCTAGCATGAATCTTTCTCGAGATATTGCGCATTTAAAAGAAAAATTATCAAAAAATCAAATAAATTAAAAAAATATCAACTGTTAAGAAACATGTTCACTTTTCGTATGTAATATCATGCGATAAATTTGGTGACATCCATCATTCTCGTGGATCTAGTTTGTTCCTTTCATGAGAAAAAATACTTTGATTAATACTTTTGTATTTGAACGGCAATAGTCATTTATATGCTATAAGAATAACTTATTTCTCCGTCCATAACGCTTGGCGAGATTTTGGCGGCGAATTTGGCGGAATGTCGCCAACTTGGCGACTTTTTAAATGTTGCCAAATTAACGAAAATCTCTCCAAACAGTTAAAAATGACTCTAAATTAACGAAAATAAAGACTAATTGATGAAAAATCAATATCTTGGAAAGAATATATGTATCTACTATAAGGATAACCTATTTTTTTACTGTAAAAGTAGTAAATTCATTGCAGTATATAAGAAAAGTCATGTGCTGCCCACATCAGATTTTTTAATGTAGAGTTATATATATTATCTGAAATAAATGTATACAATATTTTCTGTGTAAATAAACAAAGTATTTTTGCACGATCTAGCGCAGAGCTTAAATCCTTTAACGGTTTTTCTAAGCCTCAGTCGGAATTTTCAGGAGATATGAATCTATTTCCGTCTACCCACGTCCAGGGCCGGATTTATAAGGGGGCAATTGCCCCGGGCCCCCTTGTAGCGGGCCCCCCCTTTATGCAAAAATACAAACAATAATTAGAAAATTACTTTTCTAAAAAAAAGGGGGCCCTTTATACAAAAATATAATAATTAAAAATTACTTTAATAATAATAATAAAAAAAATGTAGCGAACCTCACTGCCAAAGGCACATAGGTCGCCAAATTTGGGTATGTAAGTGGCGTATGTTTCAGCTTACAAATGCGTGTTTCTGCCAAATTGTTTGGTCAAACAATGCTGTAAGTTACAAGTTGAGAGAAGAATCAGGAAGGGTTGCCAAAGAAAGGAAAGCACAGGCTTTGTTTTGTGCAAACTTTATTTTCCTGATCAACATTAACGTGTGTGCTTTGGGCGAACTTCTGACGAATCTGAAGTGTGTTTTTCTCATCTGAGTATATTTTAATGAATTTTCACCAAGCGACAAGTTTGAACACTCCTTTGAACAAAGGTTGAAATAAAGTAGTCTAATATTTTAAAAATATTTCTTTTTGTATATATATTTTCTATATAATACGATCTTCAGGGCCCCTAAGTACAGACAAGATTGGGGTCGCAGGAATAAAATATTGGGCCCACCCTCTACATATTAGATCATTATTAGATCATTATTGTTTCATTCATTATTAGATCATTATTGTTTCATTCATTAAAATCATTATTGACGTTTACATTTCTTAAGGGAGCCGTCCTCCTTGAAGAAATATTTTTTATTTTTCAAAATTAAAATTTTATATTTTATGTATGTATTTGTAGATCATCTCGTATTCATTTGAGTTAAAAGTATATTTTATAGCTATCATATTTTTTAAGAAAAAATGTACAATGTGCTAAAAGGTGGTGTTGACCATTTTTGGTACGTGTCATTCAATTTTTTAGTTTTTGCATTTTTTAATAATTTACCTTATAAAAAGCAACGGCGGAAAAATCTGTTAGAAGGAAATGTTTTTTTACATAGAACTGGAGAAAAAAATTCGTAACCGAATTTTTGGCAAAATATCATGGCGAACAAAATAAATCAGGATAAAAATTTAACTTAAAATTAAAATACCAAAATTCTGTTCAGACAGTTTATTTATATATACATGTAATATATATAAATAAACTGTCTATACTGTAATATCTATATAAATAAAAATGAAAATCTGTCTGTCTGTCTGTTTGTCACACCATCACGGGAGAACGGCTGAACCGAATTTGATGAAATTTTGTGGGTAGCCCAGAAATAGCCCCACTTAAAATTATATCTGTGTTTTGAGTTTCTACGACCAGTGGTTCTCGAGATATTAGTAAAAAACGAAATTTCCGTTTGTCTCATCATCACGGAAAAACGGCTGAACCGAATTTAATGAAATTTGGTGAATAACCTTGAAATATCCCCCCATAAATTTTGTCCAAGTTTCGAGTTTCTAAGACCTGGGGTTGTCGAGATATTAATGAAAAACGGAACTTTTTCCTAGGAGTTCTACTCCCTAATCCCGTGGTTTATCCAAACGAAAAGCTTGAAAATCGTTTGAAAGTGAATTAAAATTTAATCTCTGAGTTTGATGGGAGATTTTTTGCGTTAATTAGTCACTTTCTGAAAAAATGAATTGTTTGAAACATGATTTAAAGGGGAAATCTATCTCCATGGTTCATGGTTTATTTAAAACAAGCTTTTGCGGAACAATGAGAAGTATAGAGAAATCAAAATCGTTATTTAATTTCGCAGTTTATGTTATAAGACATGACATATTTAACATGTTATAAGATTCTATCTTATATCATGTTACTCAGAAACGCAATTAAATTAAATCTGTCTGTTAATTTTAATAATTATTTTTTCGATTTGAATAATAAATAAATGGATATAAAAATATATTTTAGAAAAGAACGATTTGATTTTTCTTATAGCATTTTTGACTGGATAATATCAATTACGGTCTTCAGGTTTAAAAATTATTATTATTTATATTTTCGGGGATTATTGATTCAAGGATTATTGATATTTTCAAGTTATTATGCAATTATTTTATTATGACAAAAATTGTTTAAACTCATATATTGTATGTTGTACGAATCTTCTACAAATACACGTGTATATCTTTTAATCTACGAGAATATAAGTAGTACAACAGGTATATTGACATGTGTTTTGATATATATTGGCATATATTGGAATCAATTACGACCTTCTGGTATAAAGAGTACGGATATTATTGATGTTTTCAATTTATTACGTCATCTCTTTTATTTTGGCAAATATTTTTGAGACGCATATTGTAATACGGGTAATCTTCTACTAACACATTGGCATATTTTCTGATCTGCGACAATATAATTAGTACGGGGTTGCATATATTCATTCAATTCCTATTTTTTCTTCTGTAAATTTGCTTACAAAAGGGGGCAGGATGTTTTATTCTTCAGATCTGATCGTGAAGATAATTTTGCATAGTGAGAACATATATTCTTAAACTTCTCTTTAGGAGCAATAAATTTAATATTTTAACAGAATTTGCACATGATTGCGAACTATAAGTTTCTTTAAATTATACACTCCGTACGAATAACGGGTGTGCTGTTAGTGGTTAATAAATTTTAACATTTTAGGAGGATATATCATGTTGCTCGGCATCGCAATTAAATTAAATGTGTTTGTTAATGTTTTTATTATTTTTTTTCGATTTAAATAATAAATAAATGGATATAAAAGTATATCTTATGAATGGACGGTTTGATTTTTCTTTTAATTATATTAATTGCTGACTGCGTACATCAATTTCATTTATTTTGGCAAAGAGTTTTCAAGCTTATATCGTATTTAGCTACTAAACTCATATATTGTGTTTAGCCAATAAATTCATATAGCCGATTGTTGAAACAGAAAAAGAGTAGAGCGGGTATATCTTCTAATACAATTGTAGTGTTTTCATTTAGTATATTGAAACGGGATAAGAATGTTTCATTCAGATCTGCAAATTCAAAGCTACGAATTTGGAGGGATATCGCTAATTTGACAACTTTTCTTAAACTTTGCCAAATTGACGGAAATGTCGCCAAATTGATATAAACGACACACAAACAGCTGCCATAAACCTTCGGGTTGGTCGTGTGGCTTGGGTCTTCTACATATCAACGAAATTTTTTTTTGTTTTGTTAGAAGAGAGTACTGAAATGATGTTTGGTTAGCATTTATCTGTCAGACCAACCATCCTACTTAGTAATACATTTAGCGAATTTTTAAAATGTCACCAAATTGATAAAAATGTTTTCAAATCTATAAAAATATCTTGAAATTGATAAAATTGCGCTACATAAATGATATTAATTGTTTTTTGTTAGGGGATAGTATTGTGATGATATTTCGTCAATTTGTCGAAAAGTGGAACTGTCAGTTCTACAGTCCCACTTGGCGATAAATTTGGCGATTTTTTAAAATGTCGCTAATTTGACGAAACTGTCGCCAAATGTTCCATAGAAATATAACTATTTAGACGATATTTTTTCTACCAATTTATTTGAAGCAAATGATATGTCGCTTAGCAACGGATTTAAATCCAATGTGTTTATGCGGCAGATGATTTTTATTAAATCCTTTCCGATTTGAATAATGAAGATATGTATATAAAATAAATTTCATTGCCATTTCATTTTGGACTGGATAATATCAATTATACTCTTCAGGTTTAAACATTATTATTATTGATATTTTCCGGAATTATTGATTCAGTGATTATTGATATTTTTAAGTTATTACGCCATTGTTTTATTGCGGCAAAAATTGCTGACACACGCATATTGTACGTTGTACGAGTAATCTTCTAGGAATGCACGGGTATATCTTCTAACCTACGAGAATATAAGTAGTACAGGTATATTGGCATATATTTTGACATATATTGGCATATATATTGGAATCAAGTACAGTCTTCTGGTATGAAGATTAAGGGGATTAATTATATATTCAATTTATTACGTCGTCTGTTGTATTTTACCAAAAAACATTTGAGACTCATATTGCAAAACGGGTAATCTTCTACTAATAATCGGACATTATAAGTAGTACGTGTATATCTTCCCATATAATTTTAGCACTTTAATTTTGACATATATTGGAATAAATGACTGTCTTCAGATTTAAAGATTACGGGTTTATTGGTATTTTCAATTTATACATGTAATCTACTAATACAGGTTATATTTTCTAATATTCGCGTATATAATTAGTACGGGTCCCATACAATTTTAACGCTTTTATTTTGCATATATTGATTCAATTCCATATTTTTTTTTTTATATTTGCTTACATAAGGGGTCCAAGATGTTTCATTCTTCAGATATGTCCATGAAGATAATTTTATATAGCGAGAACAGAGATTCTTAAACTTCTTTTTAGGAGCATTATATTAAATATTTTAACAGAATATTTTGATTAAACATGTCATTTAGTATACTATAAGAATTTGGGCATGATTATGAATTTCAAGTTTCTTTATATTATATACTCCGTACGAAGAACGGGTATGCTGCTAGTATATAAATAAACTTGAAAATTTGAAGTTTTACATAGAAGACCCTGTATGCCACGAAAAATTCAGTTGTTTGGCGGCTCAGAAGCGAAAAGTCACTAAAAAAGAAGTAAAAAAACTGCCGATGTCTTGGCAAAGACATCACGCTTTACAACATTTTTCTCCAGTTCAAAAATCGAAAACATGGAATCTAATGTTGAAGAATCAGTATCAGATGTCTCTTTCAAGAAATCACCTGTACTTCCTAGCATATCTCCAGAAAATGAGAATAACATATCCAATCAAGACATTGAAGGTGATGGATCATCACATGCTAGAGGTATTTCAAATATGGACAGTGAGGTGCCCCCATGCGATCCAGATCCAACCAAATGGTTTCCTGTTAGAGAGAAGCATGTTGTTGAGACCCAGACCGCCCGACCTACCAGAAAGGTGTAAGGTAACCGTTTGGACGGCCGGGAAGTGCCACCCAATTTAGACTGGAACCCAGTGCATCCACAGGGACGTACCCTCCTTCCCCTACCACCAACCTCTCGGAAGGACTTACGGACCCACATGGTTAGCGTGATCGTACTCCGCATGAACACGGCGGTAGTTGTGGCAGCATGCCAATCCAGCGCGCAAACCACCGGACTACCGCGCTCGAAATGTGCCAACAGCACGCGGTGTTCCCAGGTGGTCACCCACCCAAGTACTAGCCGCGCCCGATGCTGCTTGACTTCGGTGATCTAACGAGAACAGGTGTTTTCAGCACGGTAGGACCGTTGGCAGAGAAAAGCATGTGCTTTTTTGGTCAAAATCAGCTATGATATGTCAAAACAAAAATGACTCCAATTCTTACACAGAATCTCGACGACGACATCAAAAAATCTGATGTGGGCAACACATGACTTTCCTTATATAATGTAATGAATTTACTAGTTTTCAGTAAAAAAATAGGTTTTTTCTTATAGTAGATACTAATATTCTTTCCAAGATATTGAATTTTCGACAATTAGTCGTCATTTTCATTGATTTAGCGTCAATTTTATCCATTTGGCGAGATTTTCGTTAATTTGGCAACATTTTAAAAACTCGCTAAGTTGGCGACATTCCGCCAAATTCGTCGCCAAAATTTCGCCAAGCGTTATGGACGAAGAAATAAGTTGTTCTTACAGCAGATAAATGACAATTGGCGTTCATATACAAAAGTATTACTCAAAGTATTTTTTTTTTCATGAATGGAACGAGCTAGATCCACGAGAGTGATGTCATCCAATTTATCGCATGGTATTACATATGAAAAGTGAACATGTTTCTCAATAGGAAATATTTTTTTTTCATTTTATATGACTTTTTAATAATTTTTTTGAAAAATGTGCAATATCTCGAGAACGGTTCATGTTAGGGTTCTAAAATTTATGTCAATCGTTTTCTAATGAAAAATTACATAAGAAATGTCTATTTGCGTAACTTTATTGGTGGTTTCGATTTTTTGACGATTTTTTCAAAATTTTATTCGAAAATTTAGGGGGGTTCTGAACATTCAATTACGTATAAAAACAATAGGCTTCCAGTGTTTACGGATTGTGATTTTTGTACCAAATTTGGTTCGAATCGGTCCATTCGTTCGTCAGTTATCGTCTCCACAGACTCACTGACACACACACACACACATACTTTCACACACACACACACACACACACACATACACACACACAGACATCACTTCAAAAATGTTTGATTCGTGATCAGGGATGCTTGAAACGTGCTCTCCCGTCGAAAACTCGATTTCGAATTTTCGACCCCGTCACAATACTTTCCTTATACATTATGTATATAAGGAAAGTAACAGGTGAAGGTCAAGGCAAACTGGAAGGGAATTATCGTTATTTTAAGAATTCCATGTTTTACACTAGGCATGACGACTGGGAACAGTATTTGAGAAAGTGGCTCCTGTACAGCCGGTTGAAAAACGCAATTTACTACTTTTATTGTACGTTGTTAACCAGCCAACATGACAGGTTTTCCAAAAAGGATGGTTTTAATGACTGGAAAAAATGAAAACTCATGAGCAAAGCCAAGGCCACAGAGATTCTGTGATAAAGTACAATCTTCGATGTAGAGAATCTTCTCATGTTGACAGAGAGTTAGAAAAACAAGTACAGGAAAAAAGAAATATTGGACGGAAGTATTGCGCCGTGTTGTGGCCGTGACAACCTTTCTAGCTGAGAGAGGCATTTAGGGGTAATAAAGAGATCATTGGATACAAGCATAACGGGAATTTTTTAGGAATTATGGAACTTATTGCACAATTTGTTCCATTTCTGATGGGTGACCTTAAAGAATTTGGTAATCCTGGAAGTGGCAAACAGTCATACTTATCGCCAACTGTCTACGAAGGAAATGTTCAGCTTATGGCAAAATGTGTTAAGAATTATATTGTGGCAGAACTTAAAAACTGCTAAGTACTTCTCCAGTTTCGGTAGAGTCGACTACAGACCTGGCTCCCTTTGTGGTAGGTCGGACGGTCTGGGTCTCAACAACAACAGACCTGGCTCATGTTGACCAGTTGATAGTCATTGTGCGATATGTTATTTCTGGCAAGCCGGTAGAAAGATTTTTAACTTTTTTGCGAACTGGTTCTCACAAGGCTAAAGAACTAGCTCAAGTTCCGTTTAGAATTTCTAGAAAAAGAATGTATTACTTTTGAAGACTGCAGAGGACAGTCATATGATAATGTCAGCAATATGTCTGGTCGCTACACAGGAATGCAAGCCAGACTTCAGGAGGAGAAGAAGCAGCTGCAGTTTTCATTCCATGTGCTACTCACTTTTTGAATCTTGTTGGACAAGCTACTGCCTCACGCTGTGTTGAAACTATCAGTTATTTTGGCATCATGCAAAAGTTATACACTTTTTTTTTTGCATCAGCGCAGCGATGGACAATTTTAACGAATTCTTTGAAAATAAATAAAAGTGCACTGGTGGTTAAATCCCTGTCAGACACTCGTTGGTCAGCTCGTGATGATGCTACTGAAGAAGTTGTGTCCTCGTAGATGGATACAACTCTATTCAAAATACCCTAAGAAATATTTCAAGTGACTTGTAGCGAACATCTGAAGCAAGACATGAAGCTCAGATATTGGCAGATAAAATGGACTGTCTTGAAACTGCTCTGATGGCCAAGATCTGGAACTTAATTCTTATGAGATTCAACAGTACAAATAAAGTTTTACAAGGAGTTGAAATTGACCTAAAGAAAGATCTATCTGATGCAGAGATCAGAGCTGAAGCTGACAAACTAATCATTACTTACCCCTGTGATTTCAGTAATGTGTTCAAAGAGGAAAATGTCCAGTTTGCAACCTTTATCTATCTCGGGCCATGTCTCACTTCATCTCAACAGACAGTTTTACTCCATGATGAAGGGCTTGATGAAACCTTTCCAAGTGTCAATGTAGCTCTTAGAATATATTTGAGCATGATGATCACTAGTTGTTCCGGAGAGAGATCATTCAGCAAATTGGCACTGATAAAAAATTATTTGAGAATAACGATGACTCATGAAAGACAAAGTTCTCTGTGTCTACCCGATGTAGAGAGCAGTGTTTTAAAGATGATACAGTTTGACGAATTTATTAATGATTTTTCAGATGCCAAATGCAGAAAGAAGGACTTTTTGTAGCTGTTGTTTCTATGTGTTGTTGTTGTTGAGACCCAGACCGTCCGACCTACCAGAAAGGTGTAAGTGTGTATAACTTAGCTCCATTTACATGAAATAAATTGGCTGTGATATGTAAATTTGATAAATTATTTTCATTGACTTAAGGCTTCGAAGTATCAGGGGTGAAAATGCAAAATTTCAAAAATGAGGAAAATTTAAAAAAAAATCCGAAATATCAGTAATTGACAATTTTTCTGGAAATTTTTAGTAGATTTGGCAATTATAAAATACAAAAAAGAGGTAATCAGCTAAAAAGAGGAACTATAAATGTGAGGGGGGGGGGGGGGAGAGACGTTATAACCCCTACTCCAATGCTTTCGCACATAATAATTTATTGGATCAAAATATGTTTTGGGAGATGGACTTAGCTCCTCTAGTTACGCCAATGATTATCCCCCCTTTTTTAAAATTTTTTTGGTTTTCTTTGGAGAAGGTTTGGGCCCCCCAAATCTTAACTGCTCTGGGCCCCCCAAGGTCTAAATCCGGCCCTACCCACGTCAAAAGACATATTCCATTGAATATGGAACCAAAAGAAAATGCGTGCGCAACACTACCCAGGCAATGGCAGTTCTTTGATAAACTACAAGGATGAGGCTGTTGTTCTCTTTTTTTCTTGCAAATATAGTGCTTATTGTCTGAGCCATTTGGAGAATAGAAAATCTGATTAAGAAAAATCGCTAAATTATAAGGGTTTTGATATAATAGAGTTTCAATATTTTTTTACAATTTAAAACTCAATATATGGAATTGATATTTTTCAAAAAATATGAGTCATACTTCTCAAATATCCGGTTTTTTATACTAATTATAGGTGACATAGCACAGAAATTTACGAGTCTGTGCATAATGGGCAAAAGAAAAAATTCTTACTGAAACTAAATCAATCGTGAATATAAACAAGAAAGATCAATCATGCATAAGCATTGATTATGAAACACTTTCCAACTGAAATGCAATTTCATTTAAAAATCTCTAAAATGTGATACATTCAGTGTTGATATCTTTTACATTATCACAGTACTACAGTAATTTATTATACTTAAATATTTAAAACTGTACCGAAATATAAATCATCTGATTCTCTATGCAAAATCAATGAATATTTCATTCGTATAACTTGTATTCCAGACTCCAGAGCTAAATAATTTTGTGTGAAAAAAAATTCAGCAATTCTTATGTAACTCACCTTACAATCGCTTGAGATATTTGCATTCTGCATAAGTTAAAATTAGGCTTCGTTGAAGAAATAATAAAAGTTTAGGGATCATTTAAAATCACAATTGTTGTAATTGCGTAGGCACGGAATTTAGATATATAGATAATACACAGATAATATATGTGTGTGTGTATGTATTCAAAGTATTGGAATCGTGCCGAAGATCGGAACTCGAATTTTCGAACGATCTACACGTTTTGGGACTTCTAGAACACGAAAAAACTATATTTAGGAAGACGTCTGTGTGTGTTTCTGTGTGTCTGTGAGGATATTGCATCCACTCTAACTGTAAAACTAATGGACCGAATTTCATAAAATTTGGTAGGTATGTTTTTTGTAGGAAACTTTGATGTTCATTAGATTATAGTACAATTCGTAATAAAATAATATGCCTTCTTTGCGAAATGGCCGGCAGAAATTGCCTTTATCCACTCTAGCTAAAAAATAATGGAACAAATTTAACAAAATTTGGTGTATAATATTTCAATAACCTACAAGTGATTTATATATCAAATTTAACAAAATTTGGTATATAAATCACTTGTAAGTTATTCTAGTACGATTCGAGAAAAAGGAACGGGCTATTTTTGCGAAATGGCCCGTAAAAATCGTTAAATATAAAAATGAAAGACTACGTGTGCTCAATTATATCAATTAAATTCCTATTTTATACGTGCTTTTTGACAATAAAAAGAATAAGACAAACCCAAATACTCTAGGACTAGCTGTTCTTGGGATATTCTAGTTTTTTCGCGTTTACGCTACACCACCTTTGACAATAAGTCCAGCTATCAAATGAGAACCAAATTTAAGTTTAACGTGCAAATTCAATGTCATTTAAAATACTCATGGCTGTTATTTTGTGCAGATAAACTCAAATTATTATTGAAGAAATAAAGAGAACTTGAATATGAGTCTGCAGGGAAAGACATGTGCTGCCCACATCAGAATTTTTAACAATATTACTACAATGATTTATAGAAGTGAACGGGGATTATTTGCAGGCCATTTCGAAAAAAATGTAGGATCAATATTTAAGGATCCACCAAATTTTTGTAGAATAAAATGTTCAACAAATTTAAGCTGTGTACCAAATTTTAACTCTCTAGGATGTTGTTGTTGAGACCCAGACCGTCCGACCTACCAGAAACTCTCTAGGATGTAGGAAAGTGCATTAAAAATGTCATCAAATAAGTATATCATGAAGGGTTATATAAAATTTTAAAAAAAATTGAAAAATTGTTATCTACCAATTTTATTTTAAAATGTGAAGCCTCTCTCATATATAAAATAATTAAACTCTTGGAAAGATATTTATTATATAATATATCTCTTTTTTCTTTCTGGAGAATATCCCAAAAGTCAAAATTTAATTGAATTTGTTTTTCTCCCTATATTAAATAATTTTTAATTAAAAAAATACCTAACATATTTTACTGAAATTTTTTTTATATATTTTATGGGATAATGTGAATATTTTCTAAAAATTTCGAAGCAATTTGTGAATTTTAAATTTGCTTAAAAAATGTTTGAAAAATTAGGTCCCATAAGGTTCAATGCATCTCATTTTTTCAACTCGGGTTCAATAAAAAACTAATTGGATGATATTATTTATTTATATTCCCGTAGGTCCCACATTTATATTCCCATAGGTCCCCGTCTGAAAAACATACTAAAATTTCATTTTGATAAAGTCATTTTTACGGCAGTTATCGTGCTAACGGACAGACAGACAGAATGAACTAAGTCATAAACACTTTTTAACTATATTGTAAAGTGTTAAAAACAGTAAAAAATACACATTTTTAATACGTTTGGAATTTTTCTATGTTGTGAATCAGAATTTTTTTTTTTTTTTTTTTTTTTTTTTTTTTTTTTTTTTCAAATGGCAGATAATAAGACATACATTATAGAAACAGAACAAATATCCCGAACATATAACATGAACAGTCAAATTTAATGAAATTAAATATTTAACAGTCTATTTATTTTCATATATGTTTTTCCTTGATTTTTATATTGAAATTAAAATGTAGTTTCATTTGTATTGTGTTATCCTATATTTTCCTATATTTAACGCTTTTAACCGGTTTCTCAGAGTAACGCAAAACCTAGAGGTTCCACTATACCAAAATTTTTCAAAATGACATTAATATTATTACTTTCCTTATATACATAATGTATAAGGAAAGTATTGTGACGGGGTCGAAAATTCGAAATCGAGTTTTCGACGGAAGAGCACGTTTCAAGCATCCCTGATCACGAATCAAACACTTTTCAAGTGATGTCTGTGTGTGTGAAAGTATGTGTGTGTGTGTGTCAGTGAGTCTGTGGAGACGATAACTGACGAACGAATGGACCGATTCGAACCAAATTGGGTACAAAAATCACAATCCGGAAACGCTGGAAGCCTATTGTTTTTATACGTAATCGAATGTTCAGAACCCCTCAAAATTTCGAATAAAATTTTGAAAAAATCGTCAAAAAATCAAAACCACTAATAAAGTTACGCAAATAGATATTTCTTATGTAATTTTTCATTAGAAAACGATTGACATAAATTTTAGAACGCTATCATGAACCGTTCTCGAGATATTGCACATTTTTCAAAAAAATTATTAAAAAGTCATATAAAAAAAAAAAAAAATATTTCCTATTGAGAAACATGTTCACTTTTCATATGTACGTAATACCATGCGATAAATTGGGTGACATCATTCTCGTGGATCTAGCTCGTTCCATTCATAAAAAAAGATACTTTGAGTAATACTTTTGTATTTGAACGCCAATAGTCATTTATCTGTTGTAAGAACAACTTATTTCTTCGTGTATAACACTTGGCGAGATTTTGGCGACGAATTTGGCGGAATGTCGCCAACTTGGCGATTTTTTGAAATATTGCCAAATTAACGAAAATCTCGCCAAATGGATAAAAATGACGCTAAATCAATGAAAATTACGACTAATTGTCGAAAATTCAATATCTTGAAAAGAATATTAGTATCTACTATAAGAAAAACCTATTTTTTTTACTGTAAAAGTAGTAAATTCATTACATTATATAAGGAAAGTCATGTGTTGCCCACATCAGATTTTTACTTTCCTTATATACATAATGTATAAGGAAAGTATTGTGACGGGGTCGAAAATTCGAATTCGAGTTTTCGACGGGAGAGCACGTTTCAAGCATCCCTGATCACGAATCAAACATTTTTGGAGTGATGTCTGTGTGAAAGTATGTGTGTATGTGTGTGTGTGTGTCAGTGAGTCTGTGGAGACGATAACTGACGAACGAATGGACCGATTTAAACCAAATTTGGTACAAAAATCACAATCCGTAAACACTGGAAGCCTATTGTTTTCATACGCAATCGAATGTTCGGAACCCCCCTAAATTTTCGAATGAAATTTTGAAAAAATCGTTAAAAAATCAAAACCACGAATAAAGTTACGCAAATAGACATTTCTTATGTAATTTTTCATTAGAAAACGATTGACATAAATTTTAGAACGCTAACATGAACCGTTCTCGAGATATTGCACATTTTTCATAAAAATTATCAAAAAGTCATATGAAATTAAAAAAAAAATATTTCCTATTGAGAAACATGTTCACTTTTCATATGTAATACCATGCGATAAATTGGATGACATCATTCTCGTGGATCTAGCTCGTTCCATTCATGAAAAAGATACTTTGAGTAATACTTTTGTATTTGAACGCCAATAGTCATTTATCTGCAGTAAGACTAACTTATTTCTTTGTCCATAACGCTTGGCGAGATTTTGGCGACGAATTTGGCGGAATGTCGCCAACTTGGCGACTTTTTGAAATGTTGCCAAATTAACGAAAATCTCGCCAAATTGATAAAAATGACGCTAAATCAATAAAAATGACGACTAATTGTCGAAAAATATTAGGTAAAAATATTAAAAATATTAGTATCAACTAAAAATATTAGTATCGACTATATAAAAAAATATATTAGTATAAATATTAGTATCGACTATAAAAACCTATTTTTTTTACTGTAAAAGTAGTAAATTCATTACATTATATAAGGAAAGTCATGTGTTGCCCACATCAGATTTTTTTCATTGTAATTCAGTTATTACAGTAAACTTACCGGAAAAACAGTAGTTTATCCAGCACACCTCTCGAAGCACATTCGGGTCCAGAATCACCGAAAGGTATGGCAAAAAGATGCTTTGCATAGGGCCCGGGAGGATTGGCGTCCCGTATCACATAAACAACAGAGAAATATGTCAATTTGCAAGATAGGTGGTAATAGGGGTCCGTATTTGTTGCATAGGGTCCTAAAATTTCTGTTAACGACCATGTTCGGATGCATTCGTCTATACTGAAGTACATCTACTGCAATAGAATAAATCTCTTATATGTAGTTTTATATGCATTAATTTTTAAATTAATTTAACTGTTTTTCACATACTGTACAGTGTAATTCAGTTTGTACTTTATGCAAAGAATGTCCCATTTACTGTCCATTATTACTTTCCTTATATACATAATGTATAAGGAAAGTATTGTGACGAGGTCGAAAATTCGAATTCGAGTTTTCGACGGGAGAGCGCGTCTCAAGCATCCCTGATCACGAATCGAACATTTTGGAAATGATGTCTGTGTGCGAAGGTATGTGTGTGTCAGTGAGTCTGTGGAGACGATATCTCACGAACAAATAAAGCGATTCGAATGAAATTTGGTACACAAATCACAATCCGTGAATACTGGAAGCCTATTGTTTTTAAACTTAATCGAATGTTCAGAACCCCCCTAAATTTTCGACTGAAATTTTGAGAAAATCGTCAAAAAATCGATACCTTTAATAAAGTTACACAAATAGACATTTAAGTAATTTTTCCTTAGAAAACGATTGGCATAAACTTTAGAATGCTAGCATGAACCGTTCTCGAGATATTGCACATTTTTTAAATAAATTTATCCAAAAATCCTATAAATTAAAAAATTAACTTTTGAGAAATATATTCACTTTTCATATGTAATACCATGCGATAAATTTGGTGACATCATTCTTGTGGATCTTGCTCGTTCCATTCGCGGGAAAAGATACTTTGAGTAATACTTTTGTATTTGAACGCCAATAGTTATTTATCTGTTATAAGTATAACTTATTTCTCCGGCCATAACGCTTGGCGAGATTTTGGCGCCGAATTTAGCTGAATGTCGCCAACTTGGCGACTTCTTTAAATGTTGCCAAATTAACGAAAATCTCGCCAAATGGATTGAAATGACACTAATTCAATGAAAATGACTACTAATTGACGAAAATTCAATATCTTGGAAAGAATATAAATATCTACTATAAGAAAAACCTATTACTTTCCTTATATACATAATGTATAAGGAAAGTATTGTGACGGGGTCGAAAATTCGAATTCGAGTTTTCGACGGGAGAGCACGTTTCAAGCATCCCTGATCACGAATCAAACATTTTTGAAGTGATGTCTGTGTGTGTGTGTGTGTGTGTGTGTGTGTCAGTGAGTCTGTGGAGACGATAACTGACGAACGAATAAACCGATTCGAACCAAATTTGGTACAAAAATCACAATCCGTAAACACTGGAAGCCTATTGTTTTTAAACGTAATCGAATGTTCAGAACCCCCCTAAATTTTCGAATGAAATTTTGAAAAAATCGTCAAAAAATCAAAACTGCTAATAAAGTTACGCAAATAGACATTTCTTATGTAATTTTTCATTAGAAAACGATTGGCATAAATTTTAGAACGCTAACATGAACCGTTCTCGAGATATTGTGCATTTTAAAAAAAAAATATGAAAAAGTCACATAAAAAAAAAATTCCTATTGAGAAACATGTTCACTTTTCATATGTAATACCATGCGATAAATTGAGTGACATCATTCTCGTGGATCTAGCTCGTTCCATTCATGAAAAAACATACTTAGAATAATACTTTTGTATTTGAACGCCAATAGTCATTTATCTGCTGTAAGAATATATTTTTTCTTCGTGATAACGCTTGGCGAGATTTTGGCGGAATGTCGCCAACTTGGCGACTTTTTTGAAATGTTGCCAAATTAATGAAAATCTCGCCAAATGGATAAAAATGATGCTAAATCAATGAAAATGACAACTAATTGTCGAAAATTCAATATCTTGGAAAGAATATTGGTATCTACTATAAGGAAAACCTATTTTTTTACTGTAAAAGTAGTAAATTCATTACATTATATAAGGAAAGTCATGTGTTGCCCACATCAGATTTTTTTTTTATTGTGAATGTAGTAAATTCATTACATTATATAAGGAAAGTCATGTGTTGCCCACATCAGCATTTTTTTTTTGAATTAATTTTTCAGATATTACTTTCCTTATATACATCATGTAAAGTATTGTGACGGGGTCGAAAATTCGAATTCGAGTTTTCGACGGCTGAGCACGTTTCAAGCATCCCTGATCACGAATCAAACATTTTTGAAGTGATGTCTCTCTCTCTGTGTGTGTGTGTGTGTGTCAGTGAGACTGTGGAGACGATAACTGACAAACGAATGGACTGATTCGAACGAAATTTGGTACAAAAATCACAATCCGTAAACACTGGAAGCCTATTGTTTTTATCCGCAATCAAATGTTCAGAACTTCCCTAAATTTTCGAGTGAAATTTTGACAAAATCGTCAAAAAATCAATACCGCTCATAAAGTTACGTAAATAGACATTTCTTATGTAATTTTTCATTAGAAAACGATTGACATAAATTTTAGAGCGCTAACATGAACCGTTTTCTAGATATTGCACATTTTTCAAAAAAATTATCAATAAATAAAAAAAAATATTTCCTATTGAGAAACATGTTCATTTTTCATATGTAATACCATGCGATAAATTGGGTGGCATCATACTCGTGGATCTAGCTCGTTCCATTCATGAAAAAAGATACTTTGAGTAATACTTTTGTATTTGAACGCCAATACTCATTTATCTGCTGTAAGAATAACTTATTCCTCCGTCCATAACCCTTGGCGAGATTTTGGCGGAATGTCGCCAACTTGGCGACATTTTTAATTGTTGCCAAATTAACAAAAATCTCGCCAAATTGATAAAAATGACGCTAAGTCAATGAAAAGGACGACTAATTGAAGAAAATTTAATATCTTGGAAAAAATATAAGTATCTACTATAAGAATAACATTTTTTTTTAACTGTAAAAGTAGTAAATTCATTGCATTATATAAGGAAAGTCATGTGTTGCCCACATCAGATTTTTTTTAACTCATTTTAGTTCGGCATCCAATAATCTGGCATATTTATTAAATGAGCACTACTAAAGTTCTGAATTCGCGGGATTATCGGAAGTTTACTGTATATTTTATTTTACATATTACTATATTCAAGATGTTTTAATATGCTGATTTAATTCTTTAATTTTATTTTTCAGACCATGTTGCCTAAACTAACTGCTAGATCCATCGGTCGAATGTTGCACTGGAATGACATGTCGGGAGCTGTATTACAAGTTCTAGGATACCAAAGAACTAAAATGACTAATTATTACCAACTAATTCTTTCAGATGGTGTGAGTGCTGCAAGTGCTAAGCTTAATATTCGACTGAACCGTTTGATAACTGGCGGTGAATTAGAAATGTTTACAATTGTTCGTGTCGATAAGTATGACTGCAATATAAGAGGTCCTGCTAAAATATCCATTTTTTTGTGTAATCTCACGGTTTTAGTCCCCGGCGCAGACGTTGGGAAAGCATTAGGTAACCCCGAATTTTCACCTTTAACTTCAGAGATTCCTTTAAATGCAACTTGCTTTAAATTCAAGGGTTCCGAAGCCAATGACTCAAAATCAGCATTTTCTTCCACTACAGAGCCAGAATCCCATCCTGCAAATAAAACCAGTACTTCCAATAACAGAAAATCTAAATCAACAGAGTCAGAATCCCTTCCTGCAAATAAAACCAGTACTTCCAATATCACAAAATCTAAATCAACTTTATCTGTTGATACTGGTACAATAGCTCTTGCTGCAAATGGAACATGTACTTCTAATAAAAGTGGAGTAAAATCAACTTGTTCTTCCACTACAGAGTCAGAATGCCTTCCTGCAAATAAAACCAGTACTTCCAATAACAGAAAATCTAAATCAACAGAGTCAGAATCCCTTCCTGCAAATAAAACCAGTACTTCCAATATCACAAAATCTAAATCAACTTTATCTGTTGATACTGGTACAATAGTTCTTGCTCCAAATGGAACATGTACTTCTAATAAAAGTGGAGTAAAATCAACTTGTTCTTCCACTACAGAGTCAGAATGCCTTCCTGCAAATAAAACCAGTACTTCCAATAACAGAAAATCTAAATCAACAGAGTCAGAATCCCTTCCTGCAAATAAAACCAGTACTTCCAATATCACAAAATCTAAATCAACTTTATCTGTTGATACTGGTACAATAGCTCTTGCTGCAAATGGAACATGTACTTCTAATAAAAGTGGAGTAAAATCAACTTGTTCTTCCACTACAGAGTCAGAATGCCTTCCTGCAAATAAAACCAGTACTTCCAATAACAGAAAATCTAAATCAACAGAGTCTGAATCCCTTCCTGCAAATAAAACCAGTACTTCCAATATCACAAAATCTAAATCAACTTTATCTGTTGATACTGGTACAATAGTTCTTGCTCCAAATGGAACATGTACTTCTAATAAAAGTGGAGTAAAATCAACTTGTTCTTCCACTACAGAGTCAGAATGCCTTCCTGCAAATAAAACCAGTACTTCCAATAACAGAAAATCTAAATCAACAGAGTCAGAATCCCTTCCTGCAAATAAAACCAGTACTTCCAATATCACAAAATCTAAATCAACTTTATCTGTTGATACTGGTACAATAGCTCTTGCTCCAAATGGAACATGTACTTCTAATAAAAGTGGAGTAAAATCAACTTGTTCTTCCACTACAGAGTCAGAATGCCTTCCTGCAAATAAAACCAGTACTTCCAATAACAGAAAATCTAAATCAACAGAGTCAGAATCCCTTCCTGCAAATAAAACCAGTACTTCTAATATCAGAAAATCTAAACCAACTTTATCTGTTGATACTGGTACAATAGCTCTTGCTGCAAATGGAACATGTACTTCTAATAAAAGTGAAGTAAAATCAGCTTTTTCTTCCACTACAAATGCAGAATCCCTTCCTGAAAATGGAACTGGTACTGTCAGTGAAACGTACATCACATCATCAACAAATTATGAAGATGAAATTTATACTTTCATTAACACTCCCGGTTATGTAAGTGGAACTGAATTAGATGCCCTTATTTTATGTTTATTGAACACAAAATTAGATTTAACTGAATATCTAGAGTCAAAAGACATTGCTACGAATAATAAGTAATGATACTTCTGATCTCACAATTTTAAGCACAGATGTCAGTGAAACGTTAAAAAATTCACCTGCCATCAACAAATTATACAAATAAATCTGATACATCTGGTTTTGTAAGTGGAACTGATTTAGATGTGATAATTTGGTCTTTACGGCAGATGTGCTTGTACTTAAAGGATATTTTTGTAAATAAAATTTTATAAAAAAATATTTTGATCTCTTATAAGCCTAGAGTTATGGATAATACAGGGTGGTTCAAAAAGATAGTACAACAAGATATCTATAAATACTAAATAATCTGTAAATATTTATACTACTATGCATGCATAGAGAGCGAAAATGACGGAATTGAAAATTTGAATTCGCGTTTTTCACGGAAGAGTACACTTCAAGCATGCCTGATATCGAATCCAATATTACTTTCCTTATATACATAATGTATAAGGAAAGTATTGTGACGGGGTCGAAAATTCGAATTCGAGTTTTCGACGGGAGAGCACGTTTCAAGCATCCCTGATCACGAATCAAACATTTTTGAAGTGATGTCTGTGTGTGTGTCAGTGAGTCTGTGGAGACGATAACTGACGAACGAATGGACCGATTCGAACCAAATTTGGTACAAAAATCACAATCCGTAAACACTGGAAGTCTATTGCTTTTATATGCAATCGAATGTTAAGAACCCCCCTAAATTTTCGAATGAAATTTTGAAAAAATCGTCAAAAAATCAAAACCACTAATAAAGTTACGCAAATAGACATTTCTTATGTAATTTTTCATTAGAAAACGATTGACATAAATTTTAGAACGCTAACATGAACCGTTCTGGAGATATTGTTCATTTTTTAACAAAAAATTATCAAAAAGTCATATAAAAAAAAAATTCCTATTGAGAAACATGTTCACTTTTCATATGTAATACCATGCGATAAATTAGGTTACATCATTCTCGTGTAACTAGCTCATTCCATTCATGAAAAAATATACTTTTAGTAATACTTTTGTGTTTGAACGCCAATAGTCATTTATCTGCTGTAAGAATAACTTATTTCTTAGTGCATAACGCTTGGCGAGATTTTGGCGACGAAGTTGGCGGAATGTCGCCAACATGGCGACTTTTTGAAATGTTGCCAAATTAACGAAAATCTCGCCAAATGGATAAAACTGACGACTAATTGTCGAAAATTTAATATCTTGGAAAGAATATTAGTATCTACTATAAGAAAAACCTACTTTTCTTTACTGTTAAAGTAGTAAATTAATTACATTATATAAGGAAAGTCATGTGTTGCCCACATCAGATTTTTTTTAAGGTGAAGTTTGCTTGTGTATGTGAGTCTGTGTATGCGATATCTCACGAACGAGTGCAGTGTTATGAACATAATTTGGTGCGATTGTAACAATCGACAAATGATAAAACTATTGAATTTAAGCGTGATCGAATGCTCAGAAGAACTTTATATTTTTGAATGAATTTTTGTAAAAATGATAAAAAAAATATCAGGACATTCAATAATATTAAATATACAGGCCTCGCAAATGGCCCCTTTTTTCGTAATTAGTCCCTAAAAATCCTTTTTTTCATTATCAGGTCCATTTTCCCCCTTTTTTGCAGCGAAAATACGTATTTTCTTTTTAACAACCGAAATTCTCAAGAATTTCCGGTGTCATTGAAATGCCCCGATGAATGGCTATCGTGGGAGTGCACGTGTTTACTTTTCTGCGATGCAGATGTTTTCCCAACTTCTAGAATTGTACACGAGCGTTGTTTCCCGTTGCATGCTGGGAATCTATATAATAAAAGGCAATGTTTGTCTGCGTGTCTTATACACTATAGGCTACGAAATTTGGCAATCGGAGATCCGGGGGGATGGAAAGGTGACACGTAAAAACCGATTTTTAAAATTTGAATTATTTTGTTTTGTTATTTTATGTTTTATGCGATTTCGACCGTTTATTCCGCTTTTCCCCCTTTTTTTCCCACCATCCAGAAGTCGTAGAAAATAACAAATCACGGACCGGAAAGAGCAGACAATTGCGAGTAAAAATATATCAATTTCAAATCTCAGGGACAAATTCTAATATTTTTTAAAGATGTTAAAACAAAAGTCACTTTCGGCTCAAAAAGCTCAAAGATCAGGCTTTCTTACAAGCCCAATTTGGTCGAGAAATAAGAAAAAGTAGCTGCACGATCCGGATTTTAGGGAAGTAATGATTTTCAATTTCTCGGCCAAACCGCGAAAGAAGGAATCGATTTTTCACCCACATGCGCGCGCAGACGCACGGTGTTTCTATGCTAGAGGGGAGGTGGACGAGGTTCTGACGAGGTTGCATCAGAGAACATTATTTTTCATCTTAAAATTTCATTATTAGTTTTAACGTCATTAAACTAAAACAAACTGTGTTGACTCCACGGGGTTGTGGCGCCAACCAGTTTGCCATTGTCAGAATTTTCAAGGGTAGCGAACAGGCTGGTCGCCGAAGGCGGCTAGTAATAGAATAAATATAGCTTGTCACACGAAAATTTCCGCGTTCTCGTGTGACAAGCTCTATTCATTCTTTTACTCCCAGCACGCAGCGTCCAAAAAACCGACTAGAGACAACAGTGGTTTTTGTTTATCAAACGCTAGTCCTAATACAAAGTTCTAAATACATGAATGAAGTATGTTGCTTACGTTTACAATTGACTTCGATGCACGTTTCGATGTTCAGGTATCATAATTGTCCTGAAATTCCCGAAAAAATAATTGTGCTCTGAAATATCCTTATTTTTTACGTACCATCCCGAAATTCCTGAAATTTTAAACTCAAAAGTAAAGATACCGATTACTACGGATTCTCCGTAGTTTCTATAGGAAACATCCTCATCTCATACTACGGGTTACGGAATTTGCATAGTTTTCTACAGAAAATTGCCTTCTGGCTAGGCTAATGTACATTTACGGCCGCATGCATGGTAATTAACGAGGATTTCCGGACTTGTGTAATGTAAATTAAGATCGCGATCGCGTGTTTTATGAAAGTAATAAATATGCTTCTTCAAATTCAGCATAAATCTCTAAAATTTTCATTAAAATATTTGTGTCCTAAAATATCCTTATTTTTTATGTACCCTCTCGAAATTCCTGAAATTTTACTTATCAAAAGTAAAGATGCCGCTTATTACGGATTTTCCGTAGTTTCTATGGAAAACATCCTCATCTCATACTGCAAGTTACGGAATTCGCATAATTTTCTATTGAAAATTGCCTTCTGTCTAGGCCAATATAAATTTACGGCCGCATGCATGGTAATTAACGAGGATTTCCGGACTTGTGAAATGTAAATTAAGATCGCGATCGCGCGTTTTATGAAAGTAATAAATATGCTTCTTCAAATTCAGCATAAATTGTTAAAATGTTATGTTTTTCATTAATTTCACATGAACAGCTCCATTGATTCAGTTTGTTCTCGTGAATTATTGAAAATACTTTGTATCTTTTTCCATCCATCTTCTAAATATTGCATATTAGATTGACTAAACTAGCATTTCTTCGTATTCTGATTAATTTTTTAATTATTTTCGTATAAACAATATGATTCCTCAATTTAGTTTTTCTGGTGAACTGCTGAGAATACATTAGTATCTTTTTCCATCCATCTTCATCTTCTTAATATTGCATATTAGATTAACTGAACTAGAATATTTTCATATTCTGGTTAATTATTTTGGTTGATTTCTTAATTATTTTTGCATAAACAGAGCGAGTGTGCAATTCAGTTTGTTCTCATGATATTGCTGATAGTACATTCGTATCTTTTTCCATTCATCTCCATGTTTTAAATGTTGCATATTATGTTGACTAAACTAGCTTATTTTCATATTTCGGTCAAATTTTAAGGTTAACTTTTTTAATTATATTTTGCAAAATACAAATTTTTCTATTTTGAATAATGGGTATGAACCCTGTGACGGGATATTTAAAAAAAAAGTGGTAAAGCAATGTTTTCGACAAAAAGGCAACCATTTTGACAGGGATATAATCCATTGCTATATTTTTTACTTTCCCTGCAATACATGGTAATGTATAGGGAAATTATTGGAATCATACCGAAAATCACAACTTGAGTTTTCGACGGATCTACACGTTTCGAGACCTCTAGAATACGAAAATACTATTTTTAGCGTGACGTCTGTGTGTGTGTCTGTCTGTGTGCCTGTGTGTCTCTGTCTGTGCAACGTATGTATCCACTCTAACTCAAAAACTAATGGACCGAATTTCATAAAATTTCGTAGGTAAGTCACTTGGGTATGACCCTGGTGCTAATTAGTTTTTGGTACGATTCATAAAAACAGAACCCGCCTTTTTTTGCGAAATGGCCCGTAAAAATTTCATGTAACCACTCTAGCTAAAATACTAATTGGCCAAATTTCACAAAATTTGGTAGATAAGTTACTTGTGGGATACTCTGGTGCTGGTTAGACTTTGGTATTATTCGGAAAAGAACAACCTGCCTTTTTTTACGAAATGGCCCTAAAAAATCGCCAAAATCTGAAAAAAAGCTACGTATGTTCAAATATATCAATTAAATGCTTGTTTTTACGTAATTTTTGATGAGGAAAAGAATAAGGACAACTCTATTACTTTAGGACTAACCGTTCTCGAGATATTTGAGATTTTTCGCATTTCTGTTATGCCGCCTTTGGAAAAAAGTCCAATTACCAAATAAAAGCATAAATTGAATTAAAAATGTAAATTTAGTGTTATTTTGTGCAATTAAACTCAATTTAATGAGTTCTTAAAGAAATAAAAAAACATGAATTTTAGTCTGCAGGGAAAGTCATGTGCTGCCCACATCAGATTTTTTTAAATTGAGATCAATATTTTTTAAAACTTGTGTTTTACTAAACATAAATGTTTGTTTTCATTATAAAGTAATTTTCACCGGATAAAAATTTTATATTTTTTTTGTTTTATAATTTTGTGTCCTGAATTTTCATATTCTACCAAAAAGGCAACCATTTTGGCAGGGATATAATTCATTGATATATATTTTTTAAATTGAGATCAGTATATTTTATTCTCTTTAGTAAAAACTTGTGTTTTACCAAACATAAATGTTTGTTTTCATTAAGTAATTTTCACCGGATAAAAACTTTATGTATTTTTTGTTTTATAATTTTTTGTCTTGAAATTTTGTAAACTTTGTGTTCTGAATTTTCATATTCTACCAGTACTACCCATGGATGTTTTAAATGTAATGTTTCTGCATATAATTTTTTTATAAAACATAGTTGCCTTAATCATTTTTCCGAAAAATTATCAATTTTTAACACTTTACAACAAAGTTGAAAAGTGTTTATGACTTTGTTCATTCTGTCTGTCTGTCTGTCTGTCCGTTAGCACGATAACTGCCGTAAAAATGACTTAATCAAAATGAAATTTTAGTATGTTGTTCAGACGGTCTGTAGGACCTATGGGAATATAAATAAATAATATCACCCAATTAGTTTTGGATTGAACCCGGGTTGTAAAAATGAAATACATTGAACCCAATGGGACCAAATTTTTCAAACATTTTTTAAGCGGATTTAAATTTCACAAATTGCTTCGAAAATTTTAGGTAATATTCAAATTGTTCCATAAAATATATAAAAAAAAATTCAGCGAAATATATTCAGTAGTTTTTTAAATAAAAATTAAAATAATAATTACACCTCTTACATGAAGCGATCACGTGACCAACTTCAAAATATAATACGGCATCCATCTTGTCTCAAAATCGTCATTTTTAAAGTTCTTTTTAATTCATATTGAGTGTTGTATTCGTCGTAAAACCTCTTTATTTTCGCTTAAATTCTGTGCATCTACATACTGAAACAACGCAATGACAATATATTTGAGTTTAAATGAGCATCCAACTTTGATTATTTCTCTAACGAAGCCTATTTTTCACTTATGTGAAATGTAAACAGCAAAATATGTAGGATGAGTTGTATAGGAATTGCTGTATTTTTTTAATGCAAAAGAATTTAGCTCATGGAGTCTGCATAGCTGATATGAAAGAAATATTCATTGACTTTACCGAGAGAAGGACGATTTTTTGCGATGAAGTTTTAAGCATAGAGTTAAATTACTTATAGCTCCATGGTCTTAATTTTTAAATAAAATAAATTATTATAGTATTGTGATGAATGACATGAATGGGAAATTATTTATGAATGAAATGCTGCTTTTTTAGAGAGAGCCAGGCATGTTATTTTTTCTATGACGTCATTTGAATGAATTTCAGTTGTTTTCGATGAAGTTTTTAAATATAATAAATTATCGTGGTATTATGATAATTCTAAAATTGTTACCGAGTAATACTCGTATATCACATTTTAGAGATGTTTAAACCAGGCAATTTATATTTCAATGCCGTCATTTGAATGAAGTTCATTTTTTTGGATGAATGTTTAAGTTTTCAACTATAATAAATCAATGTAGTATTGTGAGAAGTTTTAAAATATTACCGAGGAATGTATTACATTTTAGACATGTTTAAATAAAATTGCATTGAAGTTGGAAAGTGTTTCTTAATCAATGCTTTAAGCATGATTGATCTTTCTTGTTTTTTCTAAGATTGTTATTTAATATCAAAATATCCGTACTCCGATTGTGTATATTTCTAGCAATATATATTTTGCAAAATTACCAATTTTTTTTTTCTAATATTGTTATTTAATATCAAAATATCCGTACTCCGATTGTGTATATTTCTAGCAATATATATTTTGCAAAATTATCATAGAATTCCATTCATCTGCCCTTCCTGTGTGAAAGCAACCTTCTTTCATTTTACGTTTCAACGTTACATACAACCCCAAGCATCGGAAAAAAATTAAAATAATTCATCATCGAATTTGATAAAAATACAAATTGTTTCTTTTAGCTGAAAATTCCGAGTAAGCCCTAATCTTCATTTTTTTTAATCACATTTGAAGGCGTGGATCGACAGAATTCTACATGTTTCTTTTATCAAAAAGTTTCCCAATAATTGCATTCCCCTGCATTTTCCGAGATTCATTTGAGGGGGCGGATCTACGGAAGGTTATGGTAATACAGAGATAATAACCATTACGGATTTTCCGTAATTACGAATTCTTGAACAAAATTACTGACTACAGAAAATACCTGTAAAGTTACGGAAAACACCTATTATTTCTCATGTTTCATTTTTGTATAAATAGTGCTATTGCACAATTCAATTTGCCCAGAGGAATTTAACAGTTTATCCCGAAGAATTTAATATAATCTGGTGATGAAAACAATATTACTTATTCCTCATAATAATGCTGTGATAGAATGTATATTCTGTATTGTTTTTAGAAAATATGGGACTGAATTGAAGTTAAATTTGAGTACAGACTTATTAATTTTTTTATTATTTCAAAAAATAAAAAAAACATGTTCAATATTCTGTATTTTTCATGTTTTGAGAAGAAATTAGCAAAGTCTGAGGTAGAGCAAGCTAAAAAAAAATTAAAAACTAAATTTAACTTAAACTAAGCATATTCTGTTTTCTTAAAGATTTTGAAATTTATTTTTGTCCAATATTGAAGAATATGTATTCATATTATGTTTGTTTAGTTATAATAGTAATTTAATTTAAACATTTTTGGATTTATCCGCTGTGCTGGTTCATGACTAACATAAATCCGTTGCACGAGACTGCAGGAGTATGCGACCGCTCAACCACAGGCTTACGTCTAACAATATGGACACTGTGCGAGCAGCAGTTTTTAACACTTTACAATAAAGTTGATAAGTGTTTATGACTTTGTTCATTCTGTCTGTCTGTCCGTTAGCACGATAACTGCCGTAAAAAAATCTTAATCAAAATGAAATTTTAGTATGTTGTTCAGACGGTCTGTAGGACCTACGGGAATATAAATGAATAATATCACCCAATTAGTTTTGGATTGAACCCGGGTTGAAAAAATGAAATACATTGAGCCCTATGGGACCTAGTTTTTCAAACATTTTTTAAGCGGATTTAAAATTCACAAATTGATTTGAAAATTTTAGGTAATATTCATATTGTTCTATAAAATATATAGAAAAAAATTCAACGAAATATATTCAGTAGTTTTTTAAATAAAAGTTAAAATAATAATTACACCTCTTATATGAAGCGATCACGTGACCATGATATGAAAAGATCACGTGACCCACTTCAAAATGATATATAGCATGCATCTTGTCTCAAAATCGTGATTTTTAAAGTTCTTTTTAATTCATATTGAGTGTCGTATTCGTCCTAAAACCGCTTTATTTTTGCTTAAATTCTGTGCATCTGCATACTGAAACAACGCAATTACAATATATTTAAGTTTAAATGCTCATCCAAATTTGATTATTTCTACAACGAAGCCTATTTTTTACTTATGTAAAATGTAAACAGCAAAATATGTAGAATGAGTTGTATTAGAATTGCTGTATTTCTTTAACACAAAATTATTTAGATCATGGAGTCTGCATAATTGATATGAAAGAAATATGTATTGATTTTACAAAGAGAAGGACGATTTTTTTCGATGAAGTTTTAAGCATAGAGTTTAATTACTTGTAGCTCCATGGTCTTAATTTTTAAATAAAATCAATTATTATAGTATTGTGATGAATGAAATGAATGGGAAAATGTTATGAATGAAATACTGCTTTTATAGAGAGAGCCAGGCGTGTTATTTTTCTATAATGTCATTTGAATGAATTTCGGTTGTTTTCGATGAAGTTTTCAAATATAATAAATTATCGTAATATTATGATAATTCTAAAATTATTACCGAGGAATGTATCACATTTTAGAGATGTTTAAACCAGGCAATTTATACTTTAATGCCGTCATTTGAATGAAGTTCATTTTTTTCAATGAAGGTTTAAGTTTTCAAATATAATAAATCAATGTAGTATTGTGATAAGTTTTAAAATATTACCGAGGAATGTATTGCATTTTCGACTTTTTGAAATAAAATTGCATTGAAGTTGGAAAGTGTTTCATAATCAATGCTTTAAGCATGATTGATCTTTCTTGTTAAAGTTCTTTTTAATTCATATTGAATGTTGTATTCGCCCTAAAACCGCTTTATTTTTGCTTACATTCTGTGCATCTACATACTGAAACAACACAATGACAATATATTTGAGTTTAAATTATCATCCAAATTCAATTATTTCTACAACGAAGCCCATTTTTCACTTATGTAAAATGTAAACAGCAAAATATGTAGGATGAGTTGTATAAGAATTTCTGTATTTCTTTAATGCAAAATTATTTAGCTCATGGAGTCTGCATAGTTGATATGAATGAAATATTCATTGATTTTAAAGAGAGAAGGACGATTTTTTTCGATGAAGTTTTAAGCATAGAGTTTAATTACTTGTAGCTCCATGGTCTTAATTTTTAAATAAAATCAATTATTATAGTATTGTGATGAATGAAATGAATGGGAAAATGTTATGAATGAAATACTGCTTTTACAGAGAGAGCCAGGCGTGTTATTTTTTCTATAATGTCATTTGAATGAATTTCAGTTGGTTTCGATGAAGTTTTCAAATATAATAAATTATCGTAGTATTATGATAATTTTAAAAATATTACCGAGGAATGTATCGCATTTTAGAGATGTTTAAATAAAATTGCATTGAAGTTGGAAAGTGTTTCATAATCAATGCTTTAAGCCTGATTGATATTTCTTGTTGAGATATTGCACATG